>VXAX01007965.1:2128572-2298348 GCA_013399835.1 Leptocoma aspasia
CGCCGTTTTTCTTGGTTTAAATGGAAAGTGCTGCCGGGAAAGCATTAAGGTCATTGATATCTGTCTGTTGTTATTCTAATATTTCCCACATCTGATTAGAAACTTTCTTGCCGTTATCTCCAAAGGAACAACTTACGAGTGACATGTAAGGGTTTCTCTCAAATTTATCTCCTGGATTAAAAGTGTTTGTGCATCATTTGGTTTGAGTATTGATTTACTGTGGTTTGCTTTATTGTGAGTCAGGATTCTAAGTCATGAATCTCTTTTCTTTGCAAAATCTGAAGATTTGAATTGAAAATGTTACGTGCTTAGGCATGGCATGAATTATATGCTCATACATAGTACTGGATGCCCCATAGCCTATGTAGGCCCACTCTCTGAGCTAATTAATTTATTGCTGTGTAGGTCCTGCTGTCGAGAGTTCAAGTTCACCTTCCAAATATGAGCAGATTGCTGATTGCCAGAGACAGAGAAATGAGGGTTTCTTGATTTGACTATGTATATTGTCTGGGCTTTTTTTAAAAATTCTTTGAGACACATTAGAAATAAGACAACTACTGACTTTGAGACAGAACATGTAACACATTGGCATTTAAAAATCAGATTTGTAGCTGCTGGGAAGTGAGAGAATGAAGATTATTCCATCAGTATGTGTGTACTGATGATGGATGTCACTGTGTAATCTGAGGATCTGTGCTTTTTATTGACTTGATTTATAATTTGGTTTGTAGTACTGTTAGCTGTACTGAATGGGTGGATCTTCAGGGTTCTTGTTAGTCCACGTAATTTGGGACTTTGCTTCAAATAGTTTTACTCAAAATGGTGTTATTTTTCTCATGATTTTTATTCTATTACTATGCGAGTTGCTCAAGTGTGAACTTCCATAGTCTGTAAAAAACCCCCAGAACACCAAAGTAGAGATCTGCTGGTAGGTAGAGGCGTGAAGTCTGTGAGCAGTGTGAATGCTGCTCACTAATTTTCTGTGCCCAGTTCAAGATGTCTGTATCCATTTCCATTCTATCAGAATATATGGCAGTTTTAGAGCAGTCTGTTTTCAATACACAATTCTCTCTTTGATTTTCCTTCCAAATAAATGTTCAAAGAGTAAAGAACATACAACGTGTGACATCTGCTTAGATAAGAAAAAGAATTGGGACTTTTTCATTGTGTAGAAGAGAGGAATAGAGCTTAGTTCTCTGAGTTATAATTAAATTGCCTAGATCACGGGACTATCTCTTCTTTTTCTGTAGTGTGATCCCTCCTCCCCACCTACCAGCTTCTGCCACAAACGGTGGAAGCAGTGTCAGTGACAAGTTATGCAGCTTTCCCCGACATTCTTTGCTGTACTCACACATGGGAGCAGCCTGCTTTATACAACTGCTCACACAAGGAGTTGTGCTTGTGTGAGCAGGGTAACTTCTTGACCCCAAAAAATCACTTGGAGGGACATCACTTTATTAATGCTGTTTGGCGTGAGCATGGTGGTGTCAATAGAGCAGAGGAATGAAGGATTAATATATTTCTCCCTAAGCAAGATGTCTGATCGGTGTTTGAAGAGTGATGCATAAAAAGTGAGTGGGTAGAGAGTGAGCCAAAGGAATGAAAAACTGTGGAGGAAATGTAGGATGGTGCTGGAAGGTTGTCAAAACCTGAGATTTGCTGTCTGCTGCACAGTGGGCATGTTGTAACCCGAATAAAACCAGAGTTGGGTTTTGACCTAAATTTCTGTGTGTGCAGTTTAAGTTTGGACTCGAAGTTTTTGCTGTCGTTGTTTTAAGGGCTCTGTGTAGATATGAGTTTGAGTGTGCAGGGTGAAGCTGCATCATTACTAAACTGAGGATGTGTTGTCTTGCTTCTGCATGCCTTATGGAAGTGGCCTGGGGAGAGTGTGTGTTTGCCTATAAATGTGTGAGATTCCTGCAAGACTGGCTTGGAGTAAGTGTATATGACCTTGATTTTCAGACTTGCCTGCATTTCAAGGCTGTGGTAAGCTTCTGGAGCTTCTTAAGGAAGCTGTATTTTAAATAATCAAGTACTGTGTTTATAAATTTATGGTAATAAATTCCTGTGGTGCTTTTGAAATTCCATCATCTTTAAGACAAGCCTCTTCTGTGTGATAAAGCCCTTTTTTATCTTCCTCCCTTTTCAGGTTTTTTTGTAGCAATAACAATGTTTATGCAGTAAGTTATTTTTATTCATTCTTTGTTGTCTTTTCAGTACAAGAGCTTCAGGTTCTTCATGCAAAATGTAAATAAGCATTGACATTCAAGCTGTGTTGCTTTGAGAAATGTTAGAAGTTTAACTAAATTTAAGTGGGAACTTGACAAATGAATGGAAAAGGTTGTTAAGTATAAAGGCACCATTTTGGGGTCAGAAAGCATCTGAAGTGTCAGTTTGCTGAAGACTGGAAGGGTGTTTTGGGAAATGCTGCTGTTTGCTTGTCTATTTTTGTGCTGTTCCCAAGTCAAAAGTTAACTTTTGACTGTTGTAGGAAAAGTGTCCTGCCCTAGAGGATCCTTTGTTCTGATCCAGCATGGCTGTTCTTTCCTAGTTACACACTATAGGCATTACTGTCTTCCTTATTGTAACTCATTCTTCTTTTACAATAAAGTGTTTTAACTACTTCCTGTGTGAGCTCTGTTTGGTAACTGCAAAATATTGTGTTACTAAATCAAAGGCACTGTAGAAAGGCCACTTAGCTTCTCCTGCTTTCCATTTGCAACTTCTGTTCAGGAGATTAGCTTTCCCCTGTTTGATTTTTTTTTTGAGAGTTTGTCCTCATTGTTACTGTTTATGTTATAGTTTGACAAATACTTTGCAGTAACTTACAGCACTTAAATACTGGACAGATCCTTGGAGTGTTATGACCTTGGCTAAACAGTTTTAAAATATCCTGAATACAGATGTCATGGTTTTGTCACATATTACAAGCTCAGCCCTTGGGTGCCAGGACAGAAGAGTTTTAATTGGTGAAAATGAAGTGAGCATCTTCTCACTCTGTAGTCAAAGGCTGTTTCAGGGCTATGTAATAGCTGTGTGGAGCTCCTTGAGAGCCAGGAAAACCTATTTCCATTGTGTGGCCTTCCAGAATAGGTAAATAGATGCAGCTTATGGTGACTGTGTCTTTCAGGTATCCTCATAGACCAGTCAGACTGGCCCTGCGTCGCGGCAAGTTTCATGTGTGACTAAGGTACCCTCTAAGCCAGCTGGCGTCTTTGTTCCCCAGAGAGACAAAAGGCTCCTGGTGTAGTGAACACATTTAAATATTGAGCCTTGTGTTATGAGTGGTGTACAAGGCTCTGATGTCAGCTTGTACATAGTGGCATCTTTTGTGTTTCTGAAGTAGAAAATGTATCTTGGCTGTATTTTCAAAATTTGCTTAAATTCTTCTTGTACTCCCTTTCTTGTGGGTGGGGTGGGAAGGGGAATAGAGGATGCACAAAACACTGATGGGCAAAGTCAACAAGGCATCTAATATAAATTAATAATAATATAAAATACTGCATCCATCCTCTAATAATTTGGTCCCTGCTATAGAAAAACGATGTGGACAGCTGGAGAGGGTCAGGAGAAGGGCCACAAAGATGACTGGAGAACTGGGAAGCTTTTCACATAGTAAAGGGCTAAAAGAGCTGGATGTGTTTAGCCTTGAGAAAGGACAGCACAGGATGGAGACCTTATCACCATGTTCCACTATTTAAAAGGTGTCTACAGAAGGAGAAGATGGAGACTCCCTTTTTACTATGAGTCACATGGAAAGATGAGGGGTAAGAGGTACAAGTTACCCCTTGGGAGGATTCTGATTGGACACAAGAGGAAAATTTTTCACAATTAGGACAATCAGCCATTGGAATAATCTTCTTGGGGAAATGGTGGATTCCCCAATGCTGGACTCTTTTAAGACTTGCCTGGACAGGGTGCTGGTATATTTTGGTGTATTGTATATTGTCCACACTGTGCTTTTGCTGGGAAAGGTTGGACCAGATTTTCCTTGAGATCCCTTCAACCTGGTATCCTATGACTGTGATGCATTTTGATCTGGTTATTGCTTTTGTGATGACACACCTTTTGTGGAGAACAATTTAATTCAGTGGTGTTCTGGTTGCCTAAAAGGAATAATTTGTGTGGATGCAGCTTTATAATCAAAGCTGTTTTTAGTTGTAAACTCTTCGTTGATCTGGGCAGTTTTCAATGTGCATGTATGCACAGATGTCAGACTGTACTGGTTGTATATTAGAACTAAGAGCCTTCTGCAGTGTAACGATAAAAAGTGAGGCTTGAATCAGGAGAATTTATTGTGTTCTTAGTTGCTCTGCTTGGCAGCTTCTTGAGACAGACATCTGGGTTTTCTGTCAGATACAATGGGTACAAGAAGGGTCTCCTCTCAAATTATGGGATTGCTGTAGAACCTAAAATTCACTATTTTCCTTATTTTTCTCAAGTAGTACTAATGCAACATAACTTTTTAATTGCCTCTATTAGCATTCTTTATTCAGCCATTTGTCATAATGATGGGGTTTTCCCTAAAGACCTACTATTTTATTTTTATTTTTATCAGTAGCTTAGCTAATTAAGAGTGATTTCTACAGTGTTTTAGCTTTTTAGCAAGTGTAAACATGTGAGAAACATTATTCTAAAACTGGTTTTGGGACATTTTTCCTTAGCTGTCTTTCTCTTGGTGTCTAAAATACATCTTGTGTTCCGCTGCCGTGCTGTACATACTGCTGATACTTGTATGTTGTTTTCACTGTGTGCCCAAGGCATAGAGGGATTTTTAATTGCAGTAATTTACAGTTTAGAAATGTAGTGGAGAGAAGGGAGGAAGTCAGGTACAGGTTATGAAAATTTTTAGTGATGTTGCACTAAAAACTGAGAAAGTTCAGAAACTCAGAAAAATTCCAATTAAATATGTTTTCTGGAAGCAGGCTACAGTTAGGTAACTATTAATTTTGGTATTAAACTCTTAGGGTTGTACACTAAGCAGTTTTCTGAATGAAAAAATACAGAAAATTTCAGACTGATTTGTGAGGGGACATTGCACCCAGAAAATGGTATTGATTAATTAGAAATATGGAAGCATGCTTTGCATATTTGTGTTACTGATAAAAAATCAAGTATTTTGTATTCTGAATGTAAGATAAGTGCACCTTCCTTGAAAATAAGTGGAAAGAGAGTTATAAAAGGGCTGAGGAATACTTTTATGATAGGCTAACTTTAGGCAACTTTTTTGTTCCTGCTGGAAATGTGCTTACACCCTGTTTCAATCTAGGTGGAAATCAGAACAAGAGAGTTGAACTGTGTGACAATATGAGTATTAGTGGGCCATAGTGATTCATGCTAAGTCTTTTTACCTTCAGTGTTTGAGATGCAAGGTTTACAGCTTTAGTTTTTTGCTTCCTCTCTCTCCTGTTTCAACCCACTGAAGTTTCACAGCAGAATTTGTGGCAGTTGTTTCTTTTTCTTGATAGTTAAAGTATTGCTGTTGCTCATTCTCTGTATTTTTGGTATATTGTATTTCTCACAGAAAAAAGCAATTTCCTTATGGTAGCATGTGTCTGAATTGAATAATTATAGTATTGGAGCTGGAAAGTGAGAAATATGGAATGTGTATGAAGAAAAAAAAGAAAACAATTACGTGTTACTTTTTATAATTGACAAATTCTCTGTGAAAGAGCTGGATCATAGTTCTACACCTAGGTATTACAGATGAATGCTTTCATTCTAGTCTTTGTACCTTTCATGCAATGTTTTTCTGATTACTCTTCTTAAAATAAAATAAAAATCAGTTGTTGCTGTTCATGATAATTATAAGATGGCTATGGTAGTTTGTCTCATTTTACTTTATTATTGATAAATAAGAGTGAGAGATGGTTCAAATTTTGTTCCAGTTTTAAGGCTTCTTAAGAATATCTTCTTTTTTGCATTGTTTAGATAAAGGTCCCAGACTATAAATCCAAATACGTTATTATATTTTGTCTTCTTGGCTTAGTTGGGTTTTTGGGTTAGTTGAAAGTACAGTAGGGATTGATACAATTGAACCACTGAACAGTTTGTCCTCTGCCTACTGCCTCTTTTATTTCCATTTCACACCAACGTCAGGAAATGATTTTGTGTGTTGTATCACTTATTCATGTATGGTGTATATATATTGCTGAAAACAAGAACTTGGGAGCTTCTGAGAAAGCTGAAATGCTGGGTAGCAAACTTTGAGGCTTCTCCTTCCTGGAGGTAGTTTTTTCTCTGATGTAAAACCATCTCAAAACCATCTTCTATGGGTGTTTTGGGGACTTGGTGGGTTTTTTTGGTCATGAGTTTGTTTATTCCCTGCCCCCTGCTTTGGTAGCCCAAGTTTATGGGAGGGCTGATGTGAATTTGTGCAATTTACCCAAATTTATGTATCTCTACTGCTGCCCCCTGTGCTTCTAGCTTTGTGGGGATCGAAGTATAAAGGGGAGCTGCTTAATACTGGTCAGTGTTGAGGTGAAGAGACATTAAATGGTTTCTGAAAGATTGCAAGGGGTGATCTAGGGAAACCTTTGCAGTGCCTTCTTGAAGTGGGGGGCTGTGTGAAGAAGAATGACATCAGCTGTGCCCGCTGTTCACTTTGACTGGCTTTAGGCTCAAAGTTCTCAGGGTACTTGGGAAAATCTCCTGTATGAACTTCTCTGGCAGGTTTCTGTTCTCTGGTCTGACCAAGGATAAAAATTAAAGAAATTATGGGCAGCAATGGTGTCTCATTTTTGAAGAAATTACATTTTTGTACAGTAAACTTAGCAGCAAAACTAATTCTTGATGTGATAGGAAGTGTATCACAGAATAGCTGAGATTGTAAGGGACCTGTGGAGCACATCTAGTCCACCTCCTGCTCAATGTAGAGTCACCAGACTGCTCAGGACCACAACCAGCCTAGTTTTGAATACCTCAAAGGATCCACAACCTGCCTGGGCAGCCCTAATCTAGTGCAGAATTGTCTTTACATTAAGAAAGGCTGGGTTTTTAGCTTTGTGGTTGTTTTGTTTTGGTGGTTTGTTGTTGTTGTTGGTTTGTTTTGTTTTGTTTTTGCCTTTTTTTTTCTTTTCCTCTTTTATTTTTGGAAGTTTAGATGAAGTTTCCTATAACTCAGTTTCTGGCCATTGCATCTTGTCCTTCTGCTGGACACCACTGAGAAGAGTCTGGCTCTGTGTTCTTCACTCCTTTCCATCAGGTATTCACACACAATAAGATTTCCAGCACCCCAGGCTTCTCTTTTCCAAGCTAAACAATCCCCAGAAATCTCTGAACTTCTTCAGATTATCATATTTTAGGCTCAGTCTTGATAGGGAAAGGGAATTGGACTGACAAATTGGAAATTGATTTGGTGAAATGGAAACTATACAAAATGAGATGTTAAAAGATGATTGTGTATTTCAAATGAGTTGCATAGAGAAATAACATCTGCAAGTAAAATCAGTTGCACAGTTAAGCTTAAGAACTTGAATTATGGAGATGCTTTATAGTTCTTGCAAGTTAAAGAGCAATATTTTTAATGCTTTTCTGCAATAACTAGAACAACTCTTCATAAAAAGAGGTTAGAAATAAGAACTGGAGTGAGATGTGGAAAAAGAATCAAAGCTGTATCTTCTCTCAGAATGGTTATGGGTAAAATTGGATCTAGCTAGTTTGAATACAGTAATGTTTTCTATTGAGCTTTAAGGGACAATTAGTATGGATGAGAATTGGGGATTCATAAAAATAAATGTGTTGCAACATGTGTGTAATCCTGGCTTGAGGAGGGTACTGCAGAGGTGGTGTCATACTGGGTGATACTGCAGGTTTCTCCAGGACTGTTCTCTACAGTTGCTGACTGAAAAGTGACCTCTGCATAGAAAAAGGCAATGCCTGAAAGAGACAAAATTTAAAGGCACCTGTTACATGTGAGAGGCAGTGCTGAAGAACTGTGCAACCCGTGGGATTGGAATTACTGAACAAAACAGCATAAAGTGCAGCTTGTCATAAATATGAGTATTACAAAGAGCCTTTGCAAAAGCCTGGGAGCTCATTAGTTGGAAATGCAGAGCATTAGGAAGAGATAATTTGGTTTATTTGGCTGCAGCTGAGTTTGAGCCATGAGACCAAATGGAACAAATAGGATCTGAGAATGTATCGGACTATTTTTACTCTGTAGAAGTAGGCAACAGTGTTGTTAGGTACTAAGAAGAGTTAATTTCAGATGGAGTATATTTTCCTGGCTGATTAAGGTTAAAAGTAATGAATCCAATGTGGAACAAGTACAGAGAGATTACTCAAATTATTGGATGAATGGTGGCTTTGCTTATGGTGAAAAGAACTTTGTTCTGCATGGCTGAACAAGCTGGACAGTGAGACAAGATGGTTGCAATTGTGTTCAGAAGTGTGAAAAACTATTTGAAATAAAAAGCAAAGTAATTAAGTGTCTATGGAAATTGAAAGTTCTGGAATAATTAAATCTGAATGCTCCATAACTTGTTTTTGATTGTTGCAGTATGTATTCTGTGACAAGCTTTGAAAAAAATGTTGTAGTGATAGAGATTTAGTTTTTTATCAAGGTGATTAGCTTTACCCATTCGCAACAGATCTTGATGTTCTAATATGTGGTTTCTAGCAATATTTGATGTGCTCCATTACATTACATCTTTTAGTATTAGTAGGAATAGACTCTATGCTTAGTAAAAGTTTGCAAAGAATGGAGTCAGCAAAACCATAGTGCCAGTATCTGTGGAAGTAATATTCTCTATGTAGTTGTGTAGAGAGAATATTTATAAAGCTATTTGTTTATTTTGTCTCTGTTGGAAGTATTTACAAAACCAAGCAAAAACAAGCTTGGCAAGAATCCTTTCCAGATGCGATCTTGGAAAAATGTGTGGGAATTGGCCACTCACGTACTTTCAGATTCAAGCAGTTCATTTTGTATCTGGAGGCCTGATCTCTATGTTTTTGAAAGACAGCAGGTCATTAAAGAAACCAGCTCTTAGCTTTTGCAAAAACACAGGTTGGCAGTAGTTTAAGTTTGAAGTTTGTTCACTTCAAACACCTGGTGTTCTGAGAAGAAAACAGACCTTCTTAGAGAGCAAGAGTGTGATGTTTGGGTTTTTTGAAACAACTGTTACCTCCTGTTGCTCAGAAAAATTCAGGAATGGCAACTGTTACATTTTAGAACAAAGGAATGTGTTTACAAAAGTTGTGAACTGGGAAGGAAAGGTTTGTTTGTTTGTTTAATAGTCATTTCACAGGAAACTTGTGAAATAACATTATTATTGGTAATGATTTTGATCCCATTAAGTCCTGTTATTATTGAACAATTAACATTTCAAAATGGCTGCAAGATTTTGATTATAAAAAATCAAGCGAACAGCTGTTCCCTTCTTCTTGGGTCTTCCAGGAACCAATCTTCCTTGCTTTTCTGTAATTGTTAATTCTTTTTTACAGTTGTCATATAAAACTGCCAGCCTAACATCAGAATCCCAGGAGCTTGACACTGTAAAAAATAAGTTGTGAGGTTCCTGAAAGTTTCTGGAGACTGTGGTGCTGTGAAACAAGGGGCTTTAATATATGATAGTCATAGATTGTTAAGGGGAAAAGGGAAAATAGGAGGTGTATACATACAGCCAGCAGAACTTAGAAAAGCTGCTGGCAGGCAGCTCTTGCATTTTCTCCATATGAACAAGTGCAGTGCACTGCAACTGAGCAGTGCTGGCTTTTTAGTCTCAGGAGGTGAAACATGGAATTTTTTAGGCAGCTGCAGCTGGGATTGGTTTGTGGCTTACCCAGATGCCTTTGTAATGATGTAATGCTCAGATTCCTGTGGCTAATGAATGAAACTAGAAGGCTTGTGTGGATGGATTAGGCGTGCACAGCTCTCTACAGCACTTCATCTCAAATTCTGACACAAGATGTTTGAAAGTGTAGATGGATAATTGTTTTCCACAAGGGAAAATATCTGATGAAGATGTTAAGGGTGTTTTTATTCATGAAGAGTTCTCAGAGAAGACTGGTTTGAATATTGACAACAGAGCATTCTGTGAGGCATGGGAAGAACCAGTGAGCAAAATTTGGTTTGTAGTTTTATGATCTTTTAGAAATTAGAAGTGTTGGTAAGGGTTACTGTGCAGCTAAGGTTAGTGCCCAGGTCTGATTTCCAAGTAGGAGATACATATATATATACACATATATAGATATATTATGTATATATAGATATATTATGTAATATTTAATAGTGTGTAATAGTATGTTGTTCTCATTACATTAAAATTAAAGGAGGAACAAGCTGCTTTTGGTGGAAGGGATGTGGATCTTTTGCTCTGTTCCTTTAACGGCAAAAGGGTTATATAACCCCATGCTCTTCTGTTTGATTCCTGAAACTGACTTTGGATAAAAGGATGGATCAGTAAGTTGTAAAGCAGGGGGAATTTCTTGGGGCTGGTGAAGTCTTGCAGTAGGTACACTTGGAGTGTTTTTGCTTTGGGCTGATCTCACCAGTGATGTGTTCCTGGAATGATTATCTGAAAGCTGTGATGTCTTGTATCTGACTTTAAAATACTAAAAATTGTTGTGTTCTCACAGTTTGTGCCAGGTGATGATAAAGTGCTCTGAGAACCAAGTGGGTTTATCTTGGGTTCAGTCAGTCCCAGCTACCTGGTCCTTAAAACACCTCTTTCAGCTGTGAAATTTAGATTCCTCCAGAAAAACTATGTTTTAGACTCTCTTCCTTTTGCAGCATTGTATGGGTTAATTATGTAACTTTGAGATATCAGAACAGAAAAGTATAGGTGGGAGGTGCTTTATAAGCTAAATTTAATTATTAAAGAAAGTGTTGTTTCAGTGCTTGTCAGTGGTAACCTAGAAATTCTCATTCCCCACTTCATGCTACTACACAGTTCAGCTAAGTATAAACTGTGGTTTTATGCTTATTTAGGCATTACTGAATTCTTCTTGTATGAGCCTTTTTTATATCAACAATGTATTTTCACTTAGCTAGCATGAGTGTCATCCTTTTAACAACACAAACAAGTCTTTTAAAGTATTTATTTCTTAAAGACAAAGTTCTAAGTAACCCTATACTATCTTTCTTCATTTCATGATTATTCCCTCTATGTATGGATTTTTTTCCAGTTTAATCATAGAATAGTTTAGATTGAAAGAGACCTTTAAAGGTCATACAGTCCGACCCCCCTGTAGTTGTAATGTATGTATTTTTTGTTAGCTAGTGAGGCTCCATGCTGTTAGATTAAGGTGTACTGTGGAACTTACCATCTGTGCACTGAAAGTGAGAAGTCTGAGCAGCAGTAGTGAGCTGAATACTTAATACTGGAGAAAAACCAAATGTGGCAGTGTGGTCCACCTAAGTCCTACATTTGCATGTCTAGGTGAGCACTCATGGCTTTTATGTGACTGCTCAAATCAAGAAAGCTGGGAACAGGACTTTTTTTAGGAGTGAATGACTTTACACAATTGAGAGAAGTAGAAAAAGGTCAATAAATCCTGATTGAGAAAACCTTGGCATCAGGGAAAAGGAGGATCATGGCTATTCATGCAGGTGATCCTTAGTAAGAAAAAATTGAAGAGGATTGTTTGTCACATCAAACAAAAGGAAATAGTGCTCTGTGCACTGAAGAAAGTGAATGAAATCCTTAGGAGGATGAGATATGAGAAAAATACGAAAGTGGGATTCTGGGATCTAGGGGGAACCAATTTCAAGAGAAAAGGTCAGACAAAAGGCTTACTTTTATTGGTAGTGGTGTTTGATCTGTTTGCTTTTAATAAAACCCAAATCTTTGTAAAGATCTTTCATTCTGGATACTCTTTATTGGCAAAGAAAAAGAAATTCAGATAGCTGCATTTTCTATTGCCAAATAGGATAAAACCCTGACACATGGACAGTGTTAAATTTGTTTTTTATATACAGTGAAACATAAATCTATCAGTGTGTGCATGTAAGGGATTTAGAAAGAATATGACAATTATGGAGGTAGAAAAAGGTAGCTAGATAAATAGGAATATGCGTAATTTAAAGTGTTTGTTGCCTTTAAAAATAACAGATTTTGTTTTAGTGTTACAAATATTTTTCTCTTTATGTTTATTTTTAACAGACTCTGAAGGCAGATCCAGAAGAACTGTTTACGAAACTGGAGAGAATTGGTAAGGGGTCTTTTGGTGAAGTTTTTAAAGGAATTGACAATCGGACTCAGAAAGTTGTTGCTATAAAAATTATTGACCTGGAAGAAGCAGAAGATGAAATAGAAGACATCCAACAAGAAATCACGGTGTTGAGTCAGTGTGACAGTCCATATGTAACTAAATATTATGGATCCTATTTAAAGGTAAGAGACTCACAGATGATGGTGATTTGATTTTACAGGTAATTCTTTTCCAGGCTATCCAGTTGTGCCTGTTTTTTTGGTGAGGTTTGTCAAACCTTGGTTGAAAAAAAAATATTTTTGTCCTTTCAACTCTAAAGAAAGAATGTGTTACTATATTTTCTGAAGCACGTGGCAGAATTTAATAGGAAAAAATGCATGTCTATTGCTATTTCTGTGCAAAAACCCCTTTAAATGAGTTTGTTGAGCTCTAATATGTTTAGATTCTCTTAATATTAGGTAATTTAAATTCAGAAAATTCAACCTAAGACTGCATTTGAATTATCAAAACATTAAAAGCAATTAGTATCAGCTGTTTTGTGAAGCTTGGAATTTTTTGTCAAGGTTTGATCCCTGATAATTCTAAGCTGTTAAGTTGTCCTTCTGAGGGGACTGAACCCAGCCTTGGTCTGACTGATTTAAAAATTAAAATCTGAAAGGAAATAATTTTGCACATTAGACATAAGTGAAGCTAATAATGGAAGGAGTTTCTGTTAACTGTCTTGTGAATTTGTTTCCCTTTCCTCCCACTGCCCTATTGTCAGGATTCAGTTTGAAGTGTGCCAGATAGTTTGCTCTTTTGTTAAGGTTTTCTTTTATTGTTTTTAATTATAGGGTTGTAATGGTTTATTATGTCTTGAAGGTGGTGGAAATATCTGGAAGCTTTTAGTATTACTTTATTCCTTGGGCAGACTTTGTTCACGTTTCCATAACTCTTTTATGACAGTCAGATGAGATTCTAGATAAGAGATTGTTGTCTTGTCAGGATTTGAAGTTAGAAGTAGGCAGAAAATACTTTAATTCAGCCTGCTTTTGCTTTTGTGGAAGTATTCTATCAGCAAAGACATGAAGGTTCTGAAAGGGGTACCCTGCTTTATCTCTGTATTTCTGAGATTGTCAATTAATTTCCAAAGAAAAAAGGACTTTTTCTGAATCTGAGATATGCATTACTCAAGTGAGAGACAGTTTTTCCTTTCTTCCTTGTGCTCTGAACCAGTTTGCTTGGCTATCTTATCAGTGAAGGGCTTTGGTAATGGTTATTAGACCTGATAACCTGTTACCAGAACTGGACTTCGATGTTATGTATAGGTTTGATCTCAGAAGCATCAGAAGGCAGTTAATTGAGCACAGTAAACTGGGTAAATTTTTCCTCATGGCTTCTACTACTGCTTTTAAATTACACTGTCAAGGATCGATAGTTAAATGAAGTATGGCAACTGCACCGCTGTGCCTTCCTGGTCTGTCTGCTCTAAACAGTTGTAGCCCTTCCCTGTGACATTCCAGTTGTGTGAGCTGTCCCATCATGTCTTGGTAATTGCAACGAGATCAAAGCCTTGAGAACTGCACACAGATCTCAAATTCCTGCTGCTTGTTCCCTATACTGCCTTCATTGGTGTGCCAGCACTTCACAGAGGAATTTCAGTGAGTCTGGGTCTCAGTAGGGGTGCAAGGGAATGTCACACAGTCCTTTCCTCTTCTCCCACTTTTCCTAGTTCAAAGCTCACTTTTCCAGGTTGGCCATTCTGTTGGCAAAGCCTGGTGTGACCTGTTTCATGAGGTGGGTTCCATCTCTTCCAATCAGCAGAGGCCTAAACCAAAACCTTGTTGCCAGCACCAGTGGTGCAGCTAGCTGGTTTACTTTGTAAATGCATCTACTTCTCCTCCATCATTTACCCAAACTGGCATAATCACAGAAAAGACTACCTGGGCCTCCAGACCCTTGACCATCATCTCCAGAGCCCTGGAATTGAATGTGATGGTTTCTATTAAACTTGGTGTCATTTGTGCCCATGCGAGAAACCAGCAAGGGGTATTAGCTCTTAGAGGATAAGAAATAGAATATAAGAAAAAGTCTGATGGGAAAACCTCTTATTAGTTTTAAAAATGTATAATTACAATGAGGCTGAAAAATAAAATCCAGTGTTCAAATTTGAGCTAAGTGAATGTTGATGTTTTTTGAAGGTGTTATGGCAGTGTTGCTTTTCCCAATGGAAGGTGAGAGGAGATTGTAGGGCTCTGTATCCTGAATGAGTTTGGCTGGGTTCAAGGGTCAGTAGGGATACTTGTGCTTACTGTTGTGAGGGGGACCCTCTGATACCTTTCACATCCCTTTTTCTATTCAGTGCAGTAGCTTGTGAGTTTTTCAACCTGTGTCAGCTTTCTAAGATACTGCACCATAGTGGCTGTATGTGACTAGATACTTTTGCAGTGAAGTACAGCTTTTTCTACAGTTAGTAGAATGTGCAGCTACTCATGTACTCATTGCTTCTGTTCTTTGTGAATGCGTGTTGTTTGTAAGACACTTGGTACAACAGCACTTCTGGTCTCCAAAACAAAAAGCTCATATCTTTATGTTGTTAAAAATTAATGTGTAGTGGTTATTAGATGATGCTGAAGTGGTAGAATCTTTGCAAAGGAAACATTTTGCAGTTCTATTTGCTTTTTAAAATAAGAGTAAGGTCTTCTTATCAGACAGAGATAATGTGTCATCACATATATATACACACACACAGAAAAGGGACTATATTAATATTTAAATAAATTGTTTCATATTCTTGGCTAGAAATCTAAGTTTATTTGCTGCAGGTCTGTCTTGTATTTGGAAGCCAGGACTGCCTGGTTCTGGCATATGTAGTTCTAAGGGTCTGACCATCTTTTAGCTCTGTTTCTGACAGTGCAGATAATCCGTCACTGAAAGCGTTCAACGCATTAATTTTCCATGTGTTGAGTGATTAGGAGACATTATTTCTTCTGTGATTGGACAGTTTAGCACTAATTATGAGAAAGATAATAATGTCTTGTCACAGAACAAACTTCTTTGAAGTAAACAAGTAGGAAAACAGTAGGATCTCAGTTTATATTGCCAGCCACTTCACCAATTATCACCCTCTAGTCTGTGCAGCCTCATGCGTGTTGACCATGTTTTTGGTGGATGTTGGATAGAAGGAGTTTATAGGGAACTCTTAATTTGATTTTCTATTAATTATTTTGGCAGACAGATTGAAATTGTTTTTGGACTTGCTATCCTTTCTCTAGGTAGGCAGAATGTTTTGGGCCCGAGTTTTTAAATATTTGCTTATTTTTTAATAAATCATCTGTCTTTGAGAAATCTTTATATTGTTCTTCATTCTGTGTTATTCCACACCTTCTTCCATTAAGCTGCGTGATTTTATATGGCAGTGTGTTAAGGAACCTGTTGCTTGAAATTTTAGAAGGCTTATACAATACTACTGTGCTTGCCTGAGGCCTCTTACTGTCTTGAGATGATGTGAGAAGAGCTTGTCAAGCTCTTGGTGCCTTCTGCATGATATACGTGGTAGGGCAGCTTGAAATAACTATTACAATTTAATGAGTTAATGAAAGTTACTTTGTTCTAGTACCTTTTTAAAAACACTGTTTAATTTCTAGGTTCTACCTAGAATAGTGTGATATACCCAAAAGCCTTGTTAAATTTTCTTACTCTACAATTTTCTGTATATCCTAATTAAATATTTTGGAAATGTGTTTAATTTATAGCAAATTCTTCTTTCATATCCAGAAACTAAGCCATATCTTCATATGAAATATTACTGCTTTAGCACAATGAGTCTTAAATAAGAAGCAACTTATTGCTCCCATAAAACAGTCTTGCATTCCCTCTAGGCTCTGTTCTGTGCATCTGTTGTTGGAGGTTTGTGTGCAGTTGCTGTGGTCAGAGCTCATGCAAATAGAGAAAAAGCAATAGTGAAGGGGTATCAGTTTAGGTTGTCATGAATATAAGTTTATTTGTGGTACACCTTTTTATCAGAAATCAAGATGTATTTATATAAAACAGAAATGGAAATGCTCTTTTCTAAAGGCATTGAATTTTTCAATACAATGTCTTAATGTTGCCATTCTATTGGGAAAAAAGGGTCTTTTGTCTCCTGTAGGATATAGTAAGTAACTGCAGTGTTGCTCTTAAAGTAAATTGCAGTTTCATGGTTCACATGGGTGCAGATATCTACAGGGATTGCTATTCCTTATCTACCATGGTGTGTTAAAAACCTGTATTAATGGTCCTTGCTGTCTTCCAAATGAAAGGTTTATCTGTTCCTCTATGATCTGATTTAATGCTCCAAGAACAGAAGAATGGTAGTTCTTTTTAGATTCTTATAGAATTAATTAATGAAACTTCTCTGGGTCTGTTTGCTTCTTTAGATTGTAGGTTAAAAGCATCCACATTCTTCCTTATAATGGGTTAGGGATTCTTTTGATTTTGTTAATTTTTTTAAAATTTCTTATAAATTCGGCTGAAATTTGCTGTCTCTTCTGAGTTTTGCTGTGCTGGAACTCTTAGGAAGTATTGCTATGCTAGTTATTCTAAAACTTTTTCAGTTTAGAAGGTTGTCAGTTCTGCTTTTTGCGTCTTATTCTGCTTTACCAATTTTTCAAGAGCTTGGTTAGATTTGGTTCTATGGTTGTTTCTCCTGTCCTTGTTGTTTGAAATAGGTTTTATTTTCAAGATTCAAATGTCTCTCTGGTAATGTCTCTTCAGTTTTGTTAATAACTTTAAGTATCGCTTTATTATAACTTAATAATGTTTTTGTATTTCTTAATCTTGTCTTATTATTTAGAAATATATGAGCAAATTAATTTCAGTTTATATTCAAAACATCAAAGGTTAAAGACCCTTGACTTTTTTGCATATATGTACATTACACTCAAAGCTTAGGTTAATAAGTGTATATGGTCAAAAGCTGAGATCAATGTGGTTATATGTATGTATATGTTAAAAATTCTTTCAGTTTGTCATCTTAGACTTCTGTACATATGTATATAATGGCAGAGCAAATAATTTATAAGTAGTTTCATCATCCATTGTAACTAGGTACAAATGATATCAAACTGGTATTGAACTAGTTTTGTAGTATGTATTTAAAAAATATTACTGTCTCTAGGCTTGTGTTTCTTCATCCTTCAAATATATTTTTCTAGCACACTTTGGAGCTTCAGAGAATACCATCTTTTGGACTGTTTAAATTTGTTGACCCAAGAAGAATAAGACTTGTAATATATTTCCCCCTTTATTTCACAGAGATAGCTTCCCATTTTATAAATATATTTTAAGAATTATTTTTAAAAAGTTTATAGGAAGCAGTGATAGAAGATTCATAAAGGATAGCTGCCAATAATTATAACTTTAGGCTTTATATAAAACTCATATGGCTTTTTATTTCATGTCTAGGATGTAATATACCTACTGCTAAAAGTCAAGCTGGTGTTTCTATAGGCAGCAAAACCACAGAAAATAGCATCTGGTTAACTTTTATGAGTGACACAGTCTACCCTAATTAAAAAAAAAAGTGCCTTTATGATGTTTAATTAACTGAGTTCTGTAGTACAGTGCATTCTGGCAAATGAACTCCAGCAAGAACAAAAAATTATTTATGAAAAATGGTGATTCTGAAATTAATCTGTGGGGTTTTTTTTTGGAAATCACATGAATGTGAGGTTGGTAAACAGTGCTGTGGCTGAGCCGTAGCAAGTCTTGTGTTGGTTAGGGCTTTGGTATACCCAGGATCAGTGATACTCTTCTTGGAATAACCTGGCCAGTGGGCTGGAAAACTGCCATGCAGTCAGTAAAGAGCTTCTCAGGAACAGTTTAAGGTTTGGGAAGCTTGGATATCTGAAGGATGTCTGAAGTTCAGGCTATGTTTTATTTTTTTAAGAGAAGGTTGGAAGTGACTCAGTGTGTATATAGGAAAACCCTTCTGTGTTTAAGTGCTCATGGTTTACTGCTTTCTAATCAGTTATGCCAAAATATGACAAGATGTGGTTGCTGAGTGGTCAAGATAAGCAAATTTCATCTGATAATCTTGTGTACTGTTTTAAAGGGAAGACAGCTTAAATATTGGAACAGATTATATGAGGTGAGTTTTATGCCACTAGCAGGTTTTTGCGTTTTTTAGGTCAGTATTTGCTGAATTTCAAAAAGCCTGAGCTTCAATGCTTTAGGAGACTCATGAACTTTAATGTGGATGTGTTGAATATTCTAAGTAATGTAACTTGGAATGTGGGTGTTTATGTGAGACTTAAATAAGTTTAGAGTTGGTGTTCTTTTGCTTTACAGGTTTAACTGGTTTGCTTTAACATTTATGAGCATCTCTGAACTGATGTGACCTCAAACGTATGCTGTGGGTCAGCCAGAAATTAATGGACTTGGTGCATTCTGTCGTCATTTGATGTAGCAGGCAGCCTTTGGCAGGTTTCAGCATGCTTGTCGGGGTGGGAGACAGAACAGAGATTTTTCCTGCTTAACTTTAGGAGTGTAGAATCCCCTCCAACAGGGGCTGCTACCTCAGCACGGGGAGAAGTGAAACCTGAGTAGTTTCTTCGTGATCCATCATTGTGCTTTGTGCCCAGCCCCACAGCAGCAGCTCCTGCCCTTGCAGATCTGACTTTTGCAAACTACAGTCCCTGAACTTTGGATGGGCATTAGAACCATAGAGTCATAAAATTGTTAAAGTTGGAGAAGACCTTTCAAGATGAGGCCCAGCCATCAACTTACCACTGTGACCGCTGTGTTCACCATTAAACCATGTGTTCACATTTTCTGAACGCTTTCAGGGATGGTGGCTACTGCTTCCCGGGGTACTTTGTTCCTATGTTTTACAACCCTTTCTGTGAAGAAATTTTTCTGCCTGGTACAACTCAAGGCTGTTTCCTCTCTGTCACTTATTACCTGGGAGAAGAGACTGACCTCCACCTCACTGCAGCCTCCTTTCAGGTGGTTGTAGAAAGCAATAAGGTCTCCCTTGAGTCTCCTTTTCTCCCCCACCTCCCCCAGGCGATCCTCATGAGACTTGTGCTCCACACCCTTCCCTAGCCCCATTGTCCTTCTCTGGACTCATTTAGGCAGGATTAAATGATAAAAGCTGTAACTATGTTTCATTTTTGCTGCTACAATTGCAGCCATGTTGTCATCATTGCATTTTGTGAGGGGTTGAGGCACTGAAATGCCGCCTTCGTTCTCTTGACCAAAGCTAGAAGGAATTGTCTTCATCTTTAGGAATTCCTGCAGCTGGAGTGAGAGGAAGGCTGGGGTTGCAAATTGTGTTATTGTGGCAATGTTGAGAACAAAATGAGGCCCACTTACCTGTGAGCCAGCCCATGTTCTGGTATGCTTACCCTTCTTCTGAAGCCCTGGTAACCCTCTGTTCTCATTAGGCAGCTCTAGCCTGCAGAGAAGTTGAATGAGTGTTGCCTTCATTTATCCATAGTAAATGTGGAGGTGACATCTGGCTGGACTGCTCAGAGGGAGGTAGCAAGAAGGTCTCTGTAATGGTTCTGATAGGCTCTCAGATCTTGTCAGTCTACTGATTCAGAGAATGAGTAGAAAGCTTCCATTGATACAGCCCCTAGTAGCCATAAATAAGACAAAGGCAAAGGGATACCAAAGAACACATAAACTCTGTTTCTAGAGTCACGTTGTTTTGCTGTCAAGTCCTGTTTTCGTATTAAAAATAGTTTGGTCCCTTCTTATTTCAGAGATGTTACCTGGAACTCTGAGCCTTTGTTGTTCATAGTCTTTACTACTTCTGTCTTTGCCTGTAGTCATTTGCTGTGCTCTTAATGAGAAGAAAGTCCCTTGTTTGCATTGTCTTTATTCGAAGGTACCGTTTTGAATTGTAGTTTCAGAAAGTTGATATTCCAGTATTTTCCTTTAGCAGTCGAAGGGATTATTAGCACTTGCTGGAATCTGCATCATATTGCCCTATTTCTTCACATCTGTTGAAAAATCTGCCTAGTAAACAATGGTGACTTCAAGAATTTTGGTATTCATCAGTGTAATCAGTTCTGCACTTTTAGCCTTTTATGGCTAAATAATTCTTACTGTACAAGTATATCAAGGTTGGGAAGCATCACCTAGTATATCTCAAGCGAAACTGAGAGTCTCTAGTAACTATACTTTGTATTTTGTG
This sequence comes from Leptocoma aspasia, assembly GCA_013399835.1. NCBI lineage: Eukaryota > Metazoa > Chordata > Aves > Passeriformes > Nectariniidae > Leptocoma > Leptocoma aspasia. The sequence continues at coordinate 2,148,887 of VXAX01007965.1, forward strand.
TAAGTACTTAACTGTATCATGTTATTCTGATCTTGTTTTAAATAAAAATTTAGAAAGCTTGATGTTAAATATCATTCATTGGAAGTAATATGCTTATGTTGTCCTTGTGATGGTCTTAAAAGCTGCCTCTGTACTGCTGTGATTGCTGACCTCTGTATGGTATGTGTGTAATTTCACATCTCAGTACCTGCTTTTAGGCAGATCTAACAGGTATGAAAAATAGAATAGGCAGCAGCAGTATCTTGTTCCCCATCTTGCTTACATATTCCTGCCATTTATCTTGTGTTGGGTCTGTTGGCTGCATCATGACTTCTGGTTCATCTGGGAAACAAGTTTCCTCGATGTCTTCTCCAGTCCCTACCAAAAATGACCTGGCTCTTGAAAAGAGCAAACCCCGAACACTGACAGATAGCCAGTTCTGAGTTGTATCTACAGAACTGCTAGGTCAGGTGCAAAAAAAAATATAAGTAAAAAAATGGTAGACTTGGGTGGCCTAAAAACTGGGAGGTGGGGGGAGAGAAGAGTACCACAGTTTTTGGTAATGGCTTACTTTTAGATTAGCTATAACATGAAGCCCTGTATTTAGTTTGACCATACAGATCAGGATGACATAGCATTGCTTTCTAACCATATGTAATCTTGTGTCAAATGTCCTTCTGTAACCTGTGCATTAACTGCTACACTTCTTGCTTCAGGCCTCTGAAATAATTAAAAAGAGAGTATTAAGGTGGCATTGAGGTGCAAGCTTTTTGCTGCTGTTGCTGCAAAGGGGAGGTCCAACTCTGCCTTGCAAGTGGCCACAGAGGCTGTTGGAACTTTCAGTGAAGTGGTTCAGCTCACTGAGTGGGTAGGGGCTAATTCTACTTAGCGGCTTTTTTATTTATATTTTTATGTCTTTTGTCTTAAGGATTAGAGAATTGTACATTGATGGTTCAGGTTAGTCTCAAGTTTTATGCAAGCCCACTGCCAATACATTGTCTATCAAGCTTCTTCCATCGGCCAGCAGTAGAGCTGAAAAAAGAGAGTGTGTGTATGTATTTATGCCCAGCCTTAGGTGCATTATCAGATGGACTTCCTGGCACAAAGCTTTTCATTTAGGATGTGATTAGTCCTGCCATCAAGTGGCTGCCAGCCTACTGATCTGAATGTTCTCATGAACCTCTAAAACATTCTGGTTGAAAACTTCTTTGCCTACGTCCATCATGATCTGGTGCTTTTACATAGTTGCTATGTTTTTGTTGCGTTTTGAGTATAAATGTTAGGTAGTCTGTATTGCTCAGTTAACTTTCTTTTACTTAAGTATACTTTGGCATTTATACAGCTTTTTGGGTCAAATTACTTATTCTAAGTGTCTGGGTGCTCTGTATGCACATAGTGGTATGCTTTTAGCAGAAGAGTCACGTTCTTTACAGTTAAAGGACATTATGGCATGTTGCAAAACGTGTTAGTAAGCATTTTTAAATGGTTGAATGTTGAGCTTTCAGAAATTGTTATTTGGAAAAATTTGGTTAGACTCACAAATACTGAACTTCAAAAGGGAAGTTTCCCAATGAGTAGGTTTAAGGACTGTAGTAGTTCTAAAACACTGCAGTTCTTGTATTCAGTAGCCAGTGTTTTCAAACAAATTCTTAAGGTTCTTTCTTTATACTATTAAATTCTAAGCTGTTGCATAACAGTTGGAATAAAAATGATCATTTGGAGGTATCTGAGCTTTCTCCCTTTCTGCTTCCTTCAACAGTTCCTTGAAACAGCAGCTTGTAAGAGCAAAACAAAAACATAAAAAGAGGAAGGGAGAATGGAAATTATTTATGTGAATATAAGGTGGTTTTACCAGTAACTAAGAGTCAGGGTAAAATTTGTAAAGACAAAACGTGGAAAATAAGAAGGGGTTTCCAGAAGAATTACATGTTGTTGGAACTGCAGTGATGAGCTTGACAGAAATCTGGCTTGAAGATCCTGAGCTACTGTGGGGTTGGTATGTGTGTACAACGCCATTAGTAGTAAGAGCTTTGAAGAAGGATTGGCCTATGTGTGTTCTGTAAAGGGAGTAGTGGAATTTAATAGCACGTGAATGCAGAACAGATAGGAGAAGAGCGTTATACCTTGATAGGCTGCAGAGCAGGGGTGCAGAAGATGTTGGAAGTTGTGGTAAGTGGTAAAAAAGGGATTAAACTGATGAATGGATTGATATCTGAGCTGAGAAGTAAATCTGATTTGTAACTTTCATTTTGAATTTAATTTGATGTGATGGGTAAACAGGAACAGATGTAAGCATTAAAGCAATTGTATTTTTGGGCAGTGGAGAAGAAGGGGTTCTTGTGCCTCATGTTTCTGTTGGAATTTTGTTTCTGGTATAGAGAAGGGAGTAATTATAAACCCCCTGAGTCCTATTGATGTGAAAAACTCCAGTGTAGAAGGTTTAAGATACACAGGTGTAGGGTGACATTTTGGTGGGGTGGGGGAAATTCCTAATCTCAGTATTCATTGCAAGGTTCTTTTGTTAGTTCTGCTTTAGATGTAATGCAATTTATCTGAGATAAAGAATTCTGTGAACTAATGCTAATTTACTTTTGGTTCCAATTTCTTGATTTGCTTTTGCTTCCAATTTTCTGTTTTGGGACCTTGTACAGTTAATCAATAACCAGTATCACTCCATAAAATTCAGTTCCATTTGGAGCTTTGATTATGGGTTACATTTTTGTGTTACTTGCCTTCTTGGTGACAGTTTATAAGAGGTGAGTTTATGGTCTGTTGGGATTATCATAGGACCACATAAGTCACTCATTAATCTTTTTGTGTCTCTGTAAGTGGACTTCCTGGGAAAAGATTTACTCCAGTTAGCAGTTAGGTTTTTTCCTCCCATAAGGCAATGGCTTGGTAGATATGGTTATGAAGTACTCATTTGCCTGGTGGACAGGGAAGGGAAGGGTGAATCTTGTCAGTCCCACTAAACAAAAAACATAACAGTTGAAAGGATAGTGGCTGTAAGTGGCTGTAAGGATTTTTCACTCTTCCACCACTGTGTTATGAAGCAAGGAAAGGGAGAGTGGCTGTAGGCAGGTGGGAAGAGGAAGAGTATGGATTCATGTACATTTAGTGTTCCAAAGTAGTGGTTACCCATTCCTTTATGAAGTGAAATGTGTGCTCTTCTTCTGTTGTTGTGCAAGTTTTTTGAATTTACTAGCTAGGAGCTAGTTTTGCTGCCAATTCAAGAAATATATGTCTGTGTGCTTCTACTGTAATATACTTTGGTAGAAGTTACAGATCCAGATTGCCCACTAGTTTGCAGCTCTGGGAAATCATGTGCTTAATAGGACATGCCTAGGCTTGCGACAGCTGGGCTATAAAGAATCATTTCTGTGGTGGAAGGGCATGTGCCCAGGAAATGTGCCAAGGAGGCTGTGAATATGGACACTGTTAGAGATGACTCACATTAGGAAAAACATGTAGCTCGTGGCTTTAGCATGTTGGCATGCAAACACAAAAGTCTGCTAAATGCTCTGCAGAAGGAACCATTTTTCAGCACTGTGACAGAACATTCATTGTTGTGGGTTTTTTGCAAGCAAGTGGCTCTGCAAGTTCTGCTACAACTAGCATATGGCAGAAAGGATGCATTTAAAGATTAATTTATTGTATATTGCTGTGGTGATTGCAAGAGGTTATTGTTGAAGAGTGTCTGCTGCATTGGATAGTAGAATTGACTAGTATGTATATCTAGGAATTAAAATGTGACATTTTTTCTTGGGACCTGAAGAAGGCAGGAGTTTCAGAGCATTAGAGAATGATTCCAAAGGCAAACAGCTTTTTTTATACCTGTCTTCGTGCATAAAATACTGTATACTGAGGTGGTTCTGCTTAGACTGAAGTGTCATGTTACCTGTGATTTTCATGGACTTCACAGAGTCCAAACTGGAATGAACAGTTCTTTTCTTTACTTAGTTTCTGTTCTGCATTGGCTACCCAGCAGATGCCTTTATTTTTTCCTTTGTGGTTGAACATGTTAGATGGCTGACAAACCTTGATGAAAGGACATAAATGCGCCACATGCAAAACCACAATGATTTCTTTGATTGCAGGGACCTTTTGGCCAGCTTGCAGTAAGGACTTGAGTTTAGAAGAGAACCTTTGGGCTCATCTGTATCTCCCTCCCCTCAAAGGGATGGCAGCCCCAGGACAGCTAGCATTCATCCTGACGCCAAGAGACTTCAAAGGAGGTAAGCGCCTCAGAAACGCTCCCCAGACAAAATACTCGTCAGTCCTGCACCCCAGCCGGGTAATATTCTTTACTACAGCGTTACATCATTCATGGCTCCTTTGGGACCATTTTTTGAGAACCCTATGGGGCCTCATCAGCTGGTTGCAGCCCCCTTAAGATTCACAAAGTTGTCCATTGCTGTTGATTTGCTTAAGAATGTGCCCCCAGTGGAAGGGAAAAAGACATGTTAGACTTCTGGAGTATAACTCAGACATATGCTCCCCTCATTCCCTTAGTTTTTTATTTTCATATTTTGGATGAGGTCCAAACTTGTGCTTTTCTCAATTCTTGTTCCTTAAGGTTAAGGCTGGAGGAAATAAAAAAAGAAACCAAAACCAAACACTGCTTACTTCACACAGTTTTAAACCCATTTTTAAAATAGATTTCTGAATCAGCCCTTTATATCCAGATGNATATATTATTATTATATATTCCAGTATATTCTTATTATATGAAAACTAAGAATATTACTGGAATCATAAGGAAGAACCTTCTAGTGGCTTTTGCTGTGTTAGGTTTTTTTTTTTTGTTTTGTTTTGTTTTGTTTTTTTGTTTTTTTTTTGTTTCAGGGGAAGTTCCAGGCTTTTTACCAGTATGCAAAAACATTTAACTCTGATGACTTTGATTATGAAGATCTAAAAAATGGGGACTATGTCTTCATGAGATGGAAGGTAAACCCTGCCTGTCTCATTCTCTGATGAGCTGCTTGCAAGCCACTGACAGAAACTTGAGGTGTCTGAGCTTTTCCAGCCATCGTGGTTTAATGAAAGANAACACTGCTTACTTCACACAGTTTTAAACCCATTTTTAAAATAGATTTCTGAATCAGCCCTTTATATCCAGATGATTTCCACCTAATTCTTTGTGTGCTTGAATTTCTAGTGAGCATTATTCCAGAAAAGTTCTGTGGAAATAAATTACTGCATTTTATTCTCCTTGAGGGAAATGTGTCCTTAGGAATTATTTTTCCATGCTAGAGATGCTACCTACATGAAGCACAGCCTTCCAAATGTCTATGGAGAAGTAATTTAGTAGAGAAGGCAATTTCAAATAAACAGAAGTTTACTTTGATATGATAAATTTAAACACAAAATGCCCATGATAGCTTTTTAAAATCTATTGTCTTGTAAAAGCAGACTTTTCAGGGGTGACATCGACCCCTTCTCCACCTAATTCAGGTGAATTGTATGAATACTCAGCTCTAGATCTTTCTTTCNTTTGGTAGGAATATTTGGGCATGTAATAGGCCTTTAGTGAAGATGATCATATGTTTGCTGAACAGCTACTTTTTTTTTTCTAAGGATGTGGATTTGGAGAGTATAGTTGGTACTCAGACCATTTAAGCTTTAGTATATTTAAATATATTGAGGTAGCAAAGAAGTGGATTGTCCTGGAAAATGATATCCTGCCTAATTCTACACTTACGTATGTGGAAATGAAGGCAAATTTCTTTCCCTCATTTGATCTGCCATTTACCATCAGTGAAAGTGGACATGGTTATGTTGGGGGTCGTTTTTTTTTTGGTTTTTTTTGGTGTGTTGTTTCTTTTTTTGTTGGTCAGGTTTTTTTTTTTGGTGTGTGTATTTTGGTTTCCTTTTGGGCAGGGATGTATTTTTAAATAAATTTGGTCTTATGCCTGCTTCTCTAGAAATTCAGCAAGGAAGAGTGGGAACAGGACTGAGAGCTGCTAGACTGCTTTATAGTCCAAAAGTGTCTGTTGGTGGACATCTCTTCTGGTTAAATGAGAGACCTAGGTATAGATGGGGAGTGTTGTATTATTTGGAGGCTCTGTGTATTCATGAAATACTTTAAAAATTCCTTTTAAAGGTAAATCTAGTTACTCCTATGGTCAGTTTTTCCTGGAAGAAGCTGATATTCAAAGCAACATTCTTTCTCTTTGTAGCCTTTCAAATTGATAGTAGAACTCAATCATTCATTTAGGAAGCACAATCGATTTTAACTCTTTTCTTTAGTAGTGTACGAGATTATCTACTTCAGAATGGCAAGATTTTTAATCATACTTTCTTGACTAATAGTTCATCTTAGTCTGTATTTCATACCATCTGCTTTTGCTCCTCTTACACCTCGAAATCCCAAGGTAATATATTAAATTGCAAGGTTAAAGATAACTAATTCATGGCATCTGTTGGTGTTTCAGTACATTTTCACTTTTGTAAGAAAGTGGGACAGTACTTGAAGACTCTGCTCTAAAGCATGAATTGTTAGTTGTGTCGGGGGGGGAGGGAGAGGGAGAGGACAATTTATCCAGAGAATGTCTTTGGTGGCATACCTGTGTATGTGTAGTGTTGTTATCTCATAAAATAGTTTCTCTTGTTCTTTGAAACCAACAGTTGTCTTTCCATGCCATCTGACTTTCAAGTGCTCTGAAACAAATGTCTTTAGAAAATACTAGAGTTTAGTTTTACTTAATGAAATCTCTAATAACATAAGCAAATAGCTTTCAAATAATACACCAATCTATACAATTTCATGTTGTAGTAGTAGGAGGAATTAGATGGAAAAACATTAGCAGATTAGTAGGTTGTCAAAGAAAAGCTCAAGTGAAGGATTAGGTGCACTGTGGAACTCTGTGCTTCATAGGAAGTGTTGGAATAATGATGGTATTCTTATTCCTTGTTAATGAGGCTAAAAATTTTCTGTTCTTTCAGATAATGAGAAAAAAATACAGTGCTTACTGAGATTGCCTTCAAGAGCAAACTATACTGTTGTAGAAAGATGGTGTGAATTAGCATAGAAAGATATTTTTTCTGACTTTGCTTTCTGTGAAGACAATTCCAAAAAGTTTTGAAAACATTGTAGCATTTCCTGAAACTGTTTAACAGCCATAGGACTGGAATTTTGGAGTAATAGGATTGATTTGTCCATTTTCAGTGGAAAGGACTTTATTTACCACTTACACTTAACAGAATTGTGTACCTATAATGTTCAAATTTTGGAGATACTTAATGTGAATATCTGACTTTTGGTATCAGTGATTCTATCATTTGTTAAAAGTGTTTCTATGGCACTGAGCAATCAGATTGGCATCTGGATAGGCTGCTTGAAGTTCAGGGGTGTGTTGCTTACCTTCTGTCCCTTTCCAAGGATTGTGTACTGAAAAGAATGGAACGAAAGAGCAGATAGTGACATGCTACTCATTCTGTGCTGTTAACATATGGCAGCACTGGATGTAGTTCTGATTTGATTTAAACTGATCCAAAAATATGTTTTATATATATATATATATATAAAACATTTATAACTAGTCAAAAAATTACAAGAATTGAAGCCATGAGGTAGATCTGTATTGTATTCCTTAGCAAAATTGTTCATTTGCTGAATAACAGTAATAGCCACCTTGTGCTTATTTCTGAAGAACTCAGTTTTGGCAGTTGGTATCTGGTCTAATAATAATCTGTGGATTTACAAATTGAGCTGTCAGCTATTGGAAAGTTTGCAACTCCTCATGAATGTCAAGGATGTCATGGCAATACATCAACTCATAGGTGTCCTCTCTCTAAAGCCCTAAATAACTCTTTTCTTGTATGTGTATTATTTGTTATGATAGGATGAGCTCCAGGGCAAGGACATTTACAGTGTTTTGGAGGTCTTGATACACGTTTTCAGATTTGAGACAGTTGGTGACCTTCATTATTGATGAAAGTTTTGGGAGCAGGAACCACAAATACATAAATGCCATTTCCTGTCGTTGCCCAAATGCATAATTTATGGCATCATACAAAACATAATTTTTTTTGTGCCTGATCTGTATCTTTGTGTGTAATCTCCCAATGTCCACGTGTGTTAATAAATAACGAGAGCTCAAATACCAGGGTTCTTTGTAATGTATAATGAGCTAGTGCCCACAACTATGGCTTGGTGTTGAAAAGAGAGGGTGAATAAATAAGATGGTGCCTGAAGCTGTGCTTGATGACTGTGAGGAAAGGAAGGCACTTTGAGTAATTCAGATATATATTCAGATATATCCTGTAAGGCATAGTTCTCTGGTTAATCATTCTTCCTCTTGTTATGAAGGATGTCAGGGTGATAAATGTTTTCAGATTCATTTTGGACAGGTAGTTTTGTGCTTCTGTCTTTTGTGGATTACATGGCTTGTTTTGGGGCAGGCTTTTCTTTTATTGTGGATGTGGGGTGGGTGAAAACATCTTTGGCATCACATGATTCTGCCTCCTCGTGGCTTTGATGAACATCAAGGGCTTCAGATGCAGGTAAAAGCACAAGGGTGAATAGATCCTGAAAAAATCCTTTTTTCTTTCAAAAATGGAGGGAATCAGTCAGAAAGGTGGCTTAAAGTACATATGGAATACAAGATACATGATGTCTGCATCTCTTTTTTCAAGTCAAGCATTTAAGAATCAGTATGCAAGTATTTAAAAAACTTCTGATTGCTGCACCTGTCAGGCTTCTCTGGGTTTTTAAATATGAGATTAACAGAAGACAAATCTCCATGTAATGGTAACTGATTGTAGGAGGAATGCAATTTAGAGAAGTTATCCTGTTGTGTGCATTGTGTATTTCAAGGTTCTTTTAATCTGGTTTCTTATGCTTGGAGAATTATGAATACCAATACTAAATTTATATAAGTACTTAAATGTGAGTCTTTTCCTGGCCCTTATTACTTTGGCATAACTGAAAAATTTATTAAGTAAATTATCACATCTCAAGTTGTGCAGTGAATATCAGTTTTGGTACTAGTTTGTTCTTTTCAGTTGAAGTTGTGTCTTTTTGTTTTTCAGTATTCGGGGTTTTTCTCCTAATGCAGTGATGGTAAAATTTCTGTATATAAGTCAGTTTAGCAAATCTGTTATTTCAATAAAATATAGTATTTCTAGCTTCTGATTGTTCATAGGTGTTTTTATACTTGCAAATAGGGATTCTAAGTGGAGTTTGGACGTGGCTTGTGTCCATAACTAAACAAGCTTTTTACATGTTTGTAAATACACTTTGTTCTGCTGCTAATTGTGTACCATAAATTTAAGGTGGGAAATGCCCTTTCTCACAAAGAATTCGAATTGGGAAATTCTCTTTCTTACAATAGGTGTGGGGAGATTTTATTTCACTTAAAAACAAACATATGCTTACTGCTGTTACTACAGTTCTCAAATTGCACAGATCACAGATTCAGTGCACTTATTTCAGGGTCCTTCCAGTCCTTCTCTTTTGTGACTGTGGTAGATTTTCCTCTGCAGTCTCTCCTTCCTACAAAAAAGAAACAATTTCATCAGTACATACCTGTGTTGATTGCTTTAGCTTGGTAATATCATTGTGCTAAGAAATGTGTATGGGCTTACACACTTTGTAAGGACTTACAAACAAACAGGTTAATCTAATTACTTGTTTCTGTAAGTCTTCTGTCCTCCTCAGATTTCAATTAAAATGTACCTTTGGGATTCTATACAAGTTTTTTGGTCGATGGCCTTCTTTTTTCTCCAGTGTACAGTCTTCAATTTTTACGTACTAGAAATTCTTTACCTACTGTATCTGCATTTATTTTGCAAGTACTTTCATGGTATAGAAGTAACTTGATGAAGGAAACTTCATCGGGGTAAAGTTGCTATTGTAAGGTTTTCTGTGGTTCCAGAGTTAAAATCAGAAGTCAGGCCTCAAGAAGAGCAAGCATAGTTTGGAAAGGATCCACAGAAACTCTTGGCAGAGTTTCTCCTAAATTCCAAAGCTGTTCCTTTCTTCAGTTTCATAGTATCAGAGGAAAACCCCTTGTTCTTGCTGTGAAAAAGGAAATATTCCATGTGCCCTCATTAATTTGCTCATCTAAGTTTATAGAAAAATAATAATCCTAAATTTGGATGGATGACTCACCATGGCTTCACTGTATTTTGAAGGAAATTCAATGCTGTGTTGTGGCTGATGCTTAGAAGAAAACTGTTCTTGTTTCAGATCTTAAAGTGGAGCAGTGACTTTTGCTAGTGTCAGTGTATAAATGTAGTATCTTCTTGAAAGTATAAGTGATTATGTGTAATATATAATTACAAATCTAGGCTATGGAAGAAAATGTAGTGCATTCAGAGTTCTGTTTGTGAGCAAAAGGGGAATATATACTGAAGAGGGTGAGAAGTTCAAGCAAAAAAAGAATTTGGGCAGCTTTGAAAAGGAAAGTGATGGTAGGTGTTAGGGAATGTGAAGCATGCCAGAGATACTCAGAAAAGGAAAGGAGGAGGCCAGTTGCTATGGTGATGCCAAAGTCAATTGATAGTAGCACTGTGCTGGCCTTGTGCTGTTGTTGCAAGGCATTATCTCTGGTTTGCATGGCCACGTTTTGGTAGTGGGGGTACCACAGGGGCAGCTTCTGTGGGAAGTTGCTGGAAGCTTTCCCCAAGTCCTTTAGAGCCAGTGCCAGCTGGCTCCTGGATGGATGTGCTGCTGCTGGCCCAGGCTGAGCCTGTAAGTGACTGTGGCAGTGCCTTTGGGATAACAGATTTAAGAAGGGAGGAAAAAACCTGCACAACTGCACCTGGAGAGAGAAGTGAAAGTAAGCGAGAGGAATAGCCCTCAAACAGAGTAAGTCAGAGGAACAGCAAACACCAAGGTCAGTTGAGAAGGGGTAGGGGGTGCTCCAAAGGCTGGATCTGAGATTCCCCTGCACCCTGGTGTAGACCATGGTGAGGCAGCTGAGCCCTGGCAGCCCATGGAGTTTCAATGGGACCACAGAGATCCACCTGCAGCCCGTGGGGGAGACCCACACGGGTGGATGTGCCTGAATGAGACTGGGACCCTGTGGGATGCTCACACTGGAGCAGACTACTGGCAGGACCTCTGGCCTTATGGAGAGATGAACCCACTCTGGAGCAGGTTTGACAGGACCTAGGACACTGTGGGAGACTCACAGGCTGTTCCCTAAGGACTGCACCCCATGGAAGGGACCCACACTGGAGCAGTTCATGACGAAGTGCAGCCCATGGGAGGGACTCACACTGGAGAAGCCCATGGAGGACTGTCTCCTGTGGGAGAAGGGCAGAAGTGTGAGGAGCCCTCCCTCTGAGGAGGAAGGAGTGGCAGAGACATGTGGTGAACTAACCAGAACCCCATTTCCCATCCCCTGGTTCCGCTGAGGGGAAGAGATAGAGAAATTTGGAAGTGAAATTCAAGCCCATGGAAAAGGGGCCAGGGGGAATGGGTTTTAAGATTTGGTTTTATTTGTCATTATACTACTCTGGTTTGACTGGTAATAAATTAAATTGATGTCCCCAGTTTTAGTCTGCTTTGCCCATGAGGGCAACTGGAGATTGTTCTCTCCCTGTCCTTACCTCACCCCATGAGCCTTTTGCTATATTCTCTCTCCCACATCCAGGTGAGAAAGGGAGTGACAGAGTGCTTTTGGGGGATACCTAGCATCCAAGCCACCACAGAGATAAAGTTAGTATATATAGGTTGTTGGCTCTAGAATGAAATACATATTAAGGAATTCATTACAGCTGTCTCACCAGAAGGGTTTATTTGCATCTTCTTGTTAAGCAATATATGCAGATTTTATATAAGAAAGCTTAAAAAAATACCAAAAATAATTAGGGAAAGGTGGTAGTAAGATTTGCTACCATAGTAATTAAATTTATTTGAGTACATCATATGAATGTGTTCAAATACTTCATATGAATGATGGAAACTTTAAAAATAAAAACCCAAAACCATCGATGAAGTTGAGTAGTATTTTTGAGGCAAGGGGGAACCATAGAGAATTTAAAATAACTTTGAATATAGGGATCCAGATAAAAAGATGCCATAATTGTAATAGATTGCTATTACTTAGCTTTACACTGGGGTACAGATACTAGGTATCCCCCAAAAGCACTCTGTCACTCCCTTTCTCACCTGGATGTGGGAGAGAGAATATAGCAAAAGGCTCATGGGTTGAGGTAAGGACAGGGAGAGAACAATCTCCAGTTGCCCTCATGGGCAAAGCAGACTAAAACTGGGGACATCAGTTTAATTTATTACCAGTCAAACCAGAGTAGTATAATGACAAATAAAACCAAATCTTAAAACCCATTCCCCCTGGCCCCTTCTCCATGGGCTTGAATTTCACTTCCAAATTTCTCTATCTCTTCCCCTCAGTGGAACCAGGGGATGAGAAATGGGGTTCTGGTTAGTTGTGTGTGTGTGTGTTTCTTAACTGTATTTCCATACTTCATTTGTTTTAAAATGTAGAATTACTGAGTTTACTGGATCAATGGCTTTTATATTGTAAATTCAGACACGTGGCCTCAGGCAGCTGTTGATGAAAGTTTCAGGAGCAAAGACTAATTGAACTAAAAAAGTAATTAAAATTATAAATTATGATTTAAAACTACTATAAGTAATATAATGTAGTAGTGTAATTGTATTATATGATTGTGTAACTATGTGATTAAAATTATATTCTTAATTTTTTTTTAGTTATTTTCTACTTCTGATTTCTAGTTTTCAGCTGGAGAATTTGGTACCTAGCTTTCTAGAGAGTTTCTCTTTTGGGAAATTATATCTTATTTTGAGTAGTTAATTCTTTAAATCCTTGACATAATAGAAAAGGGAAAGACACATCTCTTGTTGACTTCTGTGTGAGGTGTTGTGGATGTTTGGGGGTTTTTCCCTTTTTTTAATCTTTTTTTTCCTCTTCTTTTCTTCACTGCTCTTGAAAAGGTCAAGGGGTTTGTTTGTTTCCTTTACCTTGTTCTTTCCCAAACAGGCATTTCCAGTGAACTAGGGAGTAGTGATGCAGTTGACATGTTTGTGTTTACGTTACTATTAAAATGAAGTGTGAGTTTTGAATATTCAGGGAATTTTATGTAGCTTTAAGACACATTTTATCAACAAAATAAAAATATAAACTTTTGATCAAGTTTAGGATGACTCGCTATAAGACACATCTCAGTAAAGCTCTTGTTCTGGAACTGCTAGGACCTGGAGCCTTGAAGGGACAGGAAAAACATGAAAAAGTTTTAGCAGAAAAACAAGCATTTCAGTACTGTAAGAGACTCTATCAAGATGAGTTACAGTTCTTGGAATATTTCTGGTGTCTTCAAGAAAGTAAGCACTATCGTGTTGTTGTCTGTCAGTACTGAGATAGATTATCTTTTTAAATTACTCTTTCTTCCTAAAACATGTGTTCTGGCTCTCTTAAAATATTTTTAACCTGACTGTGTTTGTCAAATAGCATGAGTTGATTCCTGAAGGAAGGTATCTAAATTTAGCTGAATTTCTGTGTTAAAAATAGTGGGTGATGAAGGAACTCTAATCCAGGGTCTTACCTAAAAATAGTATGGTATGTGTAACTGGAGGTAGGAAAAATGCACATTTACCTACAGCAGGTGCATTCTGAGTCCAGAGAGGGGGTAGATGCAGTGAAGTCTATATATAGATATAATAATGACTAAAAGACTTAAGTGAGTCCTAAGGGCTAAAATTTTAATCACTCAGAGGATTTAGACGAAGTTATGTCCTGCAATACATTTACCACTTCTCTAAGAATTTGAATCCATCCTTACAGATGAGAATTCAGAGTCAGATGCCCTGGCTGTGAGCCATTATTTTTACGTGAAGTTTTATTCTGTTGGATAAAGTAAATTAATATTGGTGCTATTTGTGTGCTCCTTGCTCTGAGAGATACCTATATTATTATGCTAGAGGTCTTGTGAAAGTTTGGTACATACCGTAGAGGTGAAACTAACAAAGCGTAAAATAACTTGATAATCATAAAACTAAACCACCAGTGTGTTTTGTGCAGCAATTTCATTTGAATACCTATGTAGTAGATTTGCTTTATTGTGTGTATTAAGGCTGGTCCTGCAAGGAAAAGCTTCTCTTAGTGTATTTGGGAAAAAGATGCTGCAAACAGTGGAAAGAAATTATTTTGTCCAGTCTCTTTCTTAGCACAGTGCATTGTATATCTTATGTTAAACAGTCCTGTAATATGTACCAAGATTTTCTTTAGGAATATAGTAGCTTGATGTTGTTATTAGCTTTTCTTTTACTAGCTGAAGCTAGTAAATTGTTATAATCATCTTAAACAATTTTCGTTACTATTTTGCTTGTCTTTACTGAACACAACTGTGAAAAATTCTATACCATATATCAGATGAATAAGCATTAGTTGAGAAAACCTACTTGACTGTTCAAGAAAATGAAACAGTGCAGAAAAATGAAGAATAAATTCTATTTCAATTTAAACTAGACAGGAGTCAAGCTTGCTAAAGAAATTATTTTGAAGTATCTGTACAAATAACAAATAACAAAATCAAGATAATATTTTCTAAGGAAAGGAAATATGTTATATGTAACATTATTTGATATTTGGAATGTCCATAATTGGAATTCTCCTCCATGCATGCACTCTTGAGTAAATAATCCAAAGATACTTTTGCGGAACAGCTAAATGTTAGTTTCAGAACTACAGATAATTTCTTCAGCAAAAAGAATGGAACTAGTCCCATTAACTTAAGTTACTACTTTTTTTTTTTAAACCTTAATACTTTTTTGTTTTGTTTTGTTTTGCAGGATACAAAATTATGGATAATAATGGAATATCTGGGTGGAGGCTCAGCCCTTGATCTAGTAAGTAAATTATGCATGTTTTTTTGTTACTTTACTTCACATAATTATTTTCCTATCCTATAATTCTGGAAACTATAATAGATCACTTGGCTGTGGCAATGTTCACTTTCAGTAAAGGAGAAAAGTATTTGTCAATGCCAGAAAAATGTTATTTTCCATGAGACATGACTGATTATTTGTGTAAATAGAAGGGAACTAAGCAACATAATATTGGAAGCAGGATATAAACATCTTAGAATGCTAATCTTCAGTCAGCCAGAGAGCACTAGTGCCTGAAAATAGTTCTTCCCATCTCTTAATTCTGCCACCACAACTCTTATACAAGTTTGTACATTATCTTCCTCACCACCCCCTCCCCCAAACAAATAAACAAAAGGTTCCGTGTTTGAAGTCTTTCTGAAGTCTAAACAGACAGAAATACAATTTAGGCTGGTATTAAAAATAGTATTTCAAACAAGGAGAAGCTTGAAGAAGAAACAAATAGGAGAAGCTCTGGACTCCATGGAGGGTAGAGAGGCCTTGCAGGGAGCCCTGGATAGACCAAAGGGCTGTGCAATCACCAAGCATATGGAATTTAACAAGTGCCTCCTTCTGCACTGGGATGGAGCACCCAGGTTTGAATTGCAATTCGAAGGGGTCAGTGCAGATCATGCTTTCTGTGACTGCATGCTGATACTCACTTTAGCTATTAAAAAGCACCCAAGCCCCCTCCCAAATGACACACCTTCTTATGTTCATTGTGGATTTTAAAACCACAATGATAGAAATAATAATGCATGTTTTTAAGTCTCTGAAAATTGTTACCCAAATTGAGGCAGAATGTCTTTATAGCAGAGTTTGCAGTTGTCAAAACTGCAAACTGGAGTAACTGATAAATGCTTGAGGAAAGAGCAAAAGGAACAAGGTCACTGTAAAGGGATTCTGCTGGTGACATCCAGAAGACAGGAGTGGGTATTAAATGTGGGCTTCCTATGTATTTTTGAACCCATTTATACCTGTAGCTTCCACATCTGTTAGGAATTCTGTGGTTGTGTAAGAATTCATTATGTTCTCCATAAAGATATGATAAAAAATGTTTATTTGTTGCTGTGATCACTTTATTTCTTCCTGACAGAAGAGCAATTAGAAATCAGATTTTATTAATTTTTTATAAATTAGCTATTACTTTCTTTGTATAGGTATAAAAGGCCAAAATGAGAACATGTTACCATATTTTCCTCTTTTTTCTTTCATCACACAAATTTCACTTGTGTGATGGCTATGTGTTTATTCTGTAAGTTTGTTGCCTAGAAATAGTAGAAAATCCTTGTTCACGTCTTAAAATGTTACTGAAGAAATTGCACCACAGAACTGAAATCATCATGTAAATGTCTATTAAGCACCTTTTGTGTGCTTCATTAGTTTTCAGTTTATGTTCTGGTGCATATTCTCCTAGTTCTAACATGCACATTATGGTTCTCAACTAGAATCTGGCATGCTTTGCCACGTTTTCATACTCGAGGCAAGGATTACCGGGAGCCTTGAATTCCATTTTCAGAGTGCAGACATGTCATGCTAGCTTGGTGCTTTCTGTCTTGAATGTGCACTGGATGATTTCTACATCCTGCCTCACAAGAAAAAGTATATATAATGCAACTGCATGTACATTTTTGTTCAAACCTTGAGTATAGTTCAAGTTTGTGACCAAGGTACAAATGCCAATATTGTCAGATTTACTCTGTTTTCAGTAATTCTTCCTCACTAAGGTGAGCTGAATCTGACATAAGAGGTTTTCCCCCATTAGATGTGCTATGTCTTAAATCTTAAGATTTAAGACCAATCTTAAACTGGTGCTCACAACCTGGCTGGAGCAAAGCTTTGAGAATGTCTTAGTGGGTTTCAGGTAGTGGTAATATTGTGTGTACTATCAGAGCTAAGGAAAAGCAAATAAGATTATTTGCTATTACTAAAGCTGCAAAGATAAAGCAAATACATTGTTACATGAAATATTATCTCTGTTGCTATGCATGAGGATATCTGAGGGATGTACTATTTTTAATTTTTATCTGAAATGCTTTCCTTCTCACAGAATGAAGCTTTAGAGGTACAACTTTTTGATTGTGCTTCAGTGAGTGCTATTGTGGAGTAAACTAGAATAGTGGAATATTTCCAATATTAACCCTTGGACACAAAGTTTCAGTGTGTCTCTGGAGATGCCCTTATTGTTTAAGGAATCTCTCTGGGTAGTGACCTTTCCTCTGTTATTCTCACTTTTAGAATTCATATCAGATGTAAAGATCTTTGGGATCATCTAACACTACTGATTCTTCTCGTAAGAAGAATTACTTGGACTCTCTTAACAATTAGCAGATTTATATTTCCAGTATTACTTGAAAAAAGTTAATGTTTTAAAATATGTAATGTTCTCTCATTACATATGAGTTTGAGTTGTGGGTTAGAGACTTTCTCAAAGTCCAGTGTAGTATGGAGTCATAGATTGATTAATGTAGTACCTTGAAAGCTTCTTACTCAGGCTTTGAGATTTGGGTCCACATAGGGTCTGTGGAGTTGCACATCTAAGCTCAGTGTAATGTTAACAATCAGATGCTTTTCAAAGGCATAGTATATCTATGACCTGACCACAAAGCAATAACTTGGGCTTTGTCTTTATGGCACCTTTAACAAATTTTACATAATATTTTAGCTAAATTATTTATTTGCCAATTGTTCATTAAGCCACTTAGTTTAGAACTATGTGTTTTTAAGAAGAATATTCTGTTTTGTCTCATGTTATAAAGTTAGAAAATTTGAAGTTTTGAGGGGTGACAGAAGGAGTAATTTCTTTCTATAGTCACAGTGTTATTTCTGTTCTCTGTTTGTCCCTTTTTTATACATATTTAAATATTTCTTGCATCTCCTAGTTAGAACCTGGCTCACTTGATGAAACTCAAATTGCTACAATATTGAGGGAGATACTCAAAGGACTCGATTACTTGCATTCAGAGAAGAAAATCCACAGAGATATTAAAGGTAAATTGTTTTATTATTTGTGATGAAAGAATATCAGAAGAACTCATGCAAACCTGTATGAGCACCCTTACATTGTCAAATGGTGTCAAATATCTTCATTTCTGGTATTTTTCTGTATTCCAGCTGCTAATGTATTGCTGTCTGAACAAGGGGAAGTAAAACTGGCAGATTTTGGAGTAGCTGGACAGCTAACAGATACACAGATAAAGAGGAATACCTTTGTGGGAACACCATTTTGGATGGCACCTGAAGTAATAAAGCAATCAGCATATGATTCAAAGGTGAGGTACTTCAAGGCATTACCAAAATCTCTTCCTTTTTCTAACTTGAATTACATAGGTTGGTCTTCATAACGCAGCTAATAACTTTGGCTGTGTCTACCATGAGGGTGTGTTCAGGTGACACCTAGCAGCTAAAAGCTGTTGGTGAGGAAAGATTTCCTAATTTGTATCCAAAGTTTAAGTTTCCTAGTTTATTTAGACAATCCAGATGGCAAGAAATGATACAGTATTCACGAGTGCATCCCATCACCTTTTATCCCACTATATTGATGACTATTTTTGGCTGTTTAAAAGTAGAAGAGTGCAAATATATACAAAATGTTAATGTTCTTCCACTTGTTTTTAGAAAAAAATAGCCAGCAACACAGTTGAAGAATATGGATTTGGTGGATGTGAAAGTGTTGTTTGAAAGGGCTGTTACTCATCCCTGGCAGAATGTGCTGCGTGGGTCTGTACTACTCTGACTGTGTTCTTTCAGATTTGCCATTCGGGAGGTGTTAATATTTAATACCAAATTTATCTATATACAGGATTTTGATTTAGCAGAGTGGCACATCAGCATACTGAAATCTCAACACAAGCACTGTATATCAATTGTAATACACAGCTGGGTCACAACAGAAACGTGATTCCATTACTGTTCTCCATATTCTCACCAGTATGGCGCTGCGTGTCCCTACTTGCCAGGAAGGAATATGCCCATTAAAGCCAGCTCAAACCTATTGCTTTTTTCAAAGTTTATTGTGTTGATTACTTGTTTTTTATGCTTCTCTTTGTTTGAGGTACATATCCAGCTCTTTGCTGCCCCTGCCTTCTCCCTGCCCCCATGGCCTGGTAGCTCAGCAGGACACCCATGTTATCAGAAAAGGCTCTTTGCCCAGCCCACTGCTGCAGCTGTAGGTCCGAAACAAAGGTCACCCTCATCTTAACACCCTTGTGTTAAGATCAGCTTTCTTTATGATAATTGGCAGTATTTCCTTATGTTCTTCCCTGAGCTCATCTTCCTTGCCCATCTCCTCTGATTTCCCTGTAGGGATTTGTTGATTGGCCACGTCTTCATGCAGTGAGACAGGTTGGGATGTTTCTTTCTGCTTGCTGAGGCTGACTCTGGTCTAGGCTGTATTATTACTGAATTCTGTATTTGATATCTTTCTGTAAAGAGGCTATAACAAGCAAACCAGTGTAGAGCTTGTAGAAGCTTAAATGACCCCAAAATCCCAGTTTAAAGTGGAGTAAACTTTTTTGGAATGGTGGTTGTTTTTTTTTCCTTTTTGTGTTTTTGTGGGGGATTTTTAGTTAGTTTATTTGTTTTGGTTGGTTAGGGTTGGGGTAGGTTTTTTTTTTTTTGAGGTTTGGCTCCTGGGAATGACCATCACTGGGACAAAGTATGATTCAGCCCTTACATTTTCCATTCTGGCTGTTTCAGTCTGCAATGTCACACGGACATAAGAGTCTTGGATACTTGATGAGGGATTCCCAATAAAAGCTTGAAAGGGTTCTCGTTTTTGCCAGTGCTTCTGCTTCCTGTTTTGATTCCTGTCTTATCTGAAAACACGTTTTCTTAACATGCTTCATTTTTCATAGATTTAGTTCTGTGTTCTTTCTACTATAAGACTTGTAAAAAAAAAGATACTTAATTTGAAAATGGCTTTCTCTTGCACATAGCCTGTTTTCTTTGACTTACAAGAACTTTAAAGCCAGACTGAATTTTACTCATTAGATTAGAAGAGGAAAGGCTTATGGCAGCATTGCAGAAAATAGTAGTTACCAGTGACTTACTGACTGTCATCTGAACTTGGAAGAAGAATTTTTGTTCAAGATTTGAAACTCTAAAAATCACAACATATGATAAAACTTAATGATGATACAGTGTCACCACATCCTGAGGTCATGCTTATCACTCTCCATTTGGAGAACTATTTATGCCTCTTCTGGGGTTTCATTGTCACAGTCAAGCGCACCCTAGAAATGCCTAATTTGATACACATGCAATTGGAACGTCAGTTCTTATCTGTGAAAGGGGAGGATATGGTTCCAGAGGAATATGGGGTAAGTTATTTTTGATGTTTTCAACAGGAATGGGCTTCCAAATCCCATCTTGGACTTCAAAGAGTCTAGTGTGCATAGTGTGCAGCCGTAGTTTGTTGCACTTTTTTGTTCGTTTTTGTAGAGGAAGGTCACTAGCAGTAGAGTTATAAATACATGAGGAAAAAATGAAGTATTTATGTACATATGTGTGTATGCAAGTGGATATCTATGCACTCATACATATGTAAATTTGATGTTTATACTTGTATATACACATGCTCCACCTGTGACTGAAAGTGTGGCAGAAGAAAATCTATCCGTTTATGTGGCTTTAACACTTGATTCTTGAGAAACTGAAATTCTGAATAAATTGGAAATAATAATGCTCAGTTGTTAACATGAAGACTCATCTTTGCAGGTGACATTTTTCTTTTGTAACCAAGAAAAGCTTTCCTTCTAGAGGGAAGTTACTCATAATTAGGCTTGAGGAGAACTTAGCTGATAATGCTCTTATTAAGATAAATGAAACTCGGGGCTCGTGTGCTTATGTAATTCTTTGTGCTCAGGAACTGTTCTGTAACATGGGCTAACAAAATGGCATTTCATAAATTCAATGGTATGCTAATTGACTTGGATTTTTTTTTCATTCTTACTTGCAAAATTAAGTAACTAAGCTCGTAACAGTAGGATACTGTCTGAACAAGAAAGGAGGAGCTTGTTTTGGGCCAGGCACTGTGGCTGTGATAGTGGAATGGATGTCTGCAAGTCAGTCAAAGATAACCATGAGAATCCACAGTGCTGACACAGGTGAGGTTGAGGGGTACTTAGTAAAGACAGCAGTGATAAATGAAATCTCTGCTCTATCTAGTACCTGGAAATAGGTCTGTTTATAGCATAGCAAAATTCCAACTGCTCCGTTTGGGAATACAACCAGACAGCTCATGTCAGATCTCTCCTGTTTTCCTGAGAATAAGTCTTTGTTCTGCTTTCACTTAAACAGAAAAAACCAAACATAAATACTTTTAGTTGGTATCTTGTCCTAGGAACAGACATTTCTATGAAATTTTTTTTCTTTTACCTTTCTGACAGGTTTATTATCCATTCTCATGACTTTTGGGTGTGTGATTTCAGCAAAACATAAGAGAATTATAATGCATTACTTCGCATTACTTCAGGCAGATTTGCAATAGGCTTTGTATCAAGGGAGACAGCATTCCCTAGAAAGAGTAGCACACTTTCATGGTTAAAACTTTCAGAGGCTACTTGGATGTAGCCAAGCTGAATATTACTGTTCAAGACTGCGTTTCTCTAGTCTGTGAATAAGAATGATCTAGAAAACCAGTGTTAAACTCCAGGGAAGTTATATTCTAATGTATCAAATTTCTTATGGTTGTACTAGCTAATTTGTGTTGAGGAAAAATCTTGTGGAAGTTAGAACATTTTATTTTATATAAATAATTTAGACTTGCCCGATATTTACATAGTGTACTTTAATGTGGTAGATAAAATGCTAGTTTGTAACAACTCTGCCATTGCTTTTTGGTGTACTAGTATTAATTAAAAAAATTTAAACTCTACTTAGTAGAACTGTTTTATACTGAAGAGTGGAGACAATCAAGAAACTCTGTTTACTTGGACTATGTGGCTAATCACACAAAACAATGGTAACAAAACCAGTTTACACCTGAAGTTACTTACAGTAAAGCTTAAAAAATGTACCTTTACAAGTGTGGTGGTTTTGACTGGGGTGAAATTAACTTTCTTCACAGTAGCTGGTATGTGGCTGTGTTTTGGGTTTGTGCTGCAAGTGTTGATAATTCAGGGATGTTTTCCTTATTGCTGAGCAGCGCTTGCACAGAATCAAGGCTTCTTCTGCTTTTCACCCACCAGTGAGCAGGCTGGGGGTGCACAAGGAGCTGGGAGGGGATTCAGCCAGGACAGTTGATCCCAGCTGACCAGAGGGATATTCCAAACCATATGGCCTCATGCTCAGCAATAAAACCAGGGGGAAGTTCCTACTGCTCAGGGACTGGCTGAGCATCTTTCTGTTGGTGGTGAGCAGCTGTTCCTATTTACATCACTTGCCTTTCTTGGGTTTTAGTTCTCTTTCTTTGTTACTTTATTTTTCATTATAATTTATTATTATTGTTATTTTATTTCAATTATTAAACTNCGCTTGCACAGAATCAAGGCTTCTTCTGCTTTTCACCCACCAGTGAGCAGGCTGGGGGTGCACAAGGAGCTGGGAGGGGATTCAGCCAGGACAGTTGATCCCAGCTGACCAGAGGGATATTCCAAACCATATGGCCTCATGCTCAGCAATAAAACCAGGGGGAAGTTCCTACTGCTCAGGGACTGGCTGAGCATCTTTCTGTTGGTGGTGAGCAGCTGTTCCTATTTACATCACTTGCCTTTCTTGGGTTTTAGTTCTCTTTCTTTGTTACTTTATTTTTCATTATAATTTATTATTATTGTTATTTTATTTCAATTATTAAACTGTTCATAATGCGCAAGTTTTCTCCCCTTTACCCTTCAAATTCTCTTCCTCCCCCATTCCACCAGGGGACGGTGTGAGCAAGCAGATGCATGTTGCTGGTTAAACTAAAACAGCAAGCAAACACTTTCTTTTCTTTTCTTTCTCCAACTTAATCCTAAAAGCATTCTTCCTTACAGGCAGATATCTGGTCATTAGGCATAACAGCCATAGAACTTGCAAAAGGAGAGCCACCTCATTCAGAATTACATCCAATGAAAGTTCTGTTCCTCATTCCTAAGAACAATCCACCAACGCTGGAAGGAAACTTCAGTAAATCCCTCAAAGAATTTGTTGAGGCCTGCTTAAACAAGGACCCAAGCTTTGTGAGTTTCATGTTTGTCAGTGTGTAGTAGAGAACTTAACTGCTTTACGTGAATTGCATGAGTAAGTGTCATTCAGCTTCTCTAATATGGTGTGACATAAGTGACGGGTATATTTTTAGATACTGTATATATTTAAAATCTCATTTGTATCAAGACTAAACTCTGGATTTCTTTGTTTTTATAGTGAGTCACTCAACACTTAAACATGGTAAAAAAAAAAAATCTCTCTCTTTTTTTCTTTTAAGAGACCTACTGCAAAAGAGCTTTTAAAACACAAATTCATTTTACGAAACTCCAAGAAAACATCTTACTTGGCTGACCTCATTGACAGGCATAAGAGATGGAAGTCTGAGCAAAGTCATGATGACTCCAGTTCTGATGACTCGGATACGTAAGTTTGATGAGTCTATAAAATATCCTTTGTGAGGAACCAAGGAGTTATTTTTAGCACAAGTATTCCTGTGTTCTGTTATTTGCAGGTTTTCGGCTTAGTGGCCTTGGTAAATGGATGCAGTCTTAATTTTAGTATTGCCAGGATTTCATGCAAGTAACAGTCACTGAGAAAAACTCTTCTAGCCCATATTCTGTGCTACCTTCTCTTTTATGTAGGGTCCAGGGTTCTTCCTAGACATGAGGACAGCTGTTCTGCAGGCAGAAGGTCTCAAGCTGCACAGCCAAGTAACACTGTGCAAATGAGATTCAAGTGAAGAGATTGCCACAACTTATTCACAAATGGATTTAAATATCTCATAGTAAAGAAAACACAACTATTCTCTGCAATTCCAGGTTGCATGCTAATGGCAAGCATCAGGTTATTTCTTGGGTGACATTAAAGCTGTGTATTTCTTTACAGTATTAATGGCTTCATGCCTTCCAGTGACCACAGTTCCAGTGTCTTTCCTAGGCAAGAAAAGTGAATTAAGTTTTCTAATTTCATCCCCTTTCCCTAATGAAGTGAGGTACTCTGCTAAAGCCAGTTTTCAGATAGCAATAAAACACTTCATATAAGTTGTTAATGTGACTTGGGAAAATGTTTTCAGTCTGTAATGCCTCATATTACATTTGGTAAAGTATCTTGGTTTAAATTTTTTAATTTACCCGAAAGATGTTACCTTAATTTTCATACTTGTCTTTCTATGTAGTGGCCTGCACAATAGAATCCTGATTGTAGTCTTTACTGTAGTTTTTGTATTTAGTGTATATATTGAATGGACATCAGCAGTAAGGTGTAGGTAATAAAAATTGATTTATGTATCTTTTTTCCTTTCCCTTGAAGTGAAGCAGATGGTCAGGCTTCCGGTGGGAGTGACTCAGAAGAGTGGATCTTTACAATAAGAGAAAAAGACCCCAAGAATCTAGAGAATGGAGCAGCCCAGCCTTTGGAGTTGCAAAGAAATAAGGTGCTCAAAATATTGACTTCATAATACAAGGAGATAATTCTGCTTTAATAATTTAGTGGGGTGATTTTATTTTATGCCTTTTAAAAGCATTTATATTGTGAAACTTCCAGAACTTTTGCTAAAAATGTGTTTTCTACAGTTGCCTTTCACAAAACTTTGAGTAGGTCTTGAAATTTGGGCATTCTGTTAATGTGTCCTTTTTTGTAGTTGACAAAATATGTACCAAAATGTTTTTCTAGCTTGAAATACAACCACTGGAGGAAGACCAGGCAATATTGTATTTTTAAAACCTCATTCTGTATAGTAAACTAAAACCAGTACAGTGCAAATCTAAGCTGGAGTTTTGGAGAAGGCATTTTGGTCTTTTAAGGAAAAAGACTACAATGTAACAAAGAATAGAATGTGCCTGTCTCCAAAAAAAAAAAAAAAATCCAAACCCCAACAACCCAGAATAAGGGATGTTTAGGAACTGCTCTATTGTATTTTCTGCAACCTGTGTGGCCAGAGCAGGTTGTTGCTGTGCTGGCTTTGAAAATTCTGGAGAAATATAAGAAAAATAGCATATGGGATGAACCTAGTAAATATCAGCATGTCTATGATTTAGTTCATGCTCAGTAGGATTGTGAGAGTTTGGTGGTTTTGGTTTGTGGTTTGTTTTTTTTTTTTTTTTTTTCTTCTAATTTTGAGCTTGCATGTATTTGAGGTGCTCAAATTTTAATTCAGCCTCTATGTTCCACAGTGCTTTGGAATAGTATGTTGTAGAACATTTTCCATATATGGAAACAGAGGTTTCATGAAGTGTAGCATGTTGGAACTACGTTTTGTCTTTAATTAGAATACAATGAGAATGCTATTTTTTAAAAATAAAATTGGTCAGATTTTTTTTTTCTTTAAAGGAAAAGGATATCCCAAAGAGGCCTCTATCCCAATGCCTGCCTACAATTATATCCCCTTTATTTGCAGAGGTAAGTTATTGCTTTAAAACTTAACAATTCCAAGGTTTATCTGAAAAAAATTTGGAAAATATAATGAATGACATCTAAGGTTGCTACTACCTGTTTTGAACTTGCTGTGTTAAGTTTTAGTTGTGCCTTTGGTATGTCTGCTTCTGAGCTCTGTATTTTGCTCCCAACGATACTTGATATGCATGATAGTAACATCAGCCATGCTGGCCTGAAGCAATGAACGTGACATTGAAAAATGTGTGTAAATGTTTGGATTGCAGCATTCTATGTTTTACACTACTTTTTGTATTTATCTTGTTAAAAATTTCAAGCTCTTCACTGTTCCAAGATACAGTTGTGGACCAGATCATCAAGAATTTCACTTTTGAATTTCGGTGTTGAAAACTGTATTTTATTCCCATTCCGAGTTTTATATTTTTTATATTTTTCCCCCCAAATACTTAAAAACAACTGCGAAAAAGAATATATGAAGGGTAAGAGAAGAATTTACAAAGATATGATTATTTTTAAAAGTTGATAAAATTACTGCAGTGTGTATGTATAAACTATAGGTGTGCAAGTATGGGTACTAAAGTATAGGAAGCACATCTTGAAAGCAAACAGCTACGGGTAAATACTGCTCTTTTTCTTGGGATACTTTGTTGTCGTTTTTGACTGTGAGCGTGCTGAAAAGGATGTGTGAAGATTGAAGATGTGTGAAGATGAATGACATCCTGATAAGTACTGTAAAGACAAACTTCTGCTTGAAAAAAGTCTTCAGTATGTGAGGGTGTATGATGAAAGTCAAATGCTGACATTGTGAACACTGATGGTCACTTCCTAACAAGCTTCTGCATTATATTGTGTATAGAAATATTTATTAATATCTTATTAATACATTTCTTCCTGGTTTCCTTTCAGTTGAAAGAGAAGAGTGAGGTGTGTGGTGGTAACACAGATTCCATAGAAGAACTGAGAAAGGCAGTTTATTTAGCTGAAGAGGCTTGTCCAGGCATTGCAGATACCATGGTGTCACACCTTGTGCAGAGGCTTCAGAGGTAATGAAACTATTTCAGTATGGCTTACAGAAAGCTGCAAATTTTAAAATATAAAATTCTATATGATTCTATAAATATTAATAAAGATTCATATATATAACTCTATAAATATTTGGCCTATGTTAAATTGAAAGAATTAATTTCTGTTTCTAATGGAGAAGAAAACCACTTGTGCCTGTAGTTTGTGCAGTTGTGTTTGCTTACTAGAAGAAAACCTAATCACATCAGCAGTTCTAATTTCTGGCTTCAGGTGATATCACATATTTATGTTCATCCTGTTGGTGTGCATATTGTGTGTCAAATGAGACAGGACAGGCTTTTCCCTTTGCAGTTCATGTAAGGGACACATACTTCCTTGGTGTCTGGGTGTGTGTTGCAGAGAGCACTCTGTGTCACTCTTAGTTTCTTTTACCCATAAGGATAAATTGACTGTTCAGTTTTCTGTGTTTCTTTTACTCACATAGTCAGTGGTTCCTTGTTCATTGATTAAAGATGGTCTGTATGGCCTTTTGGTGGCACCTCCAAAACCAATATTTGGTCTTAATTCAAAAGGCCAAATTTCATGAGATTTTCTAACTGCTTTGCTTAGGAATATATTATGAATAAATAATAAATTTTCTGTTCCTTTAAATGCTGCACAAGAAAAAATAAGAGGTAGGAAGAGGCTGCTGGAAGAGGCTAGAAATGCAGCCTTGAATCTAGGAGCCCACAGCTGTAGTGAAACTCACAACAGCCAGATTGGATTGCTTGGTACTAGAAAAAATTCATGTCAGTGATTAATCATGGACCACTACATGGAAAAATATCACCCTGAGCAGGTGTCTCCCTTACACTGTCTCTAACCACAACTTGGTAAAGTTTAGGAATTCACAGCTTTGAGGTTGAAGCACAGGATTTCCAGGCTGACACTTTCTCCTTCAGTAAAAACCAATGCCAAGAAACCTGCAAGCAGTCATATTTGTTGCTTTATGGGCTGTTAAGAATGAAGCCCAGTCAGCATCTCTAGTGCTGAAAGGTTACTCCTGGTGCCAGATGTCCTGTCCTGTCTCATTTGGTCCTGGCAGACTTGAAAGAGTTGCTGGAGCTTCCATCTCAGTGTGTTTCCATTAGGGGTTCCAAAATTGAATCCAGTCTTTTATCAGCTAATATTTCAGTGTCGTATTTTTATCAGTCTGGTACGGGATCTTCCTGGAACTGGAAACCTCAAAGACTTGATGCTGCAATTGAGGCTGAAAATGACCATGTGGAGACAGTGCCCAGACAAGGGCATTTTTGGGGATGCTGGAAGTGATCTTACTTGTTCTGTCACTACAGCAACATTAGTAATTTTTGTCCTGTGAGAAAGATTTCAAAACCCTTTATATACCTATTTAGCATTGCCTTCCTTCTGTTCTGCTTCCTTGGACTGTTACTGTTTTTCTTGGTCATAATGTCTTAGAAGAATGAAGGCAAGTACTCCATTCTCTTTCTAGGAGAGAAAGAATTATTCATAGAGAATGTTTATCAGTGGATCACATCTGGGTGAACTTTCTCTTATTTTCAGGGGTGATATTCCACCTAGTATGGGATAATGATTCCAGAAAGGGAGTAAAAGAGTGAATAACAAGAACTCCCACTAAAAATGGGCTTGAATCATTCCATAGCTTAGTAGGTTTCCCTTGGGGATAAAGCTATTTTTTGGAGCTAGTCAAATTCTGAAAAAATTCCTTCTTGTTTGGGTGCTACAAGAAGTATGCTTTGTTACATCATTAGGTCATTAAATATAATATCCTCTCAATTTGGTAGCTAATTACTGAAGATAGGTTTTCAACAACAAGTTTCTGATAACATTTTCACTCCCCCTTATGATTGGTTAGAATTGGATTTTCTAAGTTTGTCTGAGTGAATTAACTGGGACCCTCGGAATAGCTGCCTAGTAATGTGGGTGAATCCAGTTACCTTCCCCCTCCAGTTCTGATCTTGGATGTTTGATGAACATCAGTCAATTGGAAACTTAATGTGATTAAAAGGTGTGCTAATTTCTTTGGATGATTTAAGAATCTGCTTAGATCAAGAAATAGAGTTTTCCTGGCCCAGTAATATTTTGAAAATATTTGATGTAAGCTTGCAAAGTAGTAAAGTTGGAGTCACTAAATGTTCTTCCATCATTAAGTGCTGCTCAGTAACAAATTTGAGCACAGGTTGTTGTTGTTTGTTAGGAAAGCAGGGATACTCTAACAGGGTTGTTCCGTTCCATGGCTCTTCCTTTAAAGTGTGGTGGCAGTGTTGAGTGCCCTTGTGCAAGGAAAAAGGCTGGAACTTCAACAGCATAAAATGTAATCACTTCGTTGCTGCTTCTTGTAGAATGTCTTTCTAAACGTTGCAACAGTAACTATTTCTTTTCCTCTTCAGATATTCCCTAGCTGGAGGAAGTTCTTCATCCTACTGACCTACTCTTCTTTCCTGGCTTTCCCAAGACAGCAGAGATCCCATGGTGTCTGCATTGAAGGCGTGCACCCTAATGCTGCTCTGCCTCTCAGTCTCTGGGAAGTCCCTGGGAGGAAGGACATTCCTAAGAGTGAAAATGAAGTCTCTTGGATGGAGGCAATCTTTTTCAGCTCCTTAAAGCTATAATTTTTTAAAATGATAATGCACATATTCCAGGGAGGTGTCCTTTTGTAAAATCTGAAATGTATATTTAGGTTTGTGATAGAGAAATTGAAGATATTGAGAAACCTCAGGTATCTTGCTTTATGAATTCCACTGGGAGATGGAGCATGGTTGTTGGAATTGTGTACAGATATGTATATAATGTATTTTTTAACAGAAAGCCTTTCAATGTGCATAAGGAATCACTGTGTACAAAATGGTAAAGTGCTTTTGTAGATAATGTTAGTGGGGTAAACATTTGACAGGCCATAATTGAGTATTGCCTTGCCTTTATTACATGTAAAGTTTGAATTATGTGATAAGTGAATCTCAGTTAGATTTTTGTATGTGAAGTATTTGCCATTGAAAGAGTTAATCCTGTATTATAGAACCTTCTATTTGTACCTCAGCACAGACACAATTGTATTCCGTTTCTCCAGCATTTCTTTCTTTTTACTTATATTCTGAGAGTGACTTTCTATTTATGGTACTACTTCTAATTTTAAATTTCATACACCTGGTCTCTCAAAGCTTTAAATTTAAATTATTGTTTTTCATAGAGAATGAGTTCTTTCATATCTTCAGTTTCAAACTGTGCCAATGCAAATTCTGAAGTAGTTCAGTTTTAGTAACAGGTATTTGTGAAGCTTATGAAATTCAGACAGTCTTTTTTTTCACCTGAACGTGTTTAAATGCTCACACAAATCTTTATTCCCTTCACTTATTCTGAAATATCTCCTTAAGGTGTAGATGCTGAGATTGTGGCAGGTATTTCTTTATCATGCCTATTTTTATCATTAGAACAAATGTCTTTCAGCATAAAATTATCCATAGATTCAATATTCAGTCTCACTGCCTCGATCTGTGCATCTCTTTACCAAAACTGATAAATGTTGGACAGAGAGACTGTGAAACAGCCCAAGTGCTGTGTGCTGGGTCCTGTTGCTTGCCTCTCCAGAGAAAAGTTACTTCTTGAAATTCTGAATTTTAAAATTTCCACTATCCTGTGAGGGCTTCTAGATAGCTGACTTCAGGTGTTACAGATCTTGGAAACAGTAATACTAATTCATTAGTTGTATGCACAGTTGATTAGGTAGCTGTATTTTTTTTTCTCCCCATAGTATTACTCTGAGGTTTACCTTGGTTGGTTTCACCAAGACTATATTCAGGTTCTTCTTACTCCAATAGCTAAGAGAGCATTTTTGCCTTCTTTTAATGAAGAAATTGATGTCTTTATGCTTTGCATGACAGTGAGGTAACCTATATATTTACTTTAAAAAAAACATACAGATGGGAGCTTTGGAACAGAAAGGATTAACATTTAAAAGTACAGGCATGTCTGCCTGGCTTGGTACAAGAAACCCAGGTACACTAACCATTGTGGAAGCAGGTGAGGTCTCCTTCCAGGACTTCTATCACCATGGTAGCCCTTAGTCTATGCATATTAATAGCCTTAATTTATTAATTTAAGAATTTAACAGTAAGAGGACACTGTCTTGCTAACAGAGCTAGTAAACTGCCCAGGTTGAAACAACAGTTGGAAGAAATGTGAGTGTGTGTTCATCTTGTGGCCACTCTTTCAGGCACTACTCATTTGCCAGCCTAATTAGGTAATAGGTTTCCTTTATGGCTAAGGGAATTTAAAGTAAATTGAACAATGCTAAAGTTTGAGCAATGTTTTACAACTCCACTTTGATTAATATCTTTAATTATGTTGTTTAGTGTGCTCTTAAATGTTATGGATAGGCTCACTTCTGAGGAAACAAATTTAGCACAGCTTTTGTGAAATGGGCATCAGAATGTAGTGCAATGGGAAATTTACCTGTTGACGTCTCAATATGAGAACATTCAGCCTTCAATACATCCCTGTGCCCTGACTGCACAAGGAAATCAACAGGTGTGTTTGCATTGGAAATATAAATTGGTCAGTGTAAGCTGTTCCCTAGTCATCTGTTAATGTCAGAACTGGAAATTAAATTGAGCTTACTTGGAGATGCACAGAATTCTGAGACATAGTGGGGAAGTTAAATTTATGCTGCTGGCTTGAATGTAAAGAATTTATCAGTCAGCAAGTTGACTTAAATTCTAAGCTACACTCTTTGAACACTCATTTGAAAAGTTTATATATATGTGTTTTGAGTTGCATTCTAGATGTGTTCCAGGACTGTATGTTGAGGAAGTACTTCTCTGAGTAGATGGTGGCAGAATTTGCTTGATGAATGTCTCAGAGCTTAAGATGAGTAAGACTTATGGTGAGGGCAGGTGGCCAAAAGGCTTAGGCATTTAGAAGAAGACAAGACCTCATTTATGGTAGAGATGTGTATTTTTATATGTAATATACAGATTATTTAAATATAGACTATCTTAAACTCAGATTCACTGAAAAAAAAGTGTGCTGTATCTTGAATGTAGAAGTACAATCATTTGCTATTGAAAAGTATTGATGCTTTAAAAATCAGGTCTATATTGGTAACAGAAGAGGAGCTTCATTTGAAAGAAGCACCACCTCAGTTTCTCAGAGAAAAAGAAGTGTATTGATATTTTTGAGAGGTTTTTTTCATGCTTAAAACATGTCTGTGTTACAATGTTGCACTGATGATTTTTCTGTGCAGGTAGTACTTCACTCAGTCTTGACGATACTAAAGGACAAGCTATCCCTATTTATGCAAACCTTTAAATTAGTAGAACTGCTTATTTGTCAGGGATTTAATGATTAGGCAGTAAATAAACTCACTGTTTAAAAACAATAAAATCAGTTATTTGAACTGAAAGCTTGCTTTTTTGTAACTCTCAAATCTATTTTTTTACCTTAATTTTTCCTGCAGTTGCACTTTGTAGTTGCTGACCAGTTTACTGAAGGATGATGTGCTAGGGCACAGAACGCTTTTGGTGTAGTAACAAAGCAGTAACTTCACTCTGCAGTGCCATGGTTCCTTTTCCATCATTGTGTGTGAGCTTGTGAGAACAGAAGATAAACTGATTTTTGTGGAATGCCCTAACTGGGGTGTTCTGCCCCTGCTGTGCAGGAGGGGCGGGGGAGGGGGAAGGTGAGGCTGGGTGTGTTGGCACCTCACTGCAAAGCAGCTGGCTCAGTGTGAGTTCCCATCCTCCTGCACCCTGGCACCCCATCATCTGCCTCTTAATGTGCTTTTAATGTACTTGGGCAATGTCATCTTTAGCTCTCACTACTTTATGTGACATTCTGTATACTTTTTAAACTGCGTGGTACCAGTTTGTAATAGTGCAGTAGTTTTGCAGTAACCTGACTTTGAAGGAAATGTGTTTTGCCTTCAAAAATGTCACCAGTGGAAGATTATCCAGAGTGCTGATAAGCACAAGTATAATGCAAGGATCAGGACAATTGCAGAACAGTTTTGTAAGCTGCTGGGGAGGAGCCGAAGGTAGGCACAAATGTGTTTCCTGTTTTTAACTGTGTTGTGCAGATGTGCTGGTAACTGCACTGAGCATATGCCATGGACAAATCGTATGCAAGGGTTTCCTGCTGCCTTTAATGCATGATTACAGAGGGCCATTAAAGTGTGTGTCTTGTTTTCTGTAATGTTGCTGCCTGTTTATAACCATGTATTTAAACTCTACTTCTGTCACTCTACGCCAACACAGTAAACCTCCTTGTAAACTACGTGACCTAGAAATAAAGAAGGAAAAGTTTCATGAAATGTTGCCACTGGAGTGGTCAGTGAAATGAGATTCAGGGCCCCTTCCCTGGAGGGGATGCTCTGTGGGCTTCTAGAGCAGTTATTGCCCACCTGTCAGTAATGATAAGCAGAAAGTTTATAAATCAGTGTTGGGTTTTTAATGGTAATCAGCTCAGAATTTGTAGCACTTGCAGATGGCAGTGATTTAAAACCCACCTTGTAGCCTCCATCCTGCCAGCCCAGTGAAACTGATGAAGTGCTCACAACAAACTACATTTGCTCATCTCCCCACGGATTGCACCTTTAACTGGTGACAAACTGTGTGACAGCTGCATGCCTGTAGTTGTACTTCATTACTATTTTTTGCTGCTAAAAACCCTATGTGTGGCACATTGCCCATTATTTTGTCCCCTACCAGCTTTCCTGTGCCCCCAGTGTCCATGTGCTGTAGCAACTGGAGCTGTGAATCTGCCTGCATGTAGGTTACTGAGCTTTTGAGGGCTAAGACCATGTAATTGGTCTTGTATAGAGAGAAAGAATGGGCAAAATTGGGCTTTTCAGGTCTTTCTTGATCCTCTTTTTTGTTCTTGGCTGATGGAATGGTAGGCTATTACACTTGATTTTGTCTCTAAAATGAATTTTTCGTTCTCCTTAGTCAGAGACTTTTATCAAGATTTCTGCAATCACAGCATGTTTTTCCCTACCTGCTAACTTGTCTTTCAGTCTGTCATTTTTGTTTCGTTTCAGCTGAATTTACAAAGGCATTAAGGTGTCAGTCTTGTTTAAATAAAATGTTCTGAAAAGCGGTAGATTTGAAGTATATTATCAAACATACCTTAACAGAGGTTAAATTGGACTGCAGATGAATGGTGGAGATGCGTAATCCTGTTGAAAAAACCACAGGAGTCCAGGCTTTTTTGATCCCTTTACCTGTGGTGCCACCTCCAGAGGCAATAAATTGTTTTTATTTTTCATTATGGGAAACTGACAACTATTTCATGGTGAGTAATAACTACACCAGCAGTAAATCTCCTGGAGTGCCCTGTCTGAGGTTCTCCTTCAGCTGAGAGAGATGTGTTTAGTGATAGCTCCTGACCTGGCACACAGTGACCCTGCCTCTCTGCAGGCCCTGCCTGGCCAAACAGGCAGTGATACGATGTGAATCAGGGTTAAAAATAAGTGGTTGTACATTGCAGTTTTCTAGTACATTGAGTTTTATTCACACTTGTGGATTCTGCCTGTTTACGAGATATGAGCATCAAGACAATTGATTTTACTCTCTTACTATCATTTCAGTTTTGGGTTAACCCTGGGAAGAGACACCTAGAAAAATGCTGACAAGTGACAGCAGTTCACATGGTTCCATTTTAAAAAGAAATTAAAAATCACACTGGTAGAGAAGAAAAAAAAATACCGTTTTAAACTTTTTTTTAATAGGAAAAAGAATACAAAAAGGTGAAAATGGTGATTAGGTGGGTACTCTGAAAGCTGCACCCACAGCCTAACTTGGTCTCTGCTGTTAACAATAAATACCACCGTATCTTAGTCTTTCCCTTATTTTCCAAATTCACCTTGTGTAAAAATGAAACTTAATGAGAAAAGGTGTTACTTGATTTCTTTGGAGAGCTCAGAATAAACTACTGCAGCAGACAGCAGTTAATGAACATTGTATCCAACAAGCCCCAGGATTCTAAATTAAAATTCAGTTTTGGCTGAATTAAGGGCATAGCCCTCAGTGTAATTTCCATTAAAAAAAAGCTTTTCACTGTTATAGATAATGATTCTAAAGGAAAGAGGCAGGGCCCAATCTTGTAAGGTACTATTTTACCACACAATAATAATAATTTTTGGCAGGATCAGGTCTGCAGCCTTTTACTTAATAGCAACATCAAATGCTGTTGTTTTTTCAGCATTGTTTTCCCAGACCAGTAAGGCTGCAGCTGAGTTGTTGTTCACATATGCTGTGTTATTTCCTCTTCTCCTCACTAGACAGATCATTGCTTGCATTCCTGCTCAGTCCTGAAGCACTGGAATTCCTGTATGTTACTACAGGGCAGGGTCACAGGCTCGGAATGGACAAGGCAGTGGGACCTGCAGCTGAGAAAATGGGCTTCAGACTTTCCTACCAACTTTCCAAGTTTATCCTTCAGCACATCCTAGCCAGAGGCAATGCTCCAGGGTAGGTGTGATTATTGCACTGGTACGGAGAGCCAGGGGCAGTCACTGAGGAAAAGAGCAGCTGCAGCACTCTGCCTGCCCAGGGGGCTGAAGGTCTCCATGCAGCTGAAGGAAATGCTCTGAAAAAGAGTTTCCCTTTGTCAGGGTGCGCTTGGATTTGGCCATGGGGACTGCTGCTTGTCCTGAGGGGTTTGGAGCCCATCCTCATCTTGGACAGAGGTATGTTTGGGGTTGGGGGTAACAGAAAGAACACTTTACTATCTCGAAAGAGGCATATGTACAATGGTGTTGTGAGGTATTTTATTCCCTTTTGTTGTGAGCAAAGCTGTAAGAAGCCATTTTACACATCGCACACAGACAAGCCATTAACAAAGCGAGCAGCTGGATGAAGAAGCAGGGATAGAACTTCCCTAGCTTTGTTTCCCAGACTGACCTTCAGGCCCCCTCTGCTTAGCACCGTGCTTCCTTCCAAGGCCTGCAATGGTGATGGGTGTTACCAGCACATCAAACTTCTGCTAATGGAAGTTTTACATCACCCTAGTGACACAATGTTTCTTAAAACAGGAGGGAAAGCATCTAAGCCTTGTAGATACAGTGCTGCCAACCTTCTCAGAGCGCCACCAGCTTATCCAAAATGTGGTGACAGCTGATGTTAAAGCTAGGCATACGAAATGGGTAATTCTGCTGCAGGTTGTGTAAGTCACTCTCTGTCTGCCTGAGCCCCAGGGGGGAGAGGGAGAGACTGAAATTCCAACAATAAACTGGAAGCCAATTTGGGATGTGTAGCAAGCAAGATGAAAACTTGGGGTTTCAGTAGTACCCCCCAGCTTAGAGCAATTTAGTTACCAAAACACTACAAATGAATCACAAATAGCTGCAGTTCTTGTAGCATACAGGTTTTCTTTCAAGTTCGTAAAACAAACAGCAGAATGTCACCACAGCCTTTAGTTTCTTCTTGTACATAACCATTCACAGTACATTAACAGCCCAAATAATATTGCACTGGATTATTTTAAAAATTTTTCGTCTTGCAAGTAGTACTCACTTTTCAAAGCCAACAGATAAACAATTTGGTCAACTTGCACCAAGAAAATGGTTAGATAAGAACCCTATACTTTATTTATACCACATGGATTTGTGACCCCAAAGGGAAATGAGAATGAGCTGTAAACTCTTTCCTTGTTAAACGTAGAAAATTAGTAGATCATTGCTGATTAAATGTAGAAAGACTGGGAAAAAAGAGCATGAAATCTGAAAGTTATCTCATTCCTGTTAGACTGCTTGCTGTATATATAATTATATTCTATACTGTGAAAATCAATCTACATTTAAAAGCCCAGCAGTCTACAGATTAACATGGTAAAAAAAAATAATATATTTTTATGAAAAGAGAAGAAAATAGTGTTTGCCTCAGAGGAGAAAGTTTTCAGATTTCAGTCATCTGGGAGTTCTTTTAGGTGCAATCTTTGAGGCAACAAAATGTCTTTTGGCATTTGGCACTCTAATAAGGACAATATTTTAATACTGGCACAAGCTAAAAACAGCACAGAATGACAAAATACAAGACATGAAATGAACCGCAGCCACTGGGATGATGGTAAGCTAGTTTGTATATTCGGAGAACTTAAACAGTTTTGCTGAGGAATTGTGAAAGTTTCTGCAAAACCAACCATACATATTCTCTTCTTTTACCAAAGTGTAAGTTTTCCTAAACTTGGAGGGAGAAAAAGAGTTTCAAATGTCCTCTAGAAAATCAGCAGCTGCTGGACAATCAACACAGCGGCTTGTTCAGCCGTCAATAGGCGTGAGGCTCTTTGTGACTCAGAGCTCGAGGGCGTGAGGCAGAGCTGGTGGCACTTCGGATCACTTCCATCCATCTGTGAGGAGGCACGAGGAGAGACACAAACAAAAGAAACGTCAATTCCCAGGGGGGGATTTCTTGACAGGTACAGTCTGTGCTATTGGTTGTACAGTTTGATTTTTAGTGCCCGCAGGAGCATCTTCTTACTTCACTCCTAAATCTATCTCAAGGCAAGAGGATCAACTGCCAAAACTGTAAGGTTTAGAGAGAACAGACAGCAGGTATGGGACCCAAAACTTGTGAAGTTAATAGTGGTTTTACTTGCCCTGAGACACCAAGTATCTTTTTTCTGAGTGGTACAAGCAATGAGCAATCTGAGAGCAAAAAAAATGTACTTTAGCAATTTCTAGAACTGATAAAGAACTGATAAAGGCATTTTGTGTTTTTATTTTATCATCACTTCCCCACAATTTGCCTTGTTTATAGTTTTGGACTGACATGGCTAAAAGTTAAAAACGGCTTTCTTTGATTAAGACATGATTTTTGAATGTTCATGCTTCGTATAAAAGAGCTAAGTTAGTTCCCTGTATGGACAATCACAAACCACAAATTAGGAGGAGTAGTGCCTTTTCCCTGACTTTCCACATATCTGAAGTTCAGTGGGAGGTGTAAAAATTACATGGTGAAGTGGCATAAATATGTAGTAGGAACAGCTGCTTCTATAAAAATTGGAAATTTATTTCAGGTGTGGATTTTCCATGCAGTTGTACTAAAGGAAGCAAAGCTATTCTGAAGAGTTCCTGAGGTGTCCTGTGATCTGTTCACATGCTTCATGAAGTCTGAGGCATGGAGCTCCCCATACAGCCAGCCTGATCAATCTTGACTGGATAATTCCAAGTTTTGCA
Organism: Leptocoma aspasia; assembly: GCA_013399835.1. NCBI lineage: Eukaryota > Metazoa > Chordata > Aves > Passeriformes > Nectariniidae > Leptocoma > Leptocoma aspasia. The sequence continues at coordinate 2,186,452 of VXAX01007965.1, forward strand.
GTAATTATTATTACCACTTCGTATCATCACAACCAATCACTTGATTTTAGCAGTATCAGGTTCAAAATTTCTTTTATAATTTTAAAAGGTTCCTTCTCCAGTTGTGCTGAACCACTTGCCTGTATTACTGAGCCAACTTATTAAACTTTGTATTCACTAACCTTTGGAAGAATGCTCCTGAAATTTAACAAAAATTTTCTCTCAAAAACAAACTTACCTTTCAAAGGTGTATTCACTTTCAGCCCTGAAGTAGTACACATGGGATTTGAAATGTAGCTTGAACACATAATCTTTGTGAATGTTTTCAGATTCAGAAGGAAGGGTAAGTGAATATCCCAATAAAGGAAGGCTAGCTAAAGGATGATTGTCCTGAAAAGATATGATGGAAGGTGCTGTGAGATCAAATGCCCTTAAATAAAGAGAGCATGTAAGTAAATGGAAAGCAGACACACACTCATTTAAAGATCACTGTGTTTCTACACGTGTGCAGAAAAATACCAGATTTATACAAATGCAATAAAATTAATTGTCTTGTAGTTTCAGTTGGTCATCGTTACAGACCCTTCACATAAGGATTTGCTGCAGGCTGATCCTATCAGTATTTCCTTGAAGGAAAGCTGGCTAGTATCTTGGAGTTTCACTACTTTCAAACTGATGAACATAAAGCTCCATCATTTGCCATTGGCAGGGCACCACCCACGTTCATCCTTGGCTTGCAAACTCCTACTCCTTTAGAGTTGTGCTGGCCACCCAGCAGGTTCAAAAGTCCATTTACTGCATGGCAAATGATTCCTTTATCCCTCTTATGTGTAGAATATCCTCCAATTCCTTCTTTAATCATTAAGGATTTCTATAACAATGAAAGCACAATCTAGCAACTCGAGTTACTTTGTGCTTATGCCCTGCTGAAACAGATCCAAAAGTCCAACAGATTCTACACAGAAATCCCCTACTTTTGCAGTAGGATGTTTGCTCAGGTGGATTAAATCATTGGTCACTGTCCTCTTGTTTGGCTTAAGTGTCAGTAATGGTAAACAGAATTTGTAAGTCACTATTAAGTTTTTAATTGTAGTGAGAAAAGCCTGGTTTAAACTTGCACCACAGCTTCTGAGGAGTGGTGAACTCTGCCATGCTTTCAAGAATGATCCGTACTGTGACTGTTGAAAGCTTCAGGAAAGAACTGACCTGGGATCAGAGGGAGAACAAACCCTGCTCTCTGTGCCAGTGAAGGCTGTGTGTGCAGCTGTGACCGGTGCACCTGCTGCTCCAGCCTACAGCATCTGTGACTGGTACCCACTTTTCTCTCAGCTCCCTCTTTGTAAAAGATCCCCACACTGTCTTCTCCAGCCACTCACACTTGCCCCGTCGGTTACCTGGTGTGATTTGTAGAAGAACATGCAGAAGTTGGTGAACACCACCCACAGCTTCTGCCACCCGTTGCTGTTTTTGAATTTTCTTAGCAGATTTCCAGACAGCTGGTTCTGAAACAGATCAAAAGCAGCCAAGTAAAACAGTGAAAGGTGTCTGCAGCTTAGTTATTGTAAGAAAAGTTATTTCCTTTTATCTGGTTTTATGTGACCTGGTTGTAAATGAAAATGCTTCAATTGACTGGACATAGTTTTCTTCTGCATTTTTCTACTGGTGAGCAGTACTTTATGTAATGCATTTTTTTGTTTGCAGCTGGGTCCTTCCAAAAACTCAATGCTACTACACTAATTATTTTATCAACTGAAGTGGCTTTTGGCAATCTATTACTAAACCTCAGTCTTGTTAAACCTACTCTCTTCTTTTAGAATGATACTTAAATAGAATGGAAACAGAAAGTCTGACATGAATTCGTGATGTAAAGGAAAATTATGACATACTTTAGAATTGCAGGTAGAGAGAGACTGAGGTCTCTGTACCCAGGGAGTTCACATGGTACTTTTCAAAGATTTCAAAAACAAGGACTGTTAACCTCATCTTTAGCTGGATTTTGGATAGTTTAACATAAAGGAGGAGAAAGCCATAACCAAATACATGTTGGTTGGTTGAAGCAACTGCTCTTCACATAGTGAAGACGGAAAGCCAAGTATCATTGTTCCTTGCAAATGAAGGGGGGTTCTCAGTGAATTATTAATGACTTTCCTTTCCTTGTTGACTGTGAGGGCTCTTGCCTGGGTCACAATAGCTGTTTATATCATTCTCTTTATCTAATGCAGAAGCTAATAACTTTATCTGTAAAGCTTAATAGTTGAAATCTGGGGTTCCTGGTGTAGCTACCACAAATGAAGTATTCTTAAAAAGTTCTGTTTTCACCAGCCTTGGATATGCATTAAAGCCTTTCCTTTAACTCATCCTGTTCTCTGATATCTGGACTACTGCTTCCTTGCCCTAAGTTACAGGTGTACTCCTTAATTTTCTGTTACCTCATTACTCTGGAGGATATCATAAAAGGACAGGCTTTGCATTCGGTACCAGCAGACATATGAAATGGAAACAGGCCGCTGATCACTGATCAGTCCAGCAGGTAGGGAGGAACAGTCACTGACAGAGAGAGGATCTTCTACCACGAGAGAGACAGAAAGGAGGGAGAGACACAAAGAAAATAAACGATAATGCTGAAGTGAGAGGCACCGACAGGACGACGTGAGCATGAGCGGGACCTGCCACGCATGGAGCAGCAGTGGAGCTGGAGATGTTTTCACAGAACAACGCATGGCTCCAGGGTGTGCTTGGTCTTCACTGCTTTGTGTTCATTTGAGGCACAGGGAAGGAACAAAGATGAGCAACAACGAGCACTGATCTCAGACCTAGTCAGATTTGCCTAACTAAATGTTTTAATCATTAGAATGAGTCACTGGTGTAAGTTTTATGTGTATAATAAGCCCTCTGCTTTAGGGAAAAATATGAGACCTTGTCCTGTGCTGAACTATTCCTCCCTTGCAGGATATAAGGGTATGAAGAACGGAAAATCCCACCTACGTGGGATTTTGCAGTCAGCATTTTTTAGTACGGAATGATTTTATCATACGTCAGCAACAAACTCACCTCCTGTTTAAAAACAGAGGCAGTTACACAAACTGTGAATGTGTTTGTCCTTGTATCACTATGTTCTGCATCAGTATCTCTTCTCTAGAGCAATGGTGGCCTGATGTCTGAGGGCTGCCACTTGAGTGCAAATCCACTCAGCTTTAAGTTTCCTTTTTCCATTTTCATAGAGCATACATTTCCATTTGCTGAGGGCTGTGATAATCAAAGTACAGAGAGCTCCTTGGACTCTTTTCAGCGAAGGAAGAACACCTCAGCAGGCTTACCACCTCATCCTAAATCCTACACTGAGCTAGGAGTCTTTCATTTCAATCTTTGAAAAGACAATGTCTGCACCTCGGCTGTTGAGTACAGAATTAACGAATGTGTATCAAATTGGCTTAGCTGTGGTCAGAGTGGTAAAAAAGGGGTTTATTTTGAGGTGGAAAATGCAAATAAAGAAAAAGCAGATGAGACTGAGCAATGAGACAAGATTCCAGAAAAGATGGCTAGGTAAAGAAAGTAAGTTAGTAATACACATAATTAAAACTCTGGCTGCAGCAGCTAAAGACAATATCCTTTCCGCTCAAGCAACGACTTAATGCCTCTGTAACTGAAAGCATTAAGACAGTTTGAACTGCTTTTTGCTTTACATTCTAAAGGACATCAGCTTTCTTTTTGACAGTTGCTTCTATGAAAATTACTGCTCTAACTGATTTTACAGAGGTGCACTACAGGAGCAGATCTGTGCTTCTTGAGTGACGGTTTATGCCATCATTTGAGAATATGGGAGGCGGTTTAATAAGCGTGTCTGAAACTTCCCCAGGAGGGGACAAGGGAACAGCGCACTTGTTAAGGAGGAGCAAAAAGGAAATTGTCATTCAAAAGCGAGCCTGGAGCTGCAGTTCAGGTTGTTCTGAGGCAGATACCTCCACAGCAATACTAAAGTCGATCATTGAAACACTGGTATTTCTGTGCCAGCAGACGTGCACCGTAGTGTTGCCACGGTGTGGTGACTGACGTTCGAGTGAGGTGCGGGATGCACTGAGGTCGTCCTCAGATTCCTGGTCTACAGTAGTTTCATCAGGAGACTCTATGAAATGCAGGGAAAAAGCATCTTTCTTCCTCTATGCAACAACATATATAATTGGAAAAATTAAACAAATCAATTCTGTCCACAGTATTGTGAACTCATTTTAAAACACCATTTTCGAAATAATTTTGTGCAGATTTTAAATAGATTATTATATTTTATATAATTAATGTGTTTCTGCAAATGTTAGAATTAAAGGCTAACTACCATGCTTTATTGGTGTTTTTAATACCTTCCAAGGACGGGCACTGCCCCAATAGTTCCTGAAATCATTACGCTTAAGTCACTTCTCTATTCAATGAAACTTTCTGCTAACATCAACAAGAACACTAAAATGGCACATATATCAATATATCTATACATATATATGTATATAAGTCAACTTCAAATGTCTCAGTTTAAACTGTGACCAGCACTTTTCACCACCTTGCTTAGAAGCAACCACCAATCATACTGACAGAAGTGAATAAAACCTACTCTCTGGCATTTACTTACTATTGTCAGGTGGGCTGCTTGCCAGTAACTCTGGGGCAGGGCCACTGCTTTTCTCTGCCAGGTCTATTGCCATCTGGATGTCCTCAGTCCATTTGTCCATTTCAGCGCGGGTACTAACAATGAAAATTCAGGTTTTATTCACTTTCATACAGGCTGACAGCAAACTCTAAGAAATAGACACAAGCCGAGCTTACTTTTAACTGAAATAAATAAATTCAGACACAAGATGCTACTTCTTTTTCCTGATAACGTAGTTTTGGTTCCAACTTGCACAATTGCTACTCTTTTGTGTCCCATCCACATTTTTCTTAACAAGTGGCTTTCACAAAAGAATATACCTTTGAGGAGATTGTTTTAGGAGCAACTACAAACAAAATGATGCCTCTCTGTCCCACTGTGACAGCTGCAGAGAAATACAATTCACATGTGGACTTTGTCTCCACTGAATTACCTTGCAGCAACAACGATGGACTGGTGTTGACCTCGTAGTGTCAGACAGTGAGGAACTCCCCATTCCTCCTCACTTTCCTCCATCTAGGAGATAAAAGGCCAAATGCAGTCAGATTGTGGGAAGTACATATTTCTTAAGGTGAAACAGTGAACTGAATGAGCTCCTACCATTGGGGAAAAGAAAACTAGGAGAAATGCTCACAAAACAAATTTGAGCTAGGTATTGAGGAAAAAACCAGTACCTTTCAAGTTGGAAGAATGGTAAATTAGTTCTGCAATAACGTCTTAAACCAAAAGCATGGCTTTGTCTGCTTTGTGCCAAAGAAAATAGTGGTATTTTTATCAGAAGAGTGATTTATTGTACAAAAGGATGTGTTAAATGCTGGGAGTGCTCTGGAAAATGTAACATAGCACAGTTCTGCTGAGAGCAAGTCCAGGCCAAACGGCCATCAACAACTGAGTAGATTCCTTGAAATGCTAGATAAAACTTGAAACTTGCAAGTGTTTAGAGAAAATCAGTTACTGTGGTAGTGACAATTTAACTCAATTCTCAGGAGAACGGTATAGAATTGATACAAACCAGTGAGAAGTTCCATTGAAAATAATGGAGGGAATGAAAGCACTTCGAAATCAACAAAAATATTTTTGAAACAATACAAGAAGAGGTAAATAGGTGCTATTGGCTTGAAATGGCTGTTTTCCAGAAGAATTGCAACAAGACCAAATGACATTTTGCTGCCAGATTCCCACTACTTTGGCTTTAAGACATAGAGCTGGAAACATTAGGAAATGCATTTTTAATAGAAATTAGATTGTTGCTACTGTTTACTTGTCTTGTGTGTGTCTGGAATGAATTGGTGATGAATTACTCGTAAGAATCATGGTCAAATTAATGGTTGAAGGAGCCCTCAAAATGGCTTTTCCCCCCCCACTTTTGCTATGTGATCACCTCTGTGCAGAAGGCTTCAGGAACAGATGCTGAACTCGAGACAGATTTAGAGAACACCCCTCTTTGCTGTTGTTTTCAGCCCAGCAGAAATTCATCAAGCAATTAAGATGGGACCACAAATGGCCACTTAAGCATGATTCCCTTAAGTTCTCACAATACTTACTGTCATGCCATACAGTGGAAGATGCCCATGGACTTTAAACTGATTGGATGCTGTCAGGCCTCTACTTGTGTACAACAGGATATCATTAAACTAAAAAGCAAGGATAAGCATCATTAGAATGGTGTTGGTTGGCATGTATGTATGGGAAAAAAAATAAGAACAGTGAATACTGGAAAGCTGTGTATTTATATGGCAATCCTAACACATGAATCCAAAATACTACCTTCCACAATATTCCACTACCTAGTGTTAGCACCTGTTATCTTCCCTGCCCTTGTTTCCGGCTAGTTTTAGGTATGTTTCCAAAATTTTCCACTGGATGTTTTCCAATGCCTTCCATTGTTCCCTTTGTGGTCTCTGGGTCAGAACTATCCAGCCACAAGAGCAGTGAAACAGAGCAGTGCATTTCACACTCTGCTGCACTTTGAAGCTATGGAAGGTGTGTGCTTCACCAGCATTTTGTCCTGCTTTGAGAGAAGAGATAAGTAAACCTGCCCAAGAGGTGTTTCCAACTCAGCCCTTATAAACAGAGTAGCTGTCTTATACTCCCCACATTCAGAAGGAAGCTGGGAGACCTGTTTTAAGGTAGATGATTTTAGGTTAAAAAAAAAACCAAGGTGAATTGAGAATCTCAATCTGTAGAGCTTTCTGCAGGTAACAACAGTTGTCTGAAGCATGTCAAATGACTGCCTGCATTTTGTTGCCATAAAATGAACAGAATATTTTCACTGGGGCACCTGGGTCAAAGGGTGCTTTTCTCAAACCAGATGGTTGCATCAAGAAAATCACACACTGTGGTGTGAAACAGAGCTCATCACAGACCTCTACAATGCAGCAGCAGTAATTCATGAAGCTTTGTGGATCAGCCACTAGAGGGGGGTTTAATTTTGCCAATGATTACGTGAGTATTTGGAATCCCACAGTACTGACCTGGGATTTTACCTCCAAATAGATTCTGGTGCTTAAGACAGATAAAAGACTTCTTTGACAGTGAAAATAACTGACTCAAGAGTCTAGTTCTCAGATTTTTAATGTCCTATGCAGTTATAATACCAGGGCATCATCTAGTATCTGTTGGCATGCAAGAAAATATGCACCGTATTCATTAGGCTTCCTCTTCAGTGCCTTTAAAGGCAGAGGATAATCCTGCTCAGGTAGATTTATCAGGTTATATCTTTGGCTCATTTGAGAGATTAAATGTCAAACACCTTGTAAAATCTAGCACATTCACAAGCTTTTCTACACAGCCACTGCCTTCACCTTTTACACACACGAAGCCAAGGAAACATTCTTCTGCCACACCGCACTGACTCTTCAGGGTTTTGTGTACTAAAAAAATCTATGCACTCTGCTGGGCATCCCAAGACACCAGCACGAAGGCCATAACAACAGTAAAATGAGGAGCTTAGGAGCAAATCAGCTGGCTGGGAAGAAAAGAGAGGAGGAACTATCCAGTGGACTCTTGTGGATCAGAGACCAAGTGGGATCACTGTAACTTGTCAAAGTGGTGGGAGGAGACAAACTTCCCTAGTGCAAAACGTACAATATGTATCTCCAAGTACAGGCAGGTCCATCAATGCCCATGTAGTGGGCAGGTCCATGCACTGCCCATGCTGGGCACTTGTGTTGGATGGTTTATGGAAAAGTTTGGTTCTGTAATGCATTCTGAGAGCATTATGTGAATTATCGTTCACATCACCAGGAGTCACTCTTTATCTTCTCTTCTGAATATGATCACTATCCCTGGTGCCACTTTTCATTTTGTAATGACTCTGCTTTTATTTAAGACAAGGTGCAAGGAGATATTATTTTATCATTATATTCGCATTGTCATATGAAAAATAATTTTACCTTTGTAAGAAGCAGTTATGAAGAGAATATTAGATTTGAACGGAAATGTTGGTTCTTAACAACCAGCTGCACGGGTGATGTACTATGTTAATTTACATAAGGCTGTTTAAAAATACTGTAATTCAAAATTCAGGTCTAACAGTTGTGTATAGTAGATGCCTAGAGTTGCATTTCATTGTACAAAGAAAAATTGTCTTCTTGCTTACCAGAAAAAACATCCGTTGCTGTAAACCTTTTCCAGACAACTTACTAAGACTGCCCAGTCTAATAAACTCCTGTGGGAAACAAATACAAAACAAAAATGTATCTCCTGCAGAAATGATAATTTTTTTTAGTATGTAAACAGAAATATGACTACTTGGTCATACTGACTTGACTATCAGTTACCAAGACTTTACATTTTAATAAATATGTTGAAATAAATCTAATAAATCTAATTTATAGGATAATTCCTGTTTGTTACTGAGTTTACAATAAACTCCTTTCATTCATATTAAGAAAACTCAGCTAAGCAAAATTGTTTTTACCTGAAATTAACTCCTTCAGACAGCTCTATCTTCCGTCAGTTTTTAATGAATATTTTTCACAGCACAAATGACATAAAAACTAATGATATATGTGTTTTTGGTTAGCCACTGGTAATCTTCTGTGGTGCATATGGCATACATTGCTCTCATTCACTGCAATGTGAAACCAGCTACACGACTCAACATCACCATTAGCAGCAGACACAGAAAGACATTTGTCTGGCAGTGTGTTATCCCAGCACCATCTATGTCATATAATACAGCACATTAATTCAGACCATAGTGTTTAAGAATGTTTAGGGATGGAAACACAGGAAAAGTAGCACATCTGAAACTTTCAAAATGCTGGATTTCCTGGGCTTACTGTGAACTATGCAGTAACTCACCCTTATATTTCTCTGAAACCCATGAAAATATCATTTTTCAATCACTCCCTCCAGCTTCTGCTAAGAGGTTTATATTTATTTATTACAGTCTTTCTAAGGTCATTCTACTCATAATTGTGGACGTAAAAACCTATATAAAGCACCTAAATCACCTGCATCTTAGGAATAAATTGGCTCGGATCAACCTGTTCAGAGAAATAATGCCAATGCCTTAGGCTTGCTTTGTTGTGTCCAGTCCCTCCACCTGCGCTGCCTAAGGGCTGAAGGGTGGAAAAGTGGCTAGAGGTGGTTATCCCTACGCCACAGTATAGGGAACAGAGAGGCCACTGGAAGCTGTTGTTGGCACCAAGGAGGATTAATCAGAATTAGTACCATGTGGTACCACCCATGTGGTCCCTGGCAGGCTCGGCACCAGCACGGCCAGCGGTGGTGAGCACGTGGATCCAGAGCTGCAGGTCACTGCCACCTGCAAGGACAACCAGCCACGGGGGGTGTTCATGTCCAGTACAGGAAATAGCTCAGCAGCAGCAGACATCCTGCCCTGGGACAACCTAAGAGGATGGGGTTACAGTGGCATTTGTCTCCCAGCCCTGCCTGCACCAGGGCAGGGACTTGAGTCAGAGCCAGAAGAACAGCCAAAGGCTGAAAGCAGCAACACCCTGGGCATGTGCCAGAGCGTGGTGGCCAATGCTTCTTGTCTTGGCAGGCAAACAACTTCTGCCCCCCATCTGCCTTTTCCTTGAACTTCCTAGGACAGGAAGACTGCTCAGACTTTAAATAGACTAGGGTAACAGAAACACCCGATGACATGATTTAATTTCATGTGATAGAGAGATGCAGAGGCTGTGAAACATCCCAAGGGGATTTGCCAAGGATGTGAACAGTCTGTGGATCACTAGAAAGAAACATGAGCTGTGGCAGCTGCTTGGAGACAGGGAAGAAGTAAAGGGAGGGAGAGGGGGACAGCCACAAATCCAGAAATACCTGTGCTCAGCACTGCCTTCCCAATGGCACATCAACTTCAAACCCGGCTGCAAGTTCTGGTTTTGTGTATTACACACAAAAGTCAAGGGAGTGGGGAGGAAACTACTTCAGCAACAGACAACTCTGAAGTTTTCACACACAGATACATGTGCCTAAGAAAATAAAAAAGGCTACAAATATTACACTGTGGCTCATTTGTTCTGAAATGAGCCTTTGATTTTAAAAAGGCACAATAAGTAAGAAAGTGATGTTGCTATTCTTATGGCACAATTAAAAGTGTTTACTTAAGGCAACACTGTCTCAAAAATTATTGCCAAATGTTACATGTAGACTGAAGGGAGTGGTCCTCCCCAGGGCCAGGAGTTTCAAAGCAAGGCATGGTGAAAGGGCTGAAGTTCCTTCAGCACAAATGCCTTACTTGCCTTTAATCTGTCAAACTCTAGCATCAAGGGCTAGGAAAAGAAAATAAGGGCAGCATGAAGAAATGTGCAACTGCTCAAGCTCTGAAGGCTGTGATAAATACTATATTTTTACTGCCCCTGTTCTAAAAGATGTTTGAAATTGCCTAAAACTGTCCAAATCGATACAAAAGGCAGAACTTAAAAAGTCAATAAAAGGTAATAAAGAAGATTGCCTTTTCCTGCTTTAAAGGTGCTGTTTTCTATGGTGTGCTGGTTTTGGCTGGGGTAGAGTCAATTTCTTCACCATGGCTGGTATGGGGCTCTATCTTGCAAAGCCTTTTCTGCTTTTCCTACTGCCACACTGGTGAGGGAGTTGGAGGTGCATGTGAAGTTGGGAGGAGTCACAGCCAGAACAGGTGACTCAAACTGACCAAAGGGATATTCCAGACCATATGATATCATGCTCAGTCAGTATATAAAGTGGGGGGAAGAAGAAGGAGGGGGCAACAGGCACTATCACTGTTTGAAGTGATGGTGTTTGTCTTCCCAAGTCCCCATTACACATGATGGGGCCCTGCTCTCCTGGGATGGCTGAACACCTGTCTGCCCTTGGCGAGCAGTGAATTAATTCCTTGTTTTGCTTTGCTTGTGTGCATCCCTTCTGCTTTCCCTGTTATACTGTCTTTATCTCAACCCAGGAGCTCTCTTGATTGCTTTGACTCTTCGATTCTCTACCTGGTCCTGCTGTTGGGTCAGTGAGCAAGCAGCTGTGTGAGTCGTGGCTGCTGGCTGGGGTTAAATCATGACATTTGGCATTATGTTTACATCTGAGAGTTTTTGGTGACAGAAAAAAGTTCTGATGAGGAAAGGCAATTTCACACCTGTCCCTAATAAAAAGGTTTTGAAAACATATCTAATGATTTGAAATTGTATCAAAGCTTAATCACAACTCTTTTACTTACCCTTCCGGGGATCACCAGATTGTCCATGCCTATCAAGTCTTTCTTCAGTTCATGTAGCTTCTGGAAGTTCTCCATCTTTATCATATTGCCATGGAGCTGAGCCACCATTTCAGAAATCTCAGCCAAAGCAGCTAGATGGGACATATCCATAAAGTGCTTATTAAAAATTTACAAGAATGTTCAAAAAGAAATATGGTCTTTGCCAGCAGTACCCAGCTTATAAACCCTCTTGTGCTACTCTTCTCCTCTACAGCACAAACCTACTCAGGCAGACTAAAACCCACAAAAACTCTGGACATCATCTTATACAGTGGAAGGGGTGGAGTGTTGTGATGAAGAGACAGTATATTTCCCAAAAATTTGCCGTTTTAGCCACAGTAACTTTGTAAGAAGGGTACGGTCAATCCAGAGCACAAATGAATGGATTCTCATAAAGGACTTAAATTCCTACAACTCCAATCAGTCTAGGGATGTTCTTTATGCTTGAAAAAAATGCATTTTCCCGCCTGTTTGCAGCACACTGGGCCAGGTCCGTATTTGAAAACAGCAGGAAATGGCAGTGTCACTTACGGTATCATTTCAGATGGCAAACATCTCAGGGTTTGTTCTCAGTCCCATCAACAAGAACAACTAAAGGGCTCCACGTCATTGAGTCACATCATGGCTCTACTGCATTCTCTCCAAAGACACCACCAACTCCCTGTGCCACCATGTGTGGGAGCATCAACCTTCACACACCTGGCAGTCTCTGAATGGGCCAAAGACACTGGCTGACTTCAGTTTCAGAAGAGCAACTACAGCCATTTGTGTTAAAAAACCACAGTCACGTGAACAGTAACAGTGGTTTTACCTTCCTTCTTACATCATTGCTCAGTACACAGTTCACCCACATGATAGTGGTCGACTTATGCTCTCTTATGGGGTTAAACTCTTTTTTTTTTGGCTTCCTTTAGACTCTAATCTTTAAAAAAAAATCTGCAAACACCTTAGTAAGAAACTGATCCCAGAGTGATGGGGTCTCTAAGTCACACTGTTCTCATGTTCTCTTATTTTCACCTGTGAAACCTATGTTGGTATACATTTCAAAAGTGAAGCAGGAATCAGCCTGCTACACTCTCTGGGGAGAGGAGAAGGGACACATCATCCTCATCCTCTAGCCTTGGCTGAAAGAAATGCAGGCACTCCTCGCTGCCTTCTTTGAGATCATTCAGGGAGCAGTGACATTTGGGCCAACACCTGTGTCACACAGCACTCAAGTGTCACAGGTCTCTGTGGCATCTCTTATTGCCACAGGTCAGGTTAGCTCTGCATTCTGTGCACTGCCTGCTGTGGGTCTCATCCCACAGAATCTGAGGGAGCTCAGCTCACAAGTTATGCCTGGGAGCAGTTGTGCTGAGCACTGCTTCCTGCCCAAGTTCTTCCATGGATCTGCACCAATGCTGTACAGATAAGGGAGTTATCTTTAAGCACACACAGCTTACAACAAGTGTGGGGCATGGGCACAGGGAGGAAGGAGAACAAACCATCAGAAAGAAATGGCAGGCAGCGAGTTCAGGCTACAGGAGGGCAATTTCTTCATGTTTGAAAAAAAAAACCACCCCAAATCCAAAACCAACTCATGCTGGCTGCTTTGAGCTCCTGAAACAAATCATGGGAATGATAACAGAGCAAACTGTACTCTTGAAAAAGAAGATAAATAACACTGAAAGACATAACAACAGCAGCCCTACTGGGTCAGGCCAAGGGTTCACCTGGGCTAGTATTCTGCGTTATTAGAAGATCTCTAGGGAAAGCTAGGAACAACACAAGCACATATGGTATGTTCCCTGTGCTCTCTTCCAACCTCCCAACTGTTTTCAGTTCAAGAGACTTCCTGAACCTGCTGTCATTTCTGTGTGTTTAATAACCCCCAGCAGAATTCTCTTCCAAGTACCTGCCCAGACTGTGACATAATGTGTATGGAAGAGCAACCTTAATCCTACTGTTTATGGTGTTCTGAGTGGTGGATTTTGCAACTCAATCCTCTTTTGATGTAGGGTTAAAAAAAAAAGATTTTTTTTCCTCCAGTCATGCACCTCTAATGGATTTGGATGCCATTCCCCAGCTTCAGGAAGTGACGTCTTTTCTCTTACTTACCTCTTGAATCCCTGAAGTCTATGTGGCTTGGAGGGTAGTGCTTGCAAAGCCTCTCCATTATCTGCTTGTAGTGCATAAGCCTGTGTAAAGGTCTGAGGAGGAAGGTATTGAGAGGCAAGTAGCAGACTTTCTGTAGTTCAAAATCCCTGCAAAAGGTCTCCAGCTTGCGGGAGTTCTTGATCCCATTCTCCAGCTCCATTAAAATCTCATTGTGCTTTCGCAGGTGAATTGTCAGTTGCTTTCATGCATGAAAGAAAAGAGGAGGCTCTTAACGATCACTGAGAGACATGACTCAGCCCATACCTAATCCAGTAACACATCCAACTAGCACAGCAGTGGGGATTTTGCAAACAAAACCACTGTACAACACAATGGCTTTGATATTCACTTGCCAGGGAGAAAAGGCATTACTCATTTGAAGTAGACACTCCCACCCCCTCTGCATTCCCAGGAAAACTGAAGTACACAATTCAACAAAACTAACTCTCTTATCAGTGAGAAATCCAAAGGCAAGGAGATGACATGAACGCAGCTCATGCAAGTAGGTGCAACAGAGACAGCCAAAAAACGTGCATGGGATTTTCTAAAAGGATGAAGGGATTTAGATGCCCCAGTTTCCCCTAGGTGGTTTTGGGGAACTGAGATGCAGGCAAATGGACTTCTGTCTTCTGCTCTCATCTTATTAATCAGAAGTTGCATCTCTTGGGAAACTCAGCAAACACAAAACCAGAGGCGTTGCCTGACAGAAATGGGTATGTCACAAACTCTTCATCCTTAGACTACATCCTCTTCTCCTTAGTGAAGTCTCTAAATAATCCCCCTGGCAGCAGGGGAGTTGCACACCAGCAATAAATGAGCTTTGCATGAAATATGTAACTCCATCTAGGTCTCAGTATATTCACAACCCCCCTAGGTCTCACAGATATTCACAACCCCCCCTTAAAACAATTCAGCAATATTTTTTAACAATTTACACAGGGAATTAATTGTGTTTTGAAAAAGGTAAACTGGTTCTTCAGGATGTACAGAGCTGCTCTGAGCAGCAAACTGATGTTTTCCAGTAAATGGTAGAATATTAAGCAGCAGCAAAAAGAAACTGAATGCATAAATTGAATGGACTTGAGAAGACATTCTGGCTTAATCTGAAGTTTGTGCTTTTTGACACATTTCCAGTCAACTCTCTCTCTCCTGTGATTTGTGACATGTTTACCAGAAACATACCTTCTCTAGAGCCAAGCTGCTTCCTCTACACACTGTATACTCATTTTACAAGTCTGTAACTCAGGAAAAGACACGGCAGACCCTCTGGGCTGCTATAGAGGCTGCCCATTAATTACTTGTTCTTAATTTCTTTCCTATGTTAATTAAATACGTAGTGTCCGTTTGCAGATCTTTTAACAGGTCTCATGATAAATAAGTGCAATTTTAACTAACTTTATTTCTGTTTCTTGTGCTGTTCTTTTAAGTTAAACCAGCTTTTGTCTCTTTACTCCACATATCAGTTGATCTGTGGTGGTGGATCTCAAAGCAAATGAAGTGAAACCCTTTAATGGGAAAGGGAAAATGGGAAAGCTGAAAGCACACTGCCAGGTCTAAGTCACAGTGAGGACTGTACACTGCCTTTAGACTAGTGCCCCAGAAGGACCTGCAGACAGCAAAGGACACACAATTTCATGTTGCAAGATTGCAAGAGCAGAGATGTGTCCGAAGCTCTCTGGTATTCTAAAAACTGTTTGTGAAGAGCTGCATGCTCGAGAGCAGAGATGGAGGTAGAAAAGTCCCCTCTACATTTCTTCCAATGCATGTGAATTACATATTGGGGAGAAAAACCAGTTCCTGGCTAAATACACTGCAGAGAGAGTAAGGCTGCCTTATTGGTGACAAGGCTGTCTGTGTTGGGGATGGTAAATTGAGCTTTTCTATGTTCCCTATCTCTGACCTGCCTGTGCGTCACTTCACTTCTCCGTGTCTCTCTCTGTCCTTCTGAAAGACAAACGGAGTCCTAGCAAACATCTCAGGAGAGCTGTAATGATTAAACTGCCCTCTCCTCCAGCCAAGGACTCAAGGCTGCTCCATTTACTAACTGCAGAATGCCCAAGTGCCCATCCCCAAGGAAAGATTTATTGGAGAGTTTCAAAATCACTCTGAGATCCGCGTGCTGAAGGTGAAATGCCATGTTTTGCCCCACACCAACCTGGATGTGTGGATACATTACAGTAAGATGAGCTTACATCCATATTGTACAAAGCTGTGGAGTTCTCACAGGCTCCTGTGCCTGCATTCCATGCTATTTTCTCAGTAACACAGAGCACTGAGAATACTGCTCTGGCCAGACTAAGAACAATTGCAAAGTCTGCTGAACATTACACCTAGATTTATGGTTCCTACATGTATTTTTACTTCTAGTTTTAAAGGCATCAGAGGTAATTATTCTCATGATTCAAAAACCTTTCACCTAACTTGGCACTGTAGTGCACAAATGTAACTTTCCCAAGTGAAATCAATATCCAGCTTATGGTCACTAATCCCGCAATATCTTAACATGAATATTTGCATGAAAAAATAGGCACTCTCAGCATTTGAACAGTCTCTTCAACCACACAAATTCCAATGCTTTGCCTTCTTATTTGAAGGAAAAAAAACCTGGAAATTAAATATTCCTGAACTTTTGTGTTTGCTGCTTCTTCTCTTAGGAGAGTGGAGGAAAGGGGCTGGACAATTTAAAATCAGCTTGCCATTCTGAAATCCCAGGGAAATGCACCAAATGCTTGCTACGTCATCAAAGGAAACCTTCATAGCATAAGCCTTGATTACAATTGGCAAAAACCAGCACAAGAGGCAACATCATATGAAAATGAAAAGCATGCAAAAATTAATCCATATTAAAGCTTAGTAGTTATAGGATCAGTCCTACCTTCATACTCTGAATGTTCTTCAGCATAACATCTCCGATTCTTTGGTAATCGCCTTTAATGTGAGCATTAGAGCGGCCTTCCCTGTCAGCAACAGAAATGCCACACACTTCAGTCATGCAATAAAACTGCATAATCACTTATAAGCACTGAAACTCAATAGCTCATTTCTTTCAAAATCCTGACCCCCGTGCTCCTTCGCTCAGAAGCGTGAGGAATCTTCCTGACAGACATGTGATTCCCAGGTACAGTACACCCTTCACCTAGCCTGCCGTTCACTCCTAACAACAGAGAGGGCAGGCACTTAACAGAAGGATTAGACTTTTAAAGAAAATTGCTAGCATTTTTGAACACACCAGAGAAGGCTGGAAATGGTTTAGGGAAAAAGAAGACATCAGAGTCCCATGAGAATGTGTGACCTAAGAGCAGAAGGTTAATTCTCTTCAGGTACAATGACTGAACCCCAGAACAGGACCCGGGGGTTGTTCTTCCTCTGACGAATTTTCTGCTTGTGCAAGGGACAGTGGGGCCAAAAAAAAAAAAAAACCACCAAACCATCCATCCAGCATCTGGCTTTGACTCCTAAGTGTTACATACTGGCAGGAATTTTCGTTCAGTATTTCACTTATGGTATTACAAATGCAGAGTGCTGCCTCCCACCCAGCCAGCTGCACTTCAGTGAGTGCAGCATTCGGGAGCAACACTGCTCCTGATAAAAAAGATATTCCTGTGTCTAAATCCATGTGTGAGACAGGCAATGATACCACACTGAGTGAAACCAAACACATGGTTTTTGAAAACACAGGAGGAAAAGTCATGACTATAAGAACCTAAGAACCTATAAGAACCTGTTACAGATCTGTTCCAACAAAGCTATGCTTTCAAAAGAAAATCACTAGGAGTGTGTGGGGAGAAGCACTGTTCCCCTCCCCTTTCCAATTTTATCTTTCAACAAAGAAACTCCATTGATAAACAAGGGACTACTCCATGTTCATTTGAACAACACCCAGTTTCATAGGCTGTCTTCAAAAATTTCCTATTGTGGTAACTCTCCCAGGCACTCATATGCCTATTTAGGCAAGGAAAAACAGTACTCAACAAGATTTTTAATGGCTTTTTTCTGAACCCAAAGGTTACACTGGGGTAGGAAGTTGGGTTGTGTCAGTGGTAACTTTAATTACCATCACTGTTTTGCAAAAACAATATGTAATATAAACACTGCCATTGTCAAATCATGCCCAAGAAATGTCTAAACTGAAAGCAACAGTAGAGGTATGTAAGGACATTACAGGACTATAATTTTCACATTGCGTGATGATAAAAGTACGATTTCTGTCTTCAGGAAGCCTCTGTCTGTCAAATTATCTCCACTCTATGCTGTTCCTTAATTCTCCCTTCCCCCATGTCATACCCATTCAGCAGCTCTCTCCACTGAGATTTCCTCTGACAGGGTGTAAATAAAACTTTCCAGCCACTAAAGCTCTGCTCCAAGTAGTGCATATCCAAGTGGCCCTGACTGAAAACCACAACCATCTGGAGTCCCAGGCAGTAGCCCCACACTGGCAGGAAGCAAGGGAAAGCCACCCTGCACCATGGAGCCAGCATGCAGCATCCCCTCCCAAATGGTTCATGCTGGGCCTCTAAACACAAACTCAGAAGTGTCAAAGCCAGATGAAATTGTGCTGCTGCCAGCAATGGCATGGTATTAAGCAATTATCTCTATAAGAATTCTTGCTTTATGTGTTATTCTCTCATTCTACGGCACTGCCTGGATCCTTTTCCATGTGTTTACATTTGATTTAATCTAATGGATTTTGGCAGTTTTGTACCTTTCTGAGTATGAAATATATAGTTATCTACTTACTGCCAAGATAAATATTAAGTACATCATTACAGTCTGCTTTTTCTAAATAGACACTGCTTTTCTGATCTGAAGGCTACAATACAGATTGGCTAGAATACACACTGCAAATCTACTAGCTGGCTACTAGGCTGAGCCCAAGCCTGCCAAAGCCACAGTGAGTGCTTCCAACAGCTAATAGTTGGTGGGGTTGTTCATGGAACAGTCAGGTCCTTATTTCCTAAAAGCTGACTTGCTGGACCCTCTTCAGCACCACCAGCACTGAGTGCTTGCACAGCATCTCGCCACATCAGTCACACACATCAGGAATAGTCCCCCTTCACTGGCGTCAGCCACAGACTTTTAGGGCTTTCAAAACTTACTCTGCATCTTGGCAGAGTGACAAAGACAGAGAGAAGGGGGTTCCCCAGAAGCAACAGCCTCTCTCCAGCTGTTGGCTGAACAGTGAAGAGCTGAATGGTACCAGAGCCCTCAGCCCAGGCTGACTGAGACGACCTGTGCTGCACACAGATGCATCCTGCTGGAAGAAATAAACCCAGGGTTTTCTTAGGAGAAAATGCAGAAATGTGATGGCTGCATATTGCTCCTTGTTCCAGCCACTCTTCTTGCTTTAATATTTATTTCCAGGCAAATAAATTTCCCTTGCAACAGAGATGATTTTCCCACTGGGGATGGTGCACAGGCATGTAGGCTGTGATATGGACAGAGAGACAGGGAAAGCTGAAACTGGTCATGAGGGAATATGACAGCTTCCCATCTGCCTCCTAAAACCCAACCTCCACTCTACCCCAGCTCCATGGTGGGACCCCAGAGCAAACCCTAAGCTACACTGCCATCTTCCCCAGCTCCTTAACATGCAACATACAAATCCCACGAAATCAAGAAGAAACACCAGGAAAAGAGCATCCAAATACACAGAATATAAAAATAAAACCCAAACACACAACATATCAGATGATGTCTTACTACTGCAACAGCCCAAAGCACGGGAGCAGAAGAGAGCTCTGTTTTGAATAACAACACTCAGCTTGCTGAGAGGGAAGAAGCTGCTCATTTGTTGTGCATCAATGGCTAAATTGTTCTTCTTACTCTTTGTTTTCACGGGTCACTGTTTGAACATGGTATCTATCTGCTGGTGACAAGGGACAAAACTCAGGGCCTAGGGTCTCACAGCTTTTCATCAGGAGATGATTTATGATGCCAATCTCTATAGAAGATGTAGGAGCACCTTTCCCAACATATAATGTGCCCTTACTCCACTGACATTGTGGGGGAGGTCTAAAGCCACTGAAAATCATGCTAAAAAATGAAGACATTATTGGTAATTATGAGATCATTTCCCATTTTTATCCAAGCAGTCCCTTCCTTTTCACAGCAATGCAAGTGTACAATAGCAAGAAAAGAGGAGACTGACTTATACCTGGTAAGAAATTCAGACACCACCTTATATGTATTACTCCAAACAGCCATCAGCTTGACTTACAGGGATTACACAAGCAGCCCTGTCGGATTTTCGAATTACATAAAGTTCTTAGTGTAGATAATTGAAAAAATAATAGAAGGAAATCCCACGTCAGCCCATACCCTCAATCAGAAGGAACAGAAATTCGACGGGGATGGTGTAAAGGCAAAAAAGAAGAGAAAGATATCTCAATAAAGATTTTTTTGAGGCAAACATGGAAGTCTTTGATTGCAGCCCTTGAACTGCAGCCAAAATAATAAATCAATTGTAACAAATTATATTTACAATGTGTGACCTTGTGTTACATGCTCAGGAATTCCCTCCTGAATAGATAGCTAGTTCTTTGAACACCTAGACACTTTGAAGTTTTTTATGACTTTACTATTAACTGAAGTTCTAATATTAAAAAATACCTTAAACATTCCCCATTACAACTGCCTTTTAAATAAGAGGAATGTTTTGTAATTGGAGAAGAAGAGCCAATAAAAGCAAACACCCCCTTCCTTGCTCACACCCTGCTGTTACACAGAGCTTCTTACTGCCCTGCCCGTTCCAGGCAGCACTGGGCTTGCAGCAGTGAGTGGTGCATGACACACTGCCCAGAGCCTATGAAACACACAGCTGAAGCCAGCACAGCTTCCCAGAGTCATACCAAGCCTTTGGAGGAGTGCATACACTCTGGGATGGCTACCCCTGTTGTGGGAGAAACCCAACCTACAGCAAACATGCATCAGTAATGCTTTTAATCGGTAAGAGCTCTGAGCAAGTAACACCACTGCATGAAAATATGCTGTAAATGCAACAGCATTCCTTATCTTGCTGTGGAACAGCCTCAGAGCTGATCCTGGTTATATCCAGCTGGGAGAGCCACAGAGATGGATGCAACATGGCTCTAACTCTGACTAACAGATCCTGGATGTGCTATTTCTCTCCCATGATTTCCAGTTAATTTGGGCGTAGCGCAGCTCCAATCCCCAGAGGTACCCAAAAGTGACTTCAGCAATGAAAACTATCCTCTCAAAATCCAGCCCAGTGTGCTGGCACCAAGCCCCTCTCAATGTCTTGGTCTCAGGAACTCGCAGAGCATAACTCAGAGGTTTGTACTCCAACACACACCTCATTTCTGTACACAGGACAAAGACACTTTTGAAACTGCCCCCCTCGTGCCTCCTCAGCAGACATGCAGAACCAGCTGAACAGCCAGCACACTGCTTTTGAGAAGGCAGATAAGGACTGCTGCCTTGTTTATATAAGCTGTCTATCAGGCTGTTCTTCCTGAGCACAAGTATTTCTTCTCAAACAAAAAATGGTTAATAAATCAACATTTGGCTCATCTTCCTACACCTCCCTGAGTGCTTTTTTATTAGAGGTTTTCAGTTTTGCTTCCACAAATCCTGACTGCTCCTTCTCCTTTCATATGCTAACATTAAGAGCCCTTTTTCTTTTGCAAATTACCAGCCACACATTCCCATCTGGTAACACTGAGCAGCAGTTTTCCTCAGAAAGATCTGCAAGTCAAACTAGCAGCTTCCCTGGGAGAAGATGAGTCTGCCTGCACTTCTGGGAAGTACATAACGCTTTTCTTTCCTATGGGCACACGGATAAGGCCCAAAACACAGATTTGTACTACCTGATGAGGGCTTCCTTAGGCAGAAACAGCTATCCTGGCTTGCCCCAATATTGCTCTCTATGCTGCTCAGTGGTCAGAAAAGGGAGATAGTTATGGTTCTCTATTTGCCACTTTCTGTCATCATTTAAAAGAAATCAGTGTGGAAACTTGCAATATATTTAACGGGGTGTGGAAAGATGAGCTCAGTTCTTTTGGATGGAAAATGGTGCTTGTAGCCCAAATGAATAGCTTATTAAATAGTTGAGGTAAAAGGAGTAGAACCTAACTGACTTCTCAGATTCAACCACCCAGAAGCTGATGAAGTATGTCACACTCTGCCTGCACTGCCCACACCTCTTCCTCCTCGCCATAAAATCTCCCTGGTCTTGGGAAACAGGAACCAGCTTAAAGTCACTGACATACGCCTCCCATATTTTCTCCCAGCAAAAAGGCTTGGGAGCTCCTGACTTTGCACCCACAGCCTTGCTGAGGAGTCCTGGCAGCCAGGACCAGGGTTTGGATACCCAAGTGCTGGATGCACTCCTGGCACTTGCTCACAGAACAGCCTGATGTGTGCTGTTCCCTCTTCCACCTGAGGCAGCTTCCTGCTCTTCTCCTCTTCTCTTCCCTTCCTGTGTGAGAAGACAAAGCACCATGCCTGCCTGCATCCACCAAAGGTCATCCTTCCTCTCCTCAAACCACACGGCCTCCAGTGGGGTATTTCACTTGCTCCCAGGAACAGTCTGGGCAGTCTCCAGAGCTCAGCACAGTTGGGGCAACTGAGGAGATTCATGGGCTGCTTTACTGACCCTGCAACAGCACAGGCAGGGCTGGAAACATGGCCCAGAGCATGGTATCATTCCTCTTAGGATGCTGTGCAATAAAACCACCAGGAATCTTCTCAGTTTCATGGACAGAAAGAAACTCTGGCTGAGAAAAATGCACTGACTTCCTATATTCTGCAGCTGACTATTGGTGTCAGTAACAATCTATGTCATATTAAAAACTATCACTAGGCCCTGGACACTGAGATGTGCTGCTCTTAGGAAATGCAGCACTAGAGAGAAAAATGGGTGAACTGTGTAAAGAAACAGATCAGACCTGCCAGAATCTATAACCAGGTCAAAAGGATACTGGCACTTAAGATGTTCTGTAGCAAACAGCCTGCCCCTGACTGCAGATTCAAACACTTCAGAAGCCTTCAAGCAAGCCAGAAATGCTTTTAATAATGTACACAACCTTCCTCCAGCCAAATACTAAAAGTCTATAGATGTTTTAACAAATTAAAAGCATGGAGACACCTAACAATTGTTATGCACAATCCCCCCCGAGCCTTGCTCTCATCACAGCTCTTTTGCATCAGCATCAGCTTCAATATGATGCAAGGCCTAAGAGAGCAGAGAATGACCTCCTGTTAGATCTTCCAACATGCAGCATGAAGTTTGAAACAAACCTTAGAGAGCTGCACTTATGTCTGTGTAGAGTGAACAGGCTGAACTGCACTTTAAGTTGATAAAACCCAGCATCCTACTCATCAGGGGAACACAGATGACTGGTTGCAGGAAGCTCTCTCTCACAAGCTCCCATCAGCAGCTTGATGAAGTCCACAATCCCTTCATTCAAAGGCCCTTTTTTTGTAGGACACGTCACCCTCTGACAAATGCAGAGCAAGCTCATGTCTCAGGGCAGGTGTCCCACCTTCCTTCCCCTATCCCCCTGCCTGGGAATTTAAGAGCTGACATGGAAGGGTCAGATTTAAATGAGCTGGCTTGAATCCTGCCCACACCTGCCTGCAGCTGTGCCACCAGCTCAGCCAGGCCCATGATCTGCTGGGCAGCTGGGAGTGACGTGCCCTGAGGTGGTGAACAAAGCCAGAGCCTTAAAAACTTCTGGGGCCAAAGAGATAGGTACCATTCTGCCAGTGTGGATGTTGAGCTAAGTGACCTTGACCATGCTGCTGAAGAAATTCCCTACCACATTGCCACCAGCTTCTTGTAGATGCTGAGGGGCTGTTTAATTTTGTCACTCACTGTTTAATTAAACACTAATCTCTATAGGATAGAGTTTATTGCTTGCAGCTTATCTCAGCATCTGTGGCATTATATAGAAACATCAACACCTCCAAAACAATACCTGTCAGCAAGTCTGCCTCCCTTCCCAAGGCACGTATTCAAATCTTCCAGAACCTTAACAACAATCACTGTCTACAACAGGGGTAGGTGCATCCAGGCTGTTGGTTGCAAACTGAATGCGGGAGCGTGACTGTTCTTCTGTCAAGTGATTCAGAGCAGCCAGCAGAAAAATCCCAGTGGCTTTACACTAACTGTGGAAGGACATGCAAATACCTGAGCTGGCAAAGTCAGAACCAGGTGCCCAGCTGGGACAAAGTTACCTCAGCAGAATATTTCACAACAAATTTGGAATGCAAAGTAACTTTGTAGCAGATCAGCACTTCAAATCACAGGGTGTGCCGGTGCAGTTAAAATACGATACTAGAAGCCTTAAACTGAGGTTTACCACCCAGTGAAACTTTATGGAGAAGCTGAAAAACAGAAGGTTTACTCAGCTCCAAAAGAAGGTAACTGAAAAGGAGAAACAAAGTAAAAGCAAAGAAAGTCCCGAAGCCTAAATACTTTTTCTTTCTTTTAGCATAACTGCTCCTTCCCTCCACTTACTACAATGTCACCTTTCCACAGCAGGCTGGTAGTGCAGCATCATCCAACTTTTGAAAAATCCTGAACAGGAGGTTTGCACCCACCTATAATGCCACCAGAAGGAAATAGGGGATATCTCTATTTCAACATGTGCCCAGGAGTCAGCACCCAGTGAGATTAGACTGGTCTGACAGAGAGCAGAACTTGGTCTTTACTAACTGCATAAATTTTCCTTTTCTCGCCACACACATTAACCCCAACTAGTTGGGAATTAACTCCAAATACTGTTAATCTTACACCAAGGCTGAAGAAACAATCAGTATTTTATAACATCTGAAAGAGCCTTCTTGGAGTACCTGTAATAAATGCTGCTTAGTGCAATGCAATTAACACCAGTAGCAGTCCAATGGAAAAAAGAGTGATACAGGCAGGGTGGCTGTGCAAAACATGTCTTAGGAGTAAATATGTTGGTTATATAAAAATACATACACTATATATATATATATATAAAAAAATAATTATATAATGAGTCAACCAAAGTCCTGGGTCAGGACGTCAGCTCTAAGAGGCAGTACCACATTCCCCTCCTCCCAGAAAACACCTGCTAATTCTGCAACTGTGCAGGGTGGGTTTGGACAGCACTAGTCTGCAAAGTGCTGTGCCCTCATTCAATGATCTCAATACATCACAAGAGTTAAACTCACACACTCTGAGACTGTGTTTTGCTTTTGTTTTGATTCATTAGTTGAAGAGGCACCTGTCTTAATTAAACTGATTAACACCCATTAGGTCTCCCTGCTCTGCTTTCATGTGATTTCCATTGTCACTTTTCTAACTGAGAAGGAAAAGCTCAGCTCCCAGAACCAAAGATAAGTTACAAAAAATGCCTACACAGAGCAAGACAATCTAGTCCAGGCAGGCCTAATCAGAGCGAGCAGAAGGCTTCTGCTTATGCTGCTGTCTCCGCTAAGATTTCAGTGGTCAAATGAATTAAGAGCCTTGCCAGGGAAGAATTATTCACTTCATAGCTATTTTGTAAAAATGCCATGTTTTACTGTCACTATTATGTTAAGAACAGATAATTTTCAAGCCCAGTGTCCTCTTCCAACACTCTGTCAATTTGTAGAGTGCACTGTAGACCTCGTGAGTGTCACAGCTGTGATGCTGCAGAATGAGAAGCTGGTCTGTGAAATCCTCCCAACCTGTACCTATTTTGACAGAAACAGAACCTGGTCCTTCGCCTCTCCCTCTTTATTACTGATAAGCCTTGCTTGCAGCAGGTTCTTCAAAAGAGCTGCCATGTAGAAACACTGACATTTGGCAAGAGAAAGCTTCATCCAGGATTATGATCTCATTTGCATACGTCTGGAACTGAGATATCTGAACAACAGAGTTTGTCAAGTAAACATGAACAAAGCAGAATTCAACAAACCCTGTCTGTTAATAACCAACATCTGTGACTTTCACAAATTAAGCACCACAGTAGATCACGAGGACTTAGCAAAAAGGGAATGCAAAAATGCTAAACTGCATGAAGCAATACAGATAAGTAACAATCAACAGTCTTACCACAGAGCAAGTCTCTGCTCAATTTCCTTGAGAAAACCAGTGTGAAATTTGTGCAAAGGTTCGAAGTTGGAGAAAATTAGATTTTTCAGTGTTTCAGGCATGCAATCATCTTTACTCACTGCACTCTGAAACCACTACAAAGGAAAAAAGAAGCAAAATTATTAGTGGGTGGAATGCAGAAGGTATGATCATTTTCTGTCTTTATGTACCTAACCCAAATACACCTAACAGCTAAGCCAGCAAGGATCTTATTTAGCTGGCACTAGGAATACAACCAAGACTATCCCTGGCATTCCTGTGTGCTGAACTGGTGCTTTTGTCAGAGCTCACACCCTGCACAGTTGAAAAAGGAACTCCCTTTCCTTCTGACATCACTGATCAAATCTTGAAAATTCTTTTCAAACCCGAACTGGTTAGTCAATACGAATTGAATTTGCAAATGCTGCAGGTGCAAGAGAAAGAGCATTACAATACTTGTAAACGATTCAGTAAAAGCAAAAAAATATGCTCTGCATTTTCTTTTTGCTGAGTTCCATCTGAAATGCCTTTGGCAGGAGTTGGTTCAGTAAGCACCCATGCGCGGGTTGCTGTGTGCACACAGAGGACATCACTTTGCAAAGTGAACAAGTGGAAGACACTGCTATCACAAAACTGGAGTGGCAGTGACAGCCTCTGTAAAGACTGAAACAGGCTCCTGCTCAGTCTTGCTCCATACTCTCTTTATTTCACCCTAACAGACTATGGGTGACATAAAACCATAGGACTAGGCAGCTTGCCAAGGTAGTAATGCCTATTATCTTCAACGTGGTAACACTGCTCACTCTTTACTGCCCTGAGGGGTTCCAGCTATCTGTGGTTGACTTCCAGCAGTGCCTAGAAGGCTGTTGGGACCACTGAAGACTGTTAGAGCAGTCTTGCTTGACACTGCATCAGCTGGAGCTAAGTCACACCTGGAATAAAAAGAGATCCCTCCTAATCTTCCCTCTCCCCTGCTTTATCTCAGCACCAAGCAGAACTAAAGCTGAAACTCATCTACCAAGTCTCAAAATTCATGCACAGCAGTTTTTCCTTTTCCAACTGTGTTGGCTACTTGTTCACTTTCAGAGGCCTCCTGGGGCAGTCATTTGTGGAGCACAGTTGATACAACTGTATGCAAATCACCAGGCCCATCCCTCTTGGTGATCCAGCAAATTCAAATTTGCCTACCACAAGACTGAAGGATGGGGTGGGAAATGGGCTTTACCTCTGAAGAGCTAAAACTTTTTGTTTCTACAGCCACTGGGTGAAGTATTAGATGAAAACAGCGTATCTGCTGTTGAGACTGCAGCAATGACTGCAGAACTGTCCCACAGAACCTTGCCTCTTCTCTCAGCAGGCTGGCTTCCCAAAAAAGCAAGGATAAGTAGCAGTGGGGCCACAGCTACCCTGCTGCCTGTAAAACCCATGCTATACTGGCTCTGTCTAACCTGGGGTCTGATTAGCTGCACGTGGGATCCTGGAACAGACAAGAAGCTGAAGAGAAAGCGTGTCCCTGGTTCCCAACTGGTTCCAACACTCTCCCCTCTCCACTGTCCTCCTTACCACAACACTCAGCACAGGAGTGAGCAATGTACCTCACTGGGTGATTTAAAAGCTGAGAGGTCTGGAGCTGGCCAAAATGCCATCAAGGGGTTTGGATCCAGTGCCATTTCACAGAAAAATGGTTATTTCAGACCCAATCTTGCACACATTATTCTTGGAAGTGAAACAAGACTGTTGCTGTGGGTGCAGAGATGGCAGCTATTTGCCTCGGTGACTTTAACAATCACATTCTGATCAGATGCTACAGATGAATGATTCATTTAACACACAGTTTCACTTTCTGAAAAATCAAAATCATTCAAATCGGTACTCCACAATATTTCATGTTAAATGGAGGGCGTTTAATACAGTAGAAAACATTTATATGTGCCCCTAAGGAGCTACTTCAGTTTTAAGAGAAGTCATTGAAAACCCACAGGCATTTTTAGTAATTATAACCACAAAGCATGAGAGCAAGAAAATATAACTGAAGCATGTCCCAGGTTCCTCAACCTGATACAGTTTCTAAGGGCATGTTACTAACCACAGAGCAAACCTCTACTCTCTGATTCTTGTGTTATTTCCTCCCTGGAGGAGAGCTCCTGTGCTCAGCAGAGAGTATCTATAGTGCAGAATATAAACGCAGCACAGAACAGCCAAGATGTTAAATGGAGCAGATGAAGCACCACCACTGACTGGAGCTCCACGTGTTCCCTGGGTAAGGCTCAAGCAAACATACCGACGTGATGACTTCGAGGTCCTTCAGGTACGTTCGCTCCGTGGTCGCCACTTCTTTAGCAATGAAGTAAGCTTTCTCAGTTGGGAACCTCTGTAAATTGCAAGCACATTAGGTTTTCCTCTGCTTTTATGGAGGAAAAAACTGTAGATAATAAATCACAAAGAGAGTTACAAACCAGTGACCCTTGCTTGTGGTTATGCTGTGACTCATGCTTGAATGTTCCTAAGCCCTGAAGCCCTAAAAACAACCCTTCCTTGCAAACACAAGAGAACAAGAACTTTCCATGGGTTTTTGAGAGACTTCTTTTTCTGCCAAGATGATTTCTACTGCTTTGGGGTGCTGATGTTCCTTTCAGTTTATTTCTGGAGCAGGACATGTTGTGAAGTTCACGAAGAAATCCTTTCCAGGCTAAATGACCATTTAAATCAAGTGTCAGATTTGACAACACAACAAAAATTTGTGTCTGATTATTGTAAGTTTCATCATCAGGATGGTAATGCTGATGGATTAATCCACAGGAAAAATACTTTCAAAAAAATTCAAACCTGTAAGATTTTCTTGGCTGGACAACCTAACAGTGGGAGAGGGGAAGGATTTTAGATTAGGCTACAGATTTAAAATTTCTTAATTCTGAAGAGCCAAAGGAACCCAGCTGATCTTCCTCTGAGTTGCTCAGGAAGCAAAAATTAAGAAAAAAACATCCATAGATATTTTTCCTTTTTTTCCTCCCTGAAGACAAATGATGCAGTGGAAACACCGCGAATGCCCTGCAAAGGGAGCCTGTGTGGGCATTTCCTAGTCAGAATGCACCCCCATAGGAACCATCATCAGCTGGTGCACACAGTCACTGGCTGCTCCCTCTTGGGCTGGCACAGAGAGTCCTGACTCCATTAACTCATTCTCGGATTTTCTTCTTCTCAAATTTCTTTCACGCATCTTGCCAACTATGCACAGTGGGAAAAGAGATCTTCCTTACACAAACTCCCACTTTCCAGCAAAGCCATCAGAGTTTTTCTCCCTCCTGAGATGGTCCAAGCTGAGGACAAAAAACCAGCCATGGAAGGACCAAAGGAAGCTCCTCTCATCCAGCAGCAGAGGAGGGATGAGCCAGCAGGCACCCAGAATACCCCAGCTCAGAGAAACACTTTATCTTCATAAAGCAGTTTTGGATGTGGTTTTGCTGCAATGATGGGTCTGAGCCAAACACTCCCAGCTGAACGCTGTAGGCTGTGGCTCAAAGAGAGCATTTTCTACTCCCACAACCAGATGCTCCCAGTGGTGCTCCCAGCAGAGACAGACTGAAGAGCCTGGGTTAGATACTCCTACACAGGCTCAACACTGTTCCTTTTCTTTCTGTCACCTGGAAATTTTCTCTCCAGTAAGACAGTGGAGCTGACTATTTTGTTACAACAAACTACCAAACTCCACTCCTTAAAAGCAAGTTAAGATTTATAAGGCACCCCGTCCAAACAAGCTCCTGAGGTTGCAACCAACAGGAACAACGAAGATTTATCACAACACATCAGAGAGAAGAAGGACAAGACCAACTTCATTCGCCTTACCTTTCTTTTGACCTCTTCCTCATCATCAGCCCTGATGCATGACGGGTCATTAAGCAAAGGGCTGACCAAGGGAGATGACTGCTTGGCATCAGGGCTCAAGTTTGGAGATAAAGTCATGTTTGCCACTGATGGTCCCCCTTGGGAATTGATGGAAAGCTCTGAAAGGTGAGGGCTGCCAGTCAGAGAACCTGCTAAGAAAAATGATAAAAGAGAAATCAATTAGGACAAGCTTTCTCAAGAAAGTACCACAAGGAGTTATAATCTTAAATTGCAGCATGTAAAATTATGCTACAAGACATAGCCATCAGGGTCCTCAAACTAGTCCAAATGGCCTTGAAGCCAGAGGAATTGCATCCACTTGCATTCACCATGGGACTGGTTAAGTGTTTTTTAGCTGACAAAACTGGCTGAAATTACTATCTCTGTAGGGAAGGAATCAAGGCACAGATGACTGAGCTTTAGTTCTTCACCGTGAGAGTGGTGAGGCACTAGAACAACTTGCTCAGGGAAGCTCTGGCTGTCCCATCCCTGGCAGTGCTCAAGGCCAGGCTGGACGGAGCTCTGAAAAACCTGGTCTAGTGAAAGGTGTTCCTGCCCATGGCAGGGGGTTGGAGTTAGGTGGTCTTTAAGGTCCCTTCCAACCCAGGCCATTCTATGATTCTAAACATCAACCTAACATAAAACATTTTATCATTGTAATCCACTCTATAGAAGAGACTAAATACAACAATACAGGAATCATTCCAGGAGTGCCATTCTTTCCAGCAAAGTAGAACTTCAAACACTCAAATCAGTACTTCATGGGGAACTACAGGACACAAGTTAGTACAAATTTATCTAGTTGATGTCTAGAGAAAAAGGATGACTTTCTACAGAAGTGCTGCTGCTAAGATCAGTCAGATCTAACATGAAGGGAGAAAACTACTAGTCCCCCAATTTCTACACACAACACGAGTATGTATATTATACCTTGTAAGTCTTTCCATGCTCCTCTGATTGTTTGGGATGGAAATGCTAGCATTACATTTACACAAGAAAAGCAATACTTTTAATGCACAAAGCATGACAATTTCAGATTTTCAAAGATATAAAGTCCCATTTCATTTTGGATTAAAAATATTAAGGAATTAGACAATTAATTACACTTCCATGGATTCATATACACTAGATTAAATTACTGAAATTAGCATTTGCTCTTCTGGGAGGCAGCCAGATTAATGACTGCACGGAAAGAAAGTTTGCCAAAAATGCCCAGTCTTCTCCCAGTTATCCCCTCCTCCATACATCTGACAATCTAAACCTGTTTTAGAAGAAGAATCTGTCATGTGAAAGAACATTTACAGTCTGTGCCATTTTGGCATCATACATTAAAATCCAACCAAAAAAAATGTGACAAGCTCTTGACTACCACAGCTAACAGGCTGTCTAAGATTAAATGTAAAACACATACATCGCTGTATATAATTGGCGTCAAATACAATTTACTATAATGTGATTATGTCCTCCCTAAGTTATGATAGGTAAATGTTCCTGTTGCTAAAAAACCACAGCTGAGATACTCCAGTAAATATAATACAAAATAAATATAATTAGGCCAGTAGTAAAACCTATTTATTTTCTGGAAGAACTCAAGCTTTATTGCTAGAACATGAATGTTTTCCAGTTCCAAACCAGTTAACGTTTATAAATCATTCCTTTGAAAAGAGAAGGAAAAAACAGCACAGTTATCACTTTACGTAATCATGACAGTTATGTAGCCTATTATAAATCAAAGTCAAAGCAGTATTTGTCTGAAATAAAGGTCTGTATTCAAGAAAGGATTTACCAACAGTTTCACACTAAATCAATGTTCAGTGAAATTTGAGAAAATGCCACAGCTTGTTACACAAATGTCAATTTTATTGACACTAGCACACAACTGTATACAGTATTTTCCAAAGAAATGGAACTCATCATTGAGAAATAGTGAAACAGATTAATAGCAAGGTTGTAAGGTTAAAAGTACTTAACTACATTACAAAAGACATAAGAAAAGTGATATCATCTCAAACGTGGAAACAAAGAAATTCTGGCACTATGCCTGTCATACGACAGCGAATAAATGATTTGCACCTCTGTGAGAAGTTCACAGCATTGTAGTCTAGGAGTTAAATAGCACCTATCTGTGGTAGGTAGATATAGATATATTGACATATCTACCTACCTATCTATAATCCTAGATCTAAGTTCTGATGTACTGTAACTTTTATCAGTACAACTCAAGTATTTCAAACTACAAAATATCAAAAGGACAATGAATTAGAAAGACGCCCTATCTTAGAGTTGGAAGACATTAACCTGGGAAAAGTATTATGGGAAGTATCACAAAAAATGTGCCTGGTGGCTCAGAACACTGAGTATACACCCAACTGATAAAAGATTTTGCATATCAATGCATCACTGACATTCTCAAAGTTATTTTGCAGCAAGCTGAAATGCTGCATCCTCCTTTTTGGTACCAATGTGGGCATGAGCAGTGACCAAACCCAATCACCACCACCACCTACAAGCAAGAGCTCAGTCAGATCCCACCTGCCAATACAGTGGACAAGTGAAAATTGAAACTAGTTAGAATAAAGTGGCTGCATTATGAAAGGGCCTCAAAATGTTCTTACATTAGTACATTCTGGGGCCTAATTACAACCAACACAGCCATAGATATCAACACACTGGATGTTGCTCTGGGAAATGTGGGAAATGAGTTCGTTTTGGAGTGAAAAAGTCAGTAAGCCATGAAGAAATGAAAATGGAGGTTCTTCCCTCCCCCATCACCAATCAGTCAGGACATGTGTCATGCTGATGGGTCATGGCAGTGCTGCAAAGTGACTTTCTCTTTTTCACAGAGGTGAGGAATAAATAACCTGAATTAGCAAAGTGTTTCATCTGATCTCCTGCCACAGAAGAGTATATCCATACAGGCTCTACTCAACAGCCACATACTGCAGAATATAAACAGAAGCAGAAGGGAGAAGACCAATCCTATTTACAAGGTACTGAAATCCCTCACAATTCACCCTAAAGGATTCATGGATTGACAGGCAATTATTAGCATGTCATTTTCCAGATAGTAAATGCTACTGCACACTGGAGGCCTAAATGGTTTGCAGCTGGTAACATGGAATTGTCTTTGCTTGTACTTCAAGTGATTTTTATTTAGATTCAGAATTGGGCCATCTTTCAAATTTAATGGAGTCAGCTGTATACACACAAACCAAGAGAAAGTACAAAAGAATGTTTATCTGAGGATTATTTAAGTATATACTAAAATTACATCCTTGGAGGAGTGGGTAGGAATTATGCACGTGCTTCAACCATTTTCTAAGTATGGGTTTAAGAAGAGAAACCAACACTGATTGATGACAGTGGCAAATAATGAGAATGCACTTTACCATGGCATGCCAGATTTTACCATCAATGCCAAAACACCTGGAGTGGTTTCTTGTTCCACTGAGCCACCCTACTCTCCTGACACCACAGAAAAGTAGGGTAGGTAACAAAAGAAGCAAAACTTGATTGAGATCTAACTTGGAAAATAAAAAAATCTATGAAATGACAATGGCATTTTACATAGCCACAGGACATGAAAGTATGGGTTATCTTCTGGGCTTTACACGTGTCTCAAATCGCTCCCCATCAACATACGCATTCCATGTGCTACACAAAAAGAAGCCAGCAGCTCAAATCAAATACTTATTAGCTATACCTTTGTCAATATACACATCAGTTGCTTGCTGCAATTTGGTGGTAGGAAGGCACAGAGTGCTGGCAAGCTGTGGGTGCCCTGCCAGAGAGGGACAGGCCGGGCTCTGCCCTCGGCCCCCAGACGTGATCCATCCCACTCCTTGTAGCTGTGATACTCCTGGCTCCTGTCACATCCAGCTGTGAACCCACAGGGGCTGAGGGTGGTGCCTGTGGAGTGTTGGGCTGAGTGATACTGCTTTAAACATGGCTCATATCAAAGGAAAAACAGTTAAAATCAGTACTTCCCAGATGATGAAGGAAGTCTCTCCCAGAGGTCAATTCACATCATAGGTGATCTGAACTGCCTGATGCCTCTTTGTTGACTACATAGGCAGCATAAGATGACTTGAAATCCCTGGTTAGAAACTAACCTAACACAGGGGAGCTCCCCTCTTTGTGAGGGAGACAAATGGGACTCAGTGTATCCTGAAGATACTCCTCCTCCATTCCTTTTCTCCTGAAACTGCAGAATAACAAACTCAGACCATTTAGTGTTCTGCATCTGCTTCAAAAGGAACAGTTCCCATTCATACACACTGTTTTTTGGCAGAGGGGAAGAGTACAGCAGTGTTAAGATGCCCAAGGGAATGGTCCTTTTCTGTGGAGTACCAAGAAGTGAAAATGACTCAATTATGGCAAGTGAGAGAAAACATCAACCATTATTAAAGGTGACTGAAATTCTGCTGGAAAACTTAATGTACTCCTTAAGATCTCATCAAGTCAAATCTTAAGAGTTTTATTGTTCTCAAGGTTGTTATTATTATTATTATAAATTAAAAATATGCTTAGAGCCAGAAAAGCACCTTTCCCAGTACCTGGAATGTTGCAGGGCTTATTATCTCTTACTCCTGCTCCACGGCCTGATCTGCAGTCAGGGGAGGCTTGTGACATCCATATCCCAGTTACTCAACTTTAATGTCAGGTCAGTGTTTTCTAAACTCCAGTCTGGCAGATGAAACCCAAGCTGTTTCCCCTTTCTCCCTGGCATTACTGAGCATATCACTTATGAAGGCTGTTCAATAAGAAAGTATCTGACAGAGCTGCCACTGCTGTGGCCACACAGCCTAGCTTAATTTTCCATTTTCACAGTGGTTGCACAGCTCTAATGTGTATCTAAACATTTTGGTCAGAGAAGATGCATAGTACAAAATGGCATGGAGGAGAGACAGCACCAGATGCAGCAGGAGTTTTCATGTGCACTTCACCAATCACTAAAGTACCTTAGATTGAAGAAGAGTTTAATAATGGTGTCCATCCCTTCTCTCCTGAGCTGTGAACCAGGCACACTCATGCTGCTGAAGAGTTATGGGATGGAGATTCTGCTCTGTTCTCCCTCAATGTAAGAAAAAAATCCCACTGACTTCCACAAAAGCTTGAGGGGAACTAGTTCATTAAGCTGCACTTCTCTTCCCCATTACATGAATCAAGCTGGAGCAGTGGATACCGTTTGTTAATTTGAAAAGTAATTACACAACAGCCATAAATTCATGTACAAACATCCCTGAATGCAGTACCAAAGATTTTGAGGAGGAACAGGAATTAAAAACAAACTTGAGAAGAAATCCAGTGTCACACATAACCACTAACTCTGCCTGGCTAGAAGAGGAACTTGACAGGAAGAAAGGTTCACTTTGACTTCACAGCTTCAAAATGCATGCCCACAGCAGTGAGCAGAATTTGGGAAAATGGTGCACCTTCTCAATGAACCAATTTCCTCATATTTAGGACAAAGCATCAGCCAGCAATTGGACAGAACAATTAAACCAGTGTTTACAGCAAAATACCAGTTAGAATGAGTAAAAAGCCTTCAGGTACAGGTGAAACTAAAAATAATAATAAAAAAATTAATTCCATGCATACACAGTTAAATGGCTTGACATGCTTATAGTCTCATCAAGCTTGGTGTTGGTTTAGTAGCCAGTAACCTCTCCAGCTGGTAAAGGTCCATGCTTTATTGGTGTACTGCAGTATTAGACAGCGGTGAGTGTGAAATCAGACAGTAACTGCTGTTGGCCTACATCAGGGTCTACTCTCATCTTAAGAACAAAGAGTGAGCATTACAGTCTGGGGAGAATACAAGGTCACTGGGCATCAGCCCTTTGTCTAGCCTTGATCTCTCCAGACAGAAATAGAGCAACCTATAGAAGGTTTTCCTGTTGTACCCAGGGTTAGGGTTAGTTTGCCTTTGTTTGCCTTTAAACCAACATGACACAGTGCTACAATAGAATTTGAAGCCTTCAGCCCCCATGTAAGCTTATGCCACAGATACTGTCCATTCCACCAAGACACCTCCCCAGGACTGCAGTGATCCTGCTCACGAGCCACGGCAGACAGCCTTGACTGCTGGGTGCAGCCTTCATTAGGAAATGAAGGGCAGTCTGATGGTGCTCAGTGGAGCCCAAATGCCCTGGAAAAGAGACCTTCTCCCCTCCTCTCTTTTGCTCCTCAACACGGTGTGGTTTCTCAACCTGAGAGTCACAACCTGGTGAAGGTTTTCGTGGTTTTCATTAATTCCGAGGCGAGGAGTGCTCCGTGAGGCAGGATCACTGTAATAGGAGGAATTAGGTACTCCAAATACAAAATAGGCATTTCTGCAGTAAAAGGACATTGAGACAGTGCTCCAAACAATGCAAGGAACAGAAGATATACCATGCTTTGAGGATAGACAGAACATTGAAAAGGCTTTTTCTCCAGAGAGGTACATGCTGACAAAACAGTGCATACAATGAAACAAAAAATGTTTCTCTTTAAAAGGTATTAAACAAATGACAAAAATGAGAATGAAGTCCCCAGCATTGCCAATTTTTAAAATTTATTTTTACTATTGAGATTCATTTTAAAAAATCTATGCATATGCACACACAGAAATCAGGAAAGGGCTGGGGTAAGTGAACACTGCCAAGCTTAAGAACTTCTGTTAGTGGGCCCAGGTGATTTTTTTAGCAGGAAAAGGGAAATACAAGGATTCAGCTAATCAAATATTTTAAGTGCCTCATGGAAAAGCAACAGGCATGAGCTCTAACATTCTCTGAACTAAACAGAAAGAACTACCTCTGATCTTGCTGAAAACCATCAGAGGCAAAAATCTGTTCTCTTCTCAAAACAAGATTTGCAGCATTTTAAAGAAAGCATCTAATCTAATTTTAACAAGCTTGAAAGCTCTTGAATCAGAAAGCATTCATTTTCCTTCAACCTTCCATGCTCAGTCAATGACAGCTGTATCATTACTGCCTTTAAAATTGATTTTTATCAGTGTGAACTGTAGATTTTTATAGTTCTCAGGGGCCAAAACTTTACCAAAAAAAGATCATCAACGAAAATTACATCTTAAAACTCTAACCATTCTTGAGCAAACTATTTACCATTATGTCATGCAAGTTTATGATCCTAAGGTCTTTACTCCTTTACTGTAATAACACCACCATTATTTACACACATACTTGTGGAAAAACATGCCTGTGAATACATAGCTCAGCCAGGCACAAAGGATTTCCAGATCTCATAACATTTAAAAGAAAGTGCTCACTGCTTTTAATAACAAACAACATAAACCAAGCTTATTCTACATACTCCTTATAGAACATAGAATTAGAACAAAAGACAAAACACTCTGTAAAACTCCTACATGCCACCCAAACTAGGATTCTTGTTCATATGATGCCTTTGGTTTTTAAGTAGAAATTCTATTTTAAAAATATCAATGGCACCACACAGCCTAACCATAGGGAGGAACACACAAGATACCTTTGCTCAGGATGCACACGTTGCACAACCATTATTTCCCTTACAAGTAAGTAACTAAGATATGTGCCTTTGTCTAGGCATACTTCAGTAACTATAGAAACTACTGAAACAGAAGAGGAAAGATTTTGCTAATGTCAGTTTCCCAGGATTTAAATTTCCTTCCTTTCTAGAATCTGACAGTATGGGCAAAAACCTTTCTTAACACAGCTTGACTGAAACCAGAGTCTGCTGCTACTCACATTTGAGAGAAGTTACACATCAGTCTGAGCCTTGGGTCCTCATGATGGACTAACACTGTGCATCTGCCACTTACCATCAGAAGACCCACAACCATCACCACCAAGTAGGAGACACCAACAAGCAGCTGGATTTCTGAGGAAAGGACTCTTCTCCTACCACTTGTGTCTGATAGCAGCTAACAAAAGAAAGGCCTATATATTAAGAATTGTTCCAGAAGATTCAATTTCCCTCATATATTTAGGGTTTCTCTTATTTTTTTATGGAGAAGAGGATTGATCCCCTAAATGAAGAGGAAAGAGATGAGCTAAAGTATACAGAAGCTGCCTTAAGAAACTACACTATTCAGAGAGAGGGAACCATTACTGGAAGACTAAAAGGGATTTTGGCTTACTTCACCTCATTACATGCTTGAACAGAGAACCTCTTTCCTTCACATTCACTGCTCTTTCCAGCTGGTGACAACCATGCTGCTGAATGACAGGGATTCTCCAGTGATCCACATTTCTGTGCACAAGGCTGTGATACCCAACTTCCTCAAGCATGTGTGGAAGTCAGGAAAAACTTGGATTGGTAGTTTGTTTTTCATCATTAGAAGTTAAATTGCAGCAATTAAAATTTCATTCTAAAGTCACCTCTGACAGTAGTCTAACAGCTCATTAAGACAAATGAGATTAGTTAAACAAACACGGAATTTGACAGAATTTATAGCTCAGGCATCCTTTTTTCTGGTAAAGAACTGTACCAGAAATAGCCACAGTTCATGCTAATTGCATGTAGATCATACTGATGAGATCTGAATCACTGGTTTTACCAAAATTCAAACCTGGGTCTGCTTCATCAGTTCAACTGATCAACATAATTCTTGTTCTCTAAGTACCCTATAAAACTGGGACTTTAAAGTCTCAGAAAAAGAGTGGAAAGCACATTATGCCAAAGGGAATTGCAAATAAATAGGGCTAGATATTTTTGTCTTAAGATGGTTTAAGATGTTTTTTATTCTTCTCTTTTCCTTGTCTTCCTGAGCTCCCCAGAACAAACTTCAAGTGATTACAGAGACTCTATGTTTGTGTGTTTATCGTGGGACTGAAGAAGACAAAATTTAAAACATCTCTGCTTCTTAGTGAAGAAAAAGAGGCCCTATAAACAGCTTTTAGATCTGTCTCATCCATTTTCTATTTGACTTTCTCTGGTCACCACCAAATACTTGCATGTACAGATAGAGAGGTCAGAACAGGAACTTCTGGCCTGAATGCTCTTGCTTCAGAATGAACAGAGCTGCTTCAAGTAATAAAAGCCTGCCTGCAAACCAAAACCCTTCTTACAAATATTCAGGGGAGAAAATACAGGTAGGTCCTGAAGCAGTCTGGCTGAGTAATACTAGCCCCATTTAGTGAACTAATTCACAAACCATTGTTTTTTCACTCTTTACTGGGTTCTACTGATTACATTCAAGATTACCAATGCCGCTCTGTGAAGAAAATTCTTTCTGGTTTTGCATGTCCTTTAATCTTGAAGAAAACTAATAGACTGATACAATTTTTCAAACTACTGACATGCAATTCTTTCAGTATGCTCATCTGCCTATAACTCAGCTCTGTATAGCTCACATAAGGTAAATGTGAATATAGCAAACCTAAAAACTTTGTCATGTGTTCACATTTTTCACCTACAGGAATTTCTCTTCAGTTTTTCTTTGATGTAATTTGTACTTAGCATGCACTGCAATGGTTAGTGGGATGGTGCCTGTTAGGCAGGCTGTGAGCCTGCCTAAAAGTGAAATGGCAGCACTTGGTGTAAATCATCTTCAGAGAACACTCCTCTCTGCCATGCACAAGGAGTATGACTGAAAACAGTGCAGTCTAGGCCATTCAGATACCGATTATTCAAAGCTCCATAGCTGGAATATCCTATGTAGTTCTTAGCTCCTACAACAACTTGCTACTCTCCATCTTTCCTTCGTCTACTTATCGACAAATTTAATATCCTGGATCACTGAGGAAAACCAGAGTCTAGAAAAGGCTGTCATGAAAAAAAAAAAT
Organism: Leptocoma aspasia; assembly: GCA_013399835.1. NCBI lineage: Eukaryota > Metazoa > Chordata > Aves > Passeriformes > Nectariniidae > Leptocoma > Leptocoma aspasia. The sequence continues at coordinate 2,225,589 of VXAX01007965.1, forward strand.
TCCGGAAGATCCCAAGAGGACATCACAAGTTTGAGCTGCTGCTGAGTAGGAGAAAACTTAAAATTGTCTGACATGACCTTTCTACTGCCAGTGTAGAAGATGGCTGAATGTGGTCAAATAGCTGGAATAGCAAAGACTGAATCAGAGGGCCTTTCATCCAGAGATTACCTAGATCTACACGTTATTATGGACAAACCCCTAACTGCTTTTGCAACTTGTCTCCCTATTTACCCAACTACACGGACAGAGTTGATTCATGAACCCAACAAGAGGCTTCTTCCACATCCTCTGGAAAGACAGGAGACAGCTGATTCAGGACCACACAGCTCAGACTGGACATAGCTGCTCAGTCTCTCTGGGATTCAGCTGCCTTGTTTGTATCAACTGCCTCAGGGTATCCGGGCACTTGATGAGTATGGGACTGAAAGTTCATTATTGACAACAAAAATTTTAGAACAGTGAATCAAAAGTACCATCAGCCACATTCCAAAATCTACTGGAATTGGTGGCAGAATCTGTTAGTTACCCTGTCTGTACCTGCTATACTTGAGATAAAGGTATGCTTAGATCACTGCTGTTGTCCAGTGCACTCAGATTAACATACGTTTGCAACAATGAACTAGAACCGACAAGCTCCTCCTACCATGAGCACTTTGTGAGCCAGGACAAGAATTCCTCCATCTCATCTCATTTGCAGTCTTGCCCTAAAGGTTTCTGTTCCTTTCTGCAAGGCCCTTTTGATTGTCCCACAGAAACAAATTCCCAGATGAACTCTAAGGGGCTTGATCCTCTTTGAAAATGTCAGTTTAAAACTCCTTTATCACTTCACCATTCTTGGCAAGGGCTCAGACATGAACCACATGTCTGATGGAGGAATTTGGCCCACAGACTGCTTTAATTACAACCTTCTCTGCTGATATTAAATGGAGCTTCACTGGCATTAAAATGCTGCACCAGTAATTAATCCTAAATGAAATTATTTCCTATGTAATTTATAAACTTTACTTCTTTTAACTGGAAGAATTCCATGTGTCAGAACAACAACTACTTAAATATTCAAAGCTGAAAAAATGCCAGAAGACAAAAAACTCCTCATATTGCATTTTTGAGGATAATATTGAAGTGGGAAATGAAAAGCTGTTGAGATACCTTATTAGCAACTAGGCTAACTCCAGCTACCCAGTGGGTCTGTTTTTAACAAGTTATGATTTCAATATCTTTGTAGGCATATGAGAGAAGAATCAGGCCTGGAAACAGTATCTGAAAGGATGCAAAATAGTAAACACTACTTATAAAATTTTATATTCACTTAAATCCAAAGAATGCGAAATCTATTAACATTTTTTAATTAGCAGAAATTATTATAAATACTTTTGTTGAAAATCCATTACTTGACCTCTAATTTTACTGGCTAATAAAGCAATTAATTCATCTGTCCAAATTGCTATTACTTTACTTTATACCTACTGGTACTTTTGCTGCACAGGCAATAAAAAATAAATCAAAAGGAGAGTCATGCACCCACTTCCCCATGCTCACACTATTTGCTGATGCGAGCTTCAACTACTTATATTTCATCTTATATATTGTGAACCTCAAGGCAATTATTTTACAGCTATTCTAAATCCAAAACACAAACCATCCTCTTTTAGAATCATATACAAGCAAGCTCTTCCCTAATTATCAATCTCACTGTTTGTAGACTCATGCTTTTAACTACAGGAATAAATGAGAGTATTCCCTGTCCCCATAATATCAGTATCTAAAGAGATGCTTTAAATCATTCCTGTTCAAGAATGAGGTATCTAATCTCTAAGATAACCAACACTCTAAAGGAGATGAGAGAGTTAATACTTATATTTACACAAAGATACATTTTACTTTCAAAACAGTAAAGTATATAACAACACATGTCTAACTACTGTAGGTATATTTTTAAATATCCTTCACTCGGATTAAACTCTGTTAAAAGTGTGCATAGACCAAGGCATTAGAAAAATTAAAAAGACTTCTTATTTTATAATTTTTGTAAAAAAAATCTTGGAAATTTTATATTGTCTAAATTTACAAAGTCCTGTCACTTTTTCATCAGTACTTATGTGAACGGATTCATCATTGCTGCACGCATGAACTGCATGATGCAGATCACTGGGAGTGACCTGCAGTTCAGTCAATGCTGTTGTTCATCAGTTAAAATTCTGGGATTTATTTCCATTGTTCCACAAGAAAAATATATAGAAGTTAAAAATAAGGCCAATTATAAAGAGAACATCTTGTCTCCCAGCTCTAGTAATAGTAGGACACTTTCCATACAGAGGACTTTTCATCTGGATTTTCTTACTTAACTTGGAGAAACTAACATCAAATTTTATTAGCATACCTTAATTCTCAATACTTTAGCCTGTGAAAAGGAAGTACACACAGAATTAGTCTCTGTCCTTCTGCCCATATCCACTCTATGGATAGAACAGAAGACAACCACCTTGGAACACAGCTACTCCTATCATTCTCTTGTCAGGGGATGAAAAATTTCTGAGGTGGCACTACTAAAAATGTAGCCCATGACAGAGTAATTGCATCCTGCAGAGATAAAGATTTTTTGTGATCAAAGCAAAAAATAAAACAGCCACCATCTCCAAACCACCCACAACAGAACTTTGATGTCTCTATAATAATTTCACTGAAAGTATACACAATTAAAAAATTTCTTGCAATATATCTCTATATTAAACTGATAAAGGATAGAAAGGATTGCCTTGCAAGTAATACTCATACCACTCTTCATTAGAGCTGTTTTGATCAAAGTTTTTTCATTTGAATTGTATCTTTCATCCTTTTCTTTTTTTTTGCCCAAGGAAGAGTTTGGAGTTTGCAAATCTCCATCACCAAATCAGCCTGTTGAACCCACTGAAGAAAAAGACAATACTGTCATTTTTCTTGACAATACTGTCATTTTATACGTGCCTGATTTGTACCCTCAGTTCATCAGATTATAAAATGAGTTATGAAGAAGAGTAGACCAGACACATTCTTGCTATGAAAAAAAATTTCCAGCATATTTCAAGATTTCAACAAGTCCTGGTCTTGAATATCAAGCTGCCTGCATTTGGCCGCAAGTTTATTTTTTTTTTCTCCTAACTCTGTTGAGGCACTCGTAAATTGCTCTCCTTATACGGGAGAGAAAAAGATTGTAACAGACATACAAAAGAGCACAATGTACCTACTTGATTTGATTGTTTGTTTTGTCAAAATACCTAGTCAAATATCAAAGCAGCTACAACATATATACCTAAAACAAGACTTCACACAAAGAAGAGATGAGTGTATAAAGTCTTACAGAGGTACCTAAATCAGTAATAATTTTCCTCTCCTCCTGCCTTTCAGAGGAGATGCAAACTGTTAAGCATCACTGAGACTTATTATTGTGTTCTAGCATCCTTTCCCTCTGGCTGGTCTGTACAACAACAATGCCTGAAATAGCCCGTGCACTGAAAGTACTACCAGCCACTCATCATGAGCCCCAGGAGATGCAACCACTCCAGTGAGAACCACAGTATCCCCTGGTCTCATACACGCTGGTGCCTAGCAGCTGAAGACCTGCACACCATCTTCATCACTGAGGCCGACAGACACATCCTCCTCTACCTCCTCATCAAGCTGAAGGCTTCCAAAGGAGTACTTATTTCTAGGCATGGGAGACGAGCTCAGCACAACGGGGTTTCCAAACACCAGGGGGTGAGTGAAGGGATTGATGACTTCCGAGTCAGAATCACTAGATTCCGTCCCACTGCTGGTGGAGCCCTCCATCATCTGGATTGCAGCCACGTGATCCATCATGCCACTGGCACGCAGTGACTGCATCACTGGGCTCTGCTTCGACTGGGCCCCAGCTGGCATGCCATTGGCCATCATTTTGCCTTCTGGAGAAGACATCTTAGCCACCCCACCTCCTTTGCAGTATCTCTCTGATCTATACTCCTGCCCAGGGGTTGAGGATATCTGGCTTAGGATAAATGGATCTGTAACTGATTTATTGCAGAGATTATGGGATTTTTGTGCACGAGGCCGTTGAGAACCTGGAGAATATCTGCAATACCCCTGGCAGTTAGTGGCAAGGCTGTCCTCCTCCCTAGTCCTTGCCCTGCAGTTGTGCCCACTTTCTGAGACATAACCCTGAGAGCCAGTTCTACTCAGGCTCATGTTAGGGCTTGACTCTTTGCTACTGGGAGGCAATGGAGTGGCCAGTGGACTACGGCTTCCCGCCCCTCTGAACATTTCATCAACCAGAGAGCTATGCCTTGGCATCCTGGGGCTTCCCCCAGTGTAGAAGGAGAGATTAGCTGTGTTATCATCAAGGTACTCTTCAGAGAGATACTGGGAAGATTTCAGAGAAGCTGAGGAGTCCCTATATCTAGTTCTATTGCGATTTTCATCTCTGTAGTGAATATAGGCACCACTGGTCAAATCACCCTCATAATTGTCATTTGTTTGGGAATATGACCGGGTTATTTGTCCTCTGAGGAGATCATACTCGCTATCTACATCACTGCAGTCAATGAAAGGAATGGAGGTGCTGCTGCCATGAGCAGCCCTGGAAGCTGGACCTGTGCTTGGCTGCTGTGATTGAGGTCTGTTCTGCTGCATCCTATCCTTAGCAGGCTCCTCTTCTTCCTCCACTGTTGAGACCACTGCTCCATCCACCTTTCTACCTTCCTTTGGACTCTTCTTCAAGGAAGGGCTCTTCTGCTGTCCAGTGTCTTCTGTTGAAGATTTCAACTCCTTCCCCTGCCGGCAGCTCTGCACTGCTGCAGCATCATTGTTGTCTCCAAAGGCTCTAGCATTCTGGAAAGATAATAGAGAGAAGGCAAGGGGAGACAAAGGGNTTGGGAGGGATGGGAGCCAGAGGGAAAAGGCTGCATGTAATTACACACCAGAATTTTGCATCTGCAGCAACATAGGAGTCTCTTGGAAAGAAAAGAGGTAATACAAGCCTCAAAACTAATTAGAATTTAAAAAAAAGAGGTTTCTGATCTTGAAGAACAGAAAAAAACATAGGCTAGAACAAGGGAAGAGAAGGCAGACAATGCAGTGATAATGTAATAAGGGGTATTTGAGCTGTTTCCATGCTCTAAGGCAGCCACTACCACTCTAAAAACATCAACCTGTGCCCACTACTCTGAGAGGTTGGAGGAAAAGATAAAAACGTAAGACAAATTCTGCACAGCCTACTTTGATACACTAGAAGAGTCATGTGTGGGGTTTTGAGCACCCTACATTCACTCCCTGGAGCATACCTGCCACTGGTTCATAGGCTGCTTTTCTGCACACATCTGCCCAGCAGCCATCCTCCATCTACCTGAGCTTGTCTCAGCAACATTAAAATGCTACAAGCTATTTGAAATGGGCTCCAGCTGTAACAAAATTCTCTGAAGTTCCTAAATTTGCAGAAAGGAGAGAGCCTGTGAATATCAAAAGGAAGTAGTGTATGGAAGGTGAAGGTTCAGGTAGCATTCTTAAATGCATTAACCTAGTAGCTTGCTCCTGACATTTTAATCTCTACCTAACATAAGGTTATGTGATCAAAGGTTCACCTCCACAGACACAGATGAGCAGAAAAAACTTTCTTGCCAGAAAACACTGGCAAGTGGAGAAAGCGACTGAGTCAGGAAAATGAAGTTTCCTGACCTGTCTCCTCTGAAGGCTGTCCCAGGAGAGCCATCATCCCTTATGTTTGGGATTCCAGCAACTGGAAAAACCAGAGCCAAAGAGTGGAAGAGGGTGAGGCCACTGGCACTGTCTGTGCCTATGGGAGTTTTCTGTGTGTGGCTATGTACACACATATGTACTGTATGTGTGCATTCACATGGGTGAATACATGGTGAATACATGCTCAGCCTTGCTACCAGCTGGACCTGGGAACTTGCAGCTGCTGCAGCCTCACCACTATTGGGCTTTTGGACTTGTGAACTCCTAGCACATCGCAGCTGTCAGCATGAGATAAATACATATGGTATCTACCAGACATAATGGCTTAGAAGGCCAGAGGTGCAATTTTTCTGAGGAAGTAATTGTTCTCCTCCCTGGTTAATACCTGGTTAACACTAACCTCACACCTTGAAACAGGGAACCAAGACCTCTCAGCAAAAAAAAGTAATTACACTTTCCCCAGATGCAATAGCCAGCTACAACCAAGGACTCTGGCAGCAACACTGAGGGTTGCAATTTTTCAGATGGTCATTAGTACAGCTCAGACAAGCTCAGTATTTATATTTGTCTGGTTGTCTGTAAGCAATGCTGTTCCACTCAGCAGAACCTAAAGCTTATGACACCCAGGGCTCCTTAGCTCCCAGCTAAATGGTAAGCAAGCAGAAAACTATGCTCCTAGGGTTTCAAAACAGCAATCAGTGGAGGGTAATCTAACAAGAAATGTTTAAAAGGATTTCATTTCCAGGGTTTCATCAACATCACTGACTTGTTTTGGCACCTCTGTATGCTGTTCTGAAGGCTGTGCAGTCAGACTCCTGATGGAATGAATCTTGCTGTGTTTCCTGGAGATAAAAGGAAAATCACACAAAGAGCTATTTCAGGTTTTTTTCTACAAACAGGAATCAAGAGACATGCTTTTAAAACAAAACCTTTGAATAACAGCTTTCATAAAATTTTGCTCCAAAACAGATTAACATTCCTCCTTTCTCTAAAAATTTAATGTGCTATGTGTTGCAAACATACCACTGTAAGAAAAGGGAGAAGTACTGAAGCAGAAATGGTCTATCAGGTAAGCATGAATCATAAGCAATGAACTATTGTCATGGTCTTCGTGGCATTTTGGCCATTACTTTCAGCTCACCATGAGCATGATGAGTTCAGACAGAACTGGCTCTAGCAAGCTAGAAGACTTTCAGTTTCCCTGGAGACCTCTCCCTTGAGCCTGGCTGTACTTTTCCTTACTTTCAGTTTTATTCTGAGCTGAATATGTCTGTTCACGCACATTACCCACATCCCAACAACGAGGGTGCAAATCAAACTGGGAGAAAGTTACCTGTGATAGTAGGATGTTCATTGCTGAAAAACAGATTGAAGACTACTGATTTTAAGTGAACTATTAAGTTACGAAACTTCTGCCAAAACATTCAGGACCACGGGATATTACACACGTGATCAACTGTCAAACCAGCAGAGAAGGAATTTTTTTCCTTGGACTGGTGCCAAGATCTCAGACTATAACTAACTGGAAATCACAACTTTTCTTGGATTATAACATATCGGGATAATAAATTTATTTCCTCTCACCTTTCAAACTGCACTTTTTTGTGCCCTCCTTCTTTAACATAGTCAAGAACTTGCTTCTGAGTCCGACCACTGGAAGAAAACCAGAATTAAAGTACTTAATACAATATACCACCTGGTCATCATAACCTTGTATTTGGCTTGCATATTAAGTCACAGCAACCAGAAAAGTATTTGTCACTATCAGCAGAAACTCATGTTAAGATCACACAGAAGGGGACCTGGTCAGATTTTTACCATTTCGCATGTTACTTGCCTCTTTTTTTTTGCTATGGAGTTACTTTTTGATGCCATTTCAGAACTGCTTAAATTCAGTTGCGTGGGCCCTATAGGATACTACATTACTGGGAAGTCACTACAATGGGAAGTGAAGCAGGAGTTAAGATTTCCTTTAATGAATTAATATAGTCTTGAATTGTTTTTAGTCAAATACCAGCCTTATCTGATATTAGTAAACCCTGGAACCAAGATGAAACCCCCTGACATGCACTTCATTCCTTGGTTGCTACTATAAAACACACCTTTTCTGCAGAGATTTAGGCTGGAAATTCCTTTCTTCCCTTCTGCTACAGGGTGTGAAGCAGTGAGAAAGCCCAGCACTATTGTGCAAAGCTATAAACTCCAAAGCAAACTGAAAGCAGCACAGGAAACCCACACCTCAAGAATGCTCAATTGAGAGCCAAATTCTTCCAATTCATTAGAGGCTTTCAGGGCCTGGAAAAGGTTACTGAATGTAGTAACACAGATCACACTGAGTGGAGGATGTAGCCAAAACCTGCTTTTCAAAGCCTGAGGTAAGTTGAACGCACCTACACTTTTCTATCTACTTCAGGCAGAAACTTAACAAGTTATAGCTTGTTTACCCAACACAGGTCCTTCCATCTTAATTAATTTACTTTGCAGGCAGCAAACAAAGTGGGAAGAGAATCAGAATGGCTATATATACACTATGTTCTTGTGCAAGGCATCTAGAGTGCATCATTCATCTCAGCAAAGAGCGTTTCTGGCTGTACAGCTTGTATCAGCTTCACAAATAAAATAAACTGTATGAATAAAAGGATTTCCCCCTGGCATACACAATGCAATATCTACAATGATGCTTCTGCCAGTGTAATGAAAAAAAAAAACAAAACCAAAACAATAACCCAACTATTAAAAGCTTTCCTACAGGCCTAACAATATCACAGGTATACCTGGTCTTAGCAGAGGTGGTCATCTCACATAAATCCTTTGTGAGCATAAAGGTCCCTGCCTAAGGCCATTGCTTTTAACTACACAAATATGGGTTTACCACAGGGACATACAACAATCTCTACTCTGATACATAGGAATGACCCCATCCTAGGAGCAGAGGATTCAAAGAATCCCCAAAAATTGCTAGCTAGTGCTGCTTAGGACATAAGAGAATTTTCTTGTGCAAAACCAGCTGGACCCTATATACTTTATATCTTACCTCCAGAAAGCTACTTTGCATCAGCTACTACAAAATTAATGCAGGGTCTTCCCCTACAGTGTTCTTTGCATTATTCTGGCTGAGAAGATGCAATGGAAAATATAAAGGAGCAAACTACGATGTAAAAAAGGTGAGCTGAAAATAACAGGTTTAATCCTAGACCATTATGGATGTGATTTTGAAATGGAGAGGCAACAAAGGTGGAAAGAATGAACGTCTTACCTGAACCTAAATGAAGAACCTCTAGAAAAAAGAACAGGTTTAGGCTTTGGTTTAGGTTCCTCAAAAAGCCTGAAAAAGGCATGATGCTCCACACAGATCTTCCAGAAAGACTTGCAAAAATCTCGACTGGCCATAAGGAATTCCAGGGTGTCCTGGAATGAACTCTGAAAATTGGGATAGCATTTGCAATGTAAGCTGGTCAGCAACACAGATTAGAGAAATGCATTGACAAATCAGGTGCTATGCTAAAAAAGAAAAAAAAAAAAAACCAAAATCTTCTTCCCAACTTAGTGTCTTTGTCTTTCAGGCTTAACAGGCCCTATCCTTCTAACGTTGAGACATCGCTGGTCTGCCTGTCAGTATCAAGCTATTGCTCAAACTCCCTTTCATTGACAAATATGACAGATAAAGCAGTGGTTTGGATGTTAATGAGAAGAAGTTGATTACATGCTATACCTTAAGAATTGATGATACAGTAGCAGAGTTGCAACCAGAAGATGACTCTGGGACATTCTATTATGATTGATTCAATTTACATGTCCTTCGCCAGGACTGCTCACCTGAGATGCCAGGTTGATGTGCACAGTACCAACAGTGAGCATAATCAATTAAAATATTCACAAGGTGATAATAACCACATGTGATCTGTGAGTAGAAATTTACCAAATAACCTTTTGTCAATTTCATCAACTCCTAACAAGGACTTACATTCACATCAGGCCGTAGTTTGATAAGAAAACGTTTCCTCTTGAAGCTCAGCTTTCGAACCTTAGCCCAGTTGAAGGCATTGATCTTGGTGTGACCCTGCAGAGAAAAAAGCCAGCTGGGTTTAATCATTCCAGATCAGAATGGAAAAATCTAAACCACTAAAGAAGCTTGTCATAAATTAATCATCTGTTCACTTAACTTGAAATGACGATATTTCTTGTAACTTGTCCTCTGATAATGCAAACCATAAACATCTGGTGCAATGACTGAAGGCAGGCACTTATGGTTAAATTCTTGCAATACAGGACTAGTTACTGTGAAAATATCCAACCCAGTGTCACTGCACGAGACAGGGTGGACCAGATTTTGCTATCTTGTGCCACTATGAAGACTCAAGATCTTTTGTGGACTACATCACCTTACAAAGGTGCCTCACTCTATTTCCAGCAGTGACAGAGAATGCAGGGAATCCAGACATATGTCACCTCACTTTGATGAAGTAGATTTCCTCCCTCTTTTTTCCTCCCTACATCTGCCAGGCAAAATAAATATCCCTTTAAATATTGCTTAACTGTGGAAAAAACAAGCAACTGTAGGTTTTGTATTGGAAGTACAAAATACTGTGTGTATTTTGACCTTTCATAGGGAACACCAGAAGCAAAAGCAATCTAAACAAATTATTTGTCTCTGAAGAGCCACAAAATCATTTTCTGGGAAAAGGCAACCAATACCATATGCAAACAGCAAGAAGGAAATTATCTTCATAATACTTCAACTCCCAGCCACTACATCATTAGCCCCTATCCTCCAGAATGTCCCCCTTTCATTCTTAATCCATGTCAGCAGGTATTGGAGGTGTTATGTTAAAATATTCACTACAGCAGTTTGTTCAATGAAGACTTCAATATGAACATTTCTAGAGCACAGAAGTTTCAGAGAACTACTACAGGATTGCTAAAAGCAGAAACCCACGTTGATTTGGGCGCCATCACCAGACAGCTGTAGGAGTAATGACAGTGTAATGATCTCTGCTAAGTCAACCAGCTGTCTAAGAATCACATAATTAATCTACTTAAAATAATCAGCAGCACTGACACTGATTTCTAAATAAATGGCAGACTTTAAAATAAGTCTGACTACAGCTTATGCCATTTGTGAGAGAACCTTTACTAGTTCTCACAAATGAACCCAATGGTTATTATTGGGTTCATTCTAATGAGATCCTCATATTTCAATTTCTATCAGTTATAACCAAAATAAAAATAAGAACTTAGCTCTTGACCTATGAAGTGGTTGAAGGAAGCCCTAAGCCTACTGACAGACGCCAATTGCTGGGCAGACTCCAGCAGGTCAGAGCCTGACTTCCTTTTCAGCATTCAGTCTTGGAACTTGACCCAGTAAAATTTCCAAGCTCTTCAGAAACTTTAAAAACAAAACAAAGCTGTTTTGAAAGTCCCAAACACATTAGGTCAAGAAGACATGACTTCAGACCTTGACAAATCAAGCCTTGGGCCATCCACCTGCAGCTACACTTCACAGAAGGATCTCAGCTGCCCACTGGGACTCTGAGGTCCATGCTGCTTTTTGTGGACACACACACTTTTACCTTGAAGACAGCCTTCATTTACAAGGCTTGGCAGTTCATTAATTCAGCTGATGAAAATGCTGTGGGAGAGCAGGGGAAGGGCCTGAATATACAATAGCTTGAGTTATGTGCATTTCTAACAACGTCCTAGTGTTCTCATGTTTCAACCCATGCTTCAGTTTTGGGGGTCTACTATCAACTCATTTAGTTGATCAGGGATCTTTTTAATTTGCTGCCTATTTTTGTCTGTTTGGTTGGGTTATTTTTAAATCTTAGAGCATTTGGGTCAGACACTTCTGGGCTTGTTTGTTGCTGTTACTTTTCTTTATGAAAGGATTCAAAGTACTTTTTAAGGCTGAAAACACTAGTATTTTAATTATAGTCAAACAGTTAAAATGAACAGTCTTTTTTGACAATTGCAAGAGACATTTTAAAGAACAGCTTACTTAATGTTTTTAGCACAGAGTCAAGTGAGCATCAAAAGTGAAAGCAGCTGACATCAGCTGACTACCTGTAGCTTCACAATTGTAAAAGCCAAATTTGTTATTTACGTAAGGGGAACTGCAGAATGAGAATTTGACAAATTTACTAATGATGCTTCATGAATATTTACTAGACTGACTGGAGTAGGAAAGGAGAGGAAAGAAATAGAAGGAAAACAGTTTGGATCTTTAAGGGAAAGAAGGAAGATCCATGGATTCAGCAAAGATACAATGGCCAAGGCTGGTCAAGAAAATTGTAAAAACTTTGACAAAGTAACACTACAGATAGCTCATATTTACTGCCTTCATCCCTCTGCATGGACTGCAGCTGTCTGTTGTTTTACTTGTCTCTGCTTCTCACCCATTTAATGTGCACCATGCCTGCAAGACCTACCTGCTCCTACATGTACAAGTCAGCATGACCAACCTGCAAATCGTGAGCCACGGCTCAGTTTGCATCCTGAACAGCACACTGTGGGTGCAGATGGAGCTCTACACTGTGCATTCACATAAGGTAGGAGTCCCTGGAAGTGAAGGACCCAATGCAGCTATAACAGGTTTAAGATAATTTTTAGAAAAATTTTGGAAGTTCCTGCATTTTCCCAACTGAATACTTGCAGACATGGCTGAGTTCCTGAACTCTTACTGCTGTCAGAAATCTCTCTGCTTTATGAAGTAGAAAACCACGACCCGAGCAGCTCTAACCTGAAACACCAGAATGCCTGTGTTGGCAACAGCCAGGTTGATTTTTGTCCCCTCCCTGTCCTTGGCTGGATGCAAGCGTATCCCGTACATCTCCAGCCGACGGGCAATCTCCAAAAGCTGGAAGTCAGACTCTGCTGGTGTCTGTCCCCTTGAGAAAGAAAACAGAGAACACTCACAAGATTGTCACACCTTCTAATAGAGATCAAGAGGTCCTCCAGAGAACAAAGAGACATTTGATCAAAGAGACTGAAAACTGTCAGAGGTAAAATATCTGTATGGTTTTTCTACACCTCCAGACTTGTATCAGCTAGAACAACTTACTCAGAACAAATATCAAAGAATACACAGATTTTACAGTTATTATAAATTTTGATTGCTCCAATTCTCAGACACCTGATGCAGCTAGATTTTAAACCATTAGCTCTAATAGAATTTACTAGCCCACATTGTTTTTTCCACTAGAAAACATGCCATATTCCTAAAAAACAATCATGAATGGAAGCGTGTAATGATGCTATTCATTGTAAAAGTGATTGTAATACCAAAATGAAGTAAAACAGAAGGCATGAAAACCTTACCATAAATGTTGTGAAGCCATAAGCATCACCATCATTAATTGTGATGAAATTACAAAAAGCTTTGATTATTACTGCCATAGAAATCACTACCATTCACCTATTGTTCAAACTAGCTCAAAAATGAAACTGTTCACATCTTGAAGTGCTCTCGACAGCTAAACAGTCTTTTTTGATAGAAATACTTTTCTATGCCTTACTGGTACTTCTGTTCACCATCTTCCTAGTACAGGTCTCCTCTCCAGACATTAGGATACCTATTTGCATCATCATCTTGAATTCTGTTCCTCCAAATTCATAATTCTGCAAGTACTCTGTGCTTTTCCTAAAACTATTACTAAACCCCTCCTTCAACCTATCTCAAAATACAGCATGGAAAGGTAGAAAGGCAACATTCAGTGTCCTTGAAACTAAAGGACTACTGTCAGAAGTGCCTGACTGATCAGTCGTGATTTGCAATCATACCTGCATGCACAAAATCAGCAGTAAAGCATTTCGTATGAAATAGACTGTAAAATAACAGCATGCTTGAATGAATATCGAATCAACTGCACTTTAAACATCTTGTTATGATGATGGGGAAAAGGCAGGAGTAACCTTCAAAAAGTTCATAGGCTTTAACAGTTTCTGAGAAGCAACCTTTGAGAAACTCAGAGATGCAAAGCTCTTTTGTACTTCAGATCTAGCATATACTTACCATTAGAACTACTCTACTGAAAAAGAAGGCCAATAACAAGAACAAAAAAAGTCTTACATGTGGTTACGGTGAAATTCCATGATTTTGTCTTCTAGTGCTTCTTGATGAGGTATATACTTGTTCTTCGCTAAGTGTTCACGATCTATGGTTTCATCAAAATCCCCAATCTCAGCTGTGGAGAATTTTAAGAGGAGTCTGTTAAAGTACCACATTACATCTGAATAATCTGGTCAATCCAGAAGACTCAGACAGCTGGGAAGAGGGCAGAGAAGCAAACACAGTTCCTTGTGCCATGGTTTTACGATTCAGATTCCCACTATGTTATCTTCCATACATTACTCTCTTCTCTGTGTTAGTATTTGATATGTGAGAAGAAGTCCAAGGATTTCTCCCACCTACCACAACTAAGTTGTTGGATGTCAACTGAAGAGATGAAGCCATCAGTGGCACCTTGACTTGTGTGGGGGATAAGGGCAGGGGTAACAGGGAGGGCAGCACTAACTGAGCAGAACTCATCCATCTCTCTCACACTCTCTCATGGTGCTCAGGTGCCTCTCCATGGAGCAGCCAAACACTAGCTTCCTCTCCAAGCCCATGTCCCACACGGTAACCTTTGAGAGACAGTCAGAAAGATGGTTCTGTTTGTTTGAATACTAGCTTGTAATCCACCTCATGGGATTATGAAACATTTGTCTTCCTCTAATTCTGCAGCAGTTTGAGACACATTCTGTCTCCCTCCTCCTCAAAGCTGCTCCCATCTGCTGCAGTTATCCAACACCGTGTGTGCAACAGTATGGCACACCCACCTTCCATTTTGCAGCCCATTCAGTGAAATCTCCTTTTTTTTTTTGGAAGGTGTGGAGGTGAGGGGCAGGCAATCTATCTGTGGGTGCCAAATTACTATCTTGTTGCCTGCTATTCTCGGAATGTCTCTGAAAATCTTGCTATTAGTTTTTTCACCGAACAGGCATAGCAGCTTCTGCCTGCAAACCTGGTAGAATAATAGCAACATCGCTGCAACAAAGGCTGCTTGCTACCTTGGTAACGTCAGGGAAATTAAAATACAGTGCCCTCAAATTAACTGCAGGCTGCAGTCAGACACGTTGTTGCACAGTTGACCCAGGATATGACAGACCCATGCTCAGATACACCTGCTTCACCCTCTCCTCACTTCCGCCCATGTAAATGAACCCTTGATCCAGTTCTGTTCAAACTAAGTCTGTTAAAAAAAAGAAAGGTTTCAGATCACATTTAAAACGCTGTATTTCTGACAAACTGGGATCAGATGTACCTTAAACGCACAGGGGAAGCAATAGCCTGTGCAGGTACTGAAAATGAGGAACCAAAGCATCTGTGAATGACAGAGCAGTAGCTTTTTTGACCCAAACTGCCTGCAGATACATGATGACATTCTTTACTTAGAAGGTCAGAGGTGGAAAAGAGTTGAAAACTAAGACTGTCTGATTTACAACCCCCCCATTCACCCCATCTGCTCTCAATCATTCCTTAGAATGGTAAAAATACTACACAACCTTTGAGAATTTCCCTTTTTAAAACTGTCCCATTTGTTCCCATCTCAGAAAAAGCTCTCTGCTTCCAGTTTTACTCATCCCAGACTCAAAAATCTTCAAGGTCTGTTTTTAATCCTACCTCAAATAAATGGCAAGTTTCTGTTCTTTAATGAAACCATAAACCCACCTAAGTTTGCAACACCTCAAATAACCTGGGCCTGGATTCTCCAAAATGCAGTTCAAAACCCCTATGTCTGTGAACACAGATGAGCTTAACACACCTCCTGTAGGGCTTTCTTCAGAGTCAACAGTACAGAAGACACTTTCTTCACCTCTACATGATTTCTAAAATGTTCTTAGCATTTTTCAACTGCTAATCCATTATCAAAATTGTCTTCCTGTCTTTCAAATTACTTCTGAATTTGTTTTCTTTGACCTTGTACTCAACAAGTTTTACTCACTGCCTTACTCTCCTTTTCCACCTTAAATGCCTTTCTAGTAGCACTCATCAAAAATGAGAGGGAGTTATACTGGAAATATTGTCAGCCTCACATGTAACTGTTCTTTAAAATCTTTTTATGTGATTTACCCAAAGACTTATTTACACTGCTGATGGTTTTTCTCTTACCTTGCAAGTGCATTACATCACACTGTATTCTGTCTGCATTAGCACTTCTGATACATCTAATGCGTTGTATTTCAGCTCTTTTCCTCTTATGACAGAATTATGGAATTGCTTCATTTGGAAAAGACCTCTAAGATCATCAAGTCCAACTGCTAACCCAGCATTGCCAAGTCCACCAGTAACCATGTCCCTGAGTGCCACATCTACATGTCTTTTAAATACCTCCAGGGATGGTGACTACCACTTCCTGGAGAAGCTGATTCCAATGCTTGAATTTCTTATTTCCACAAATAAATTTTTCCTAGTATCCAATCCAAAGCTTCCCTGGTACAACTTGAGGCTATTTCCTCTTGTGCTGTCACTTGTTACCTGGGAGAAGAGGGTGACCCCCACCTGGCTACACCCTCCTGTCAGGCAATTGTAGAGAACAACAAGGCCCCCCCCAGTCCTCTTTTTCTCCAGGCTAAACCACCTCAGCTCCCTCAGCTGCTCCTAATAAGACCTTTGCTCCAGAAGCTTCCCCAGCTTCCTTGCCTTTCTCTGGACACACTAGCACCTGAGTGTCTTTCTGAGGGACACAAAACTGGACATAGGATTTGTGGTGTGGCCTCACCAATGCTGAGTATAGGGGGGGCAGACAATGACAGCCCTGGTCCTGCTGGCCACACTATTCTTGATACAGGCCAGGATGACATTGGCCTTCTTGGCAACCTGGGCACACTCTGGCTCGTGGTCAGTCCATCTTCATACTTCAAACACTCACTGTAGTGCATTGTTTGCAGTATTGAGGCGTCCTCTCACTTCTAACACTTTTTGCAATGCTTTGAAGGTAGTTTTAAATTGAACGTTTCAAATAAAAAATTTCATTCTGTGATACACATGCTAATTTAGCAGAAACTTATTTGCTGTCATGTTGTGATTTTATGATAAGTAACAGTCTATAACATTGACATAAAGCTTGTATACATAATATATGGGCCTCCTGGAATCAGATATTCCCCATGGAAACCACTCATTGGCACAGCATTAGTAAGACATACAATAACTAACCTGCATTCTCAATCTTTCCCTTTTGATACTATTACTCATATCATCTGTTTACTCTGATTTTTATTGCAGACAAATACATAATATTTCTCTTGCTATTGAAAAATAAGCTAGAGACAAAATAAATAAAGACAGATATGCAGCTAAGATACAGCTATAGACTCTTACCAGAGAAAATTTTCACAGAAAAAGGTTTGTGAGACACAAGATGGACAAATAAAAAGGACAATTGCAAACTTCTAGCAGAGTTTTCTAGCTAACATGATCATAAAGCAATACCTCAAATGAAGAGAGACACATGCATTAGGGTGGCCACTCCTCACCTTCTTTCTTTGGTGCACAGAGATTTAGTAGGAAAACTCAGCTTCCTAGAACGCAGTTTAGCAAATGACACTCAATTTCCATAATTTTGATCAAGATTTTTTTTATTGCCTGAGATTAAAGAAAGTTAGAACTAGCTTAACCAAGAGAAGAAATACAGCTGGATTGCCAGACGCTGTAACAGGAAAAAAAAAAAAGGACAGAAACCTCACTAGTCAAGGATTTTATTTTTTTAAGTCTGTGCTACCAAAATACTCAATTTTAAAACAGTATGAGGACTACAGAATTTCACAGCATCTTCTGCTACTCAGTCACACTGGTCAATGATGACCACAGCAAATAGAACCATAAAATACCTGCCTTTCCAACAGCAATTGATGAGAAACTGCCCTAACACTCTGACAGACTATGACAAAGAACCATGAGATTTATCTGCTCACCTCCAAAGAGCTTCCAAATGTCTTTGTTGACTGTAGCTGCCATACAACAGCATTACAGTGCAAGTACACCATACAGAATTGTACAAGGACCACACAAAACAATGTCTATTACAACCATTATACTTGCTGCTAAGTGGTTTTTCCTAATGTTACTCTCAAGATGTGTATCCATAAAGTCTTGAAAGGGAAAACTTAGACTGTCTTTCAAGGGATGTGGAAACTAAAAGAAGCTTTGATGCCATGAACAAAATTAATGTATGATTCCACTGGACAGTGTTACTGTGCATACTTTGCAATTAAAAAAAAGGGCTTAAAATCTATTGTTTTCTTTCTTCCCTATCAGTTTCCTCTTAGGACTGTGATTTCGTCTGGCATTCTAAGCATGTTTATTTACTACATGCTCTAGACAGCATACAGATCTCCAGGAATTTGAATACCCTGCTGACATGATGCAAAGTATAATAAAACAGGATTTCAGCAGAATTCAACGTTTGCCACTGCCCGCAAAGTCTACTTTTTAAATGGTCTTTGGCAACCTATCAAATGCTTTGAAAATTCAAATCCAGTGACCAGAAACTCTTCTTTATTTGAAACAGTAAATTATCTGTATTTGAATGCCATTACACAGAACTACAATAAATTGTATGTATGACTTAAACCTGTCCCTACAGCAGCTACTAACAGGTAACCCTGCAAAACGTATCCAACCAATCATCCTGTTTATCCACCTGGAAAGAAGAAAAAAGGGAACTTACACTGTACTATATGTGAGATTAGGAGGGCAGTGCTGGTATCATTACATGTTAGCCTTCCCTGTGCCAGGTCCTGCTTCACTTGCAATGCAAATAGGTACCTGCAAAACAAAAGTGAACAGAGTTACACAAAGCAGGAGGGAAAAAAGGGAAAGTATCCCAGCTTTGAATGCACATTCCCTTCACATTTTGGAATCTACAGAAATTATCTGAATTACCTAAATTTAGAGGGTAAATAAAACACACCAGATACTGTATTACTGCCATTAGAGCTGTACATGGTGGCTGCTTTGGAGGACTAAGATATCTCTTTTTCTCTCTTCCTCCCTCCATTTGGAACCAGAGCAACGAGATATGACAGTGCTAGCAAACGTGACAGCTAAGTACTCAGCAAGAGATAATGCAGCTGCTTCTAACCATGAAGCAATGACAGATAAACCAGTGATCTAGAGTTACCAGTTGGTTCTTGTAGAATACAAAGTGAACTCTAAACTTCCACCTTGGCACTCACTTGGGAATGAGGCACAAAATCTTCATCAAACAAGTCTAGCTAGCTCTGATACCTTTGTGGCCCTAATACCTGCACAGTCCATGTACCAGCCCTTTCTAACATTGCCTCCAAACCATTTCAGCCATGCAGAGCAATTCTACACTGCCAGTTAAAATGCAGAGACAACAGAAGTCCAAGATATTATTTCATCATTTAGATTTCTTTTAGCTTCAACAGAAATTGGCTTAGTTCCACTCAGTATCCAATTCTCCCCTCAAAAAAAAAAACAAAAAACCAAAACCACAAAAACCCAACCAAACAAAAAAACCAGCAACAACAACAAAAAACAACCCAACAAAAAGCTAGCAATGGGCATTTTCCCTACAGCTGGTATGAAACCTGAAGTGGTGAGATACACCTTAACAAGCCTTCCAAAGACTGCAGTTCCTCTGGAGAACTCATACTAGGATCTCAATAATTTTAATAAGACTGGATTTTAATAGTTTTAGACAAAAGCTCTCATTTGAACAGTGACTTTCTGAATGAGAAGATGCAGGTACACTAAATGAAAAGGGTAAGCTTTAGATTTGAGGAGTATGGAAAAGTACTGTGTGTACAGATACTGAAATAATACCACAGATCTCTATAACATCCTTTTGAAACCTGCAGACATCTGTCTACCCATACAAAATTCACCCTGGAAGAGGAACATAGCACAAAAATGTTATAGTCTCTTCTTCTTCAAGTGAAGCAGTTCCCCATGGATATGCTTTCACATCCCACACACTGCTGTGTATATATATTCAAGTCCCTTAGCATACATGTTTAAAATCCAACCAAAAAAAGTAATTAGGATTAAGAGACACATCTCCAGGTACAGAGAGAGATCACCAAAAATTAATTTTCAGTTCACATACTAAGAAACAGATATGCAGAGTATCTATTCAGAAACAGAAATGTTTCATTAATAACATCACATTGCGAGTTTTCATTCATCCCTTTATTTTTTTTACTCTTTCTTTTATTCTTTAGTCTTTACCAAGTAAATACTCTTTGTTCCTACCCCACATTTCTACTTTTCTCTTTCCAGGCCATCAAGCAATATCAATAATTTATTTTTTTCGATTCCAATGCTCTATTGCCAAAATAAAATATGACAAAGATAAACAGTGAACGTCACAAAAGTGGACTTGTTCTTTATAATGGAAGTCATAAGGACACCAGAGCTCTTTGCAAAAGAGGATTTCATCTTTTGAGAAGATTGAAAATAAAAACTAATAGTGAATATTCTGAATCAGAATGAAAACGCGTAATTAAAAGCTAATAATATTGTAGACCAGGAGAAGAGTGAAAAGTTGCAATGAAGAAATACTGCAACAAAACAATGTTTCTGACCATAAACGAACGACCGGCTAGTGAGAAAGAATGCTGACAGGTCCCTCATACACATATTTACTCACAGAGAAATGGGAAGTTTTGTGCCAATACAGTGTGAAATTCAAAGCTTAAATGAAGTTTTTGAAATGCACTGAAAAGCATTTAAACATTAGTATTAAGGTACTCTGTCTGCATATATGTGTATCTTTCTCTACATTCTTATTTTTCATTTTATTCCTTCTCCTTTGCATCTCTCCATCTCCACAGTCACACTGCCACCTGTGCAAACCTTTGGCATTTGTGTTGGCTATACAGACAGGGTCCAATGCTGCTGCAAATCAGCAATTCACACAGAACAGCTCTCTCCCAAATGAGGGTGCAAAGTCACACATGTCCCTTGGCAGAGGGGTACCCCAGGATGCCCATACATGACTCGATCATGCCAAACAGAGAACTTTGCTGCCAAACTGACTTCTCTTGGGGTAGTTAGTAAAGCTCTCCCAGGACTCCATATCCACAGATGCAAAGGACTCCTGCACTTTGGAGAACCTCTCAGCACAGACTGCAGCTGAATCATAGGGCCTATTTTCTCAGGTGCATTCAAGGTTGGGACAAATAACACCAAGCTAAAAGTGAGAGGCAGTCATCAATCCTCACCCAGGTCATCTCAAATTCCATGTTCTCGCCTCTGTCCATCAGGGATTTAACAAGAAATAGTCATGCAGCTACTAACCTTGTCAGTTCCTCCTGCAGCTGAGCGTGGTCGGGTGGGAAGAATTTTACCACAAATTTTACAACAACATGCTTCGGTCCTAGGGAAAATGTCAAAGGAAGTTAACAAACATCAATAACGTGCTGGCCAAATATGCACAATGATGTACAAGGGAGGATTCACGTAACCTGCAGTGCATACAGACGTGCTAACCTCTTGTCCTTTCTTAGTATGCAGGATATTTGGAGACTGCCCAATAAAATTTACACACAATAAAAGAGAACAGGAACTTGGTCAAGGGCTACTCTGCCAAAACCAAGTATGTTTTTAGCAATTACATCAGTTGATCCAAAAAAGTGTACGTGTTATCTACTTTCCTTGCTTCAGAACAGGAGGGAGCTAAAATACATTCTACTTTTTAAGTCCACTAGTAAATCACTATTTCTGTTTTAAGAACAGCACATTTGTTCCAATTCTTACAAGTATGACCAGTGACAAAAGGACCAATTCATCCCTGTCTTGTGAGAGGGAGAGCTGCCAGAGCACACACTCAGACTAATATGACCCGAAAAGCACCTAGAAAAACTGAATCTAAATGGCAAAGGTCAATAAATTAAGAACTTGGCTGATATTTGACAGAGAAACAAAATAGCCAGAACCTCTCCTGTTCATTTCTACTCTTTCCAGAGCTGGTGGCTATTTACAATTTCCTGTTCTTTCCTACCACCCACTGTAGATTTCCATCCCAACTGTTTAATCCTCTTGGTCTCCGAAAGTCCCAGCTTCTGCAGCAATGTCCGCACAGCTGTGATACATCTGCCAGCTCCTTCCCAGTAATAAAGTTCTTTTCCTTCTATTCTGATTGCTGCTACTACTAGTCAGCAATGTATGTTCCTTTACTCCTTCTTTTACTGCACTCTTTCGCTCTACAAAATTGTTCCCTCCATTGCCACCAGTGCCTCTTCCAGTGACTGACTAAATTCCAGCCTCCCATGGGGTGGGGTCAGCCCCTTCATATGCTCATATGACATAACTTCACAGGTACATCTTTTAAGGATAGGCCAGAATTAAAAAAAAATTCCAACAAAATTTAGTGCAGAATGTTGAGAATATTAAGATTGCAACCAACAGAGTCCTAATTTATTCAAGTACTCTCAGACTGACGAAAGAAATGTCAACAAGGAAGTACTTACTTCTAATCTGTTTCATAACAGGCTTCAAAAGATCGAGCCACACCTGAAAACAAAAGAAGGTGGTGTTATCATAGCTAAACACACTACCAGAGGAGCATTTTTAATTGCAATACCTAGACTACCAGTTACCTATTTATTTTTTCCAGTGTAGTTATTATGCTTTCCTTAATTATACATGGTGGGTTTTCTCCCCAAAATTCTGGGAGATGCTTAGGAAACAGCACTGTGAAAGGGCACAGCTTTCAAAGCAGTAGAGATTCAGAGAGCTGGGAAACAGTGAGGAAATCTCCCTCTCAGGTGTCCCAGAACACCAACAATCACAGCACATGTGGTCAGGAGCCATTAATCTTTTGGAAACTGAAATGAGGAGTTTAAGAAAAGACAGCCCTATATTGTCACTGAGTTACAAACTCCTTGAGAAAGGGAAGTGAATGGAGCTGGTGCTTGCCTTTGAGGCTGGAAATGCTGGACAAATGGAGAAATGAGATGGCAGCAGCCTACAGGTATGGGGGACCCAACAGGAACCCCAGTATGAGGTCTGGGCTAAATGTGGAGCTCTGTTGCTGGGCTCCATGGAGGTGAAAGAGCCTCCCTCCCACCACCTGCAGGAGGAATGTCCTCTCAGATCACAGGTGTGAGGCAGACAACAGGACAAGGCATGGGTGGGAGAAAGCTTACTTTTGAGCTATGGAACATTTTCTCTTTTCTATAAACCTGGGAAATTTAGGCTCAGGCATTCTTAACTGGGGACAGTGTAACTTCTGCATGTAGTTCACTTGACAACCCATTTTCCAGGACAGTGTGTGGGTCTTTCCTTCAGCTTTCAAAAGCAAAACAGTGGGTGGAAATGCAGTTTTGAGAGCCTGTCCCCCATCCTGCAGTCTCAAGTCAGAAAGGCTGGGGCAAAATGTTACAGGAAGCCAAGGGACAATCACACAGAAGGTAAAAGCCAGGTGATTCACAGGGCCTTGGAGACAGCTCACAGTCCTCAGCTGGTAACTACCCATGCCCATGATTTATATTATGTTATCTCACTAAATCGCACAGGGCCTCCCTTGAAGACATCTGGAATTTGTGGAAGAACATCCTACAACCATCACAAAGGTTAAAGCCATTAAAAAACAGATTAACTGAGTCTTCCTCTAGAAAAAGAGTATGCTTTAAAATTATTACTTCTTTGACCTTTAATAATTTTAGATTATGCGGAGATTGAAACACACCCAAAATATCCATTTCCCAAAATCACCTGAGAATCCAGACAGGAGCAGGCCTGTATCACAGCTGTAACTGCTCCAATGCCATGTGCCACTTTTATCATTACTAATATGAGTGATTCCAATTAGCAGAGACCTCACAGGCCTGCCCTTTCCCACGCACTAATGTTACTCAACAGAATCCTTGTTATGTTTCTCAGTCTAGGAAAGTCTTTTTCTTTTGTTTCAGAGGTTAAAAAAACTTGATTATCCAAGAACAGCAGTACAGTTTTTATCATATGTTAAACTGGTCCTGCCACACTTTGACACTTGAATAACTTAAAACTGTTTTTTTTTCCAAAAAGTTCGCATCTACATAATCTACAGCAAAGGTCAGGGACTTTGCCAAGTTTAATGAGAGGGGAAAAGACATCTTGAATATGAAATAGCCAATTTACAAGATTATGAGAATAATATATTTTACTTGATGCCAAAAACAAACAAACCAACCAAAAACCACAAAAACCTGAAAACAAACTGAACAACCCCCAAACAAAACAATAACAACAAAAACAAACAAAAACCAAAACAAACAAAAACCAAAACAAACAAAAAACCCAGTCAAACAAAACAAAAAACACACTCCCAAAACAAACAAACAAAGAAACAAACAAAAACCAAACAAAAACCCCTCTCTTCTCAGAGGTGATTTATGGTACAGCATGAGTACACAAGTGCACCATTCCTTTCTCTACTCTCCCAGCCATCCTACAAGGAAGTTATAGCATCCTTGAACAGACTGCTGGATACTGCAAATCCATGCACTGAATGCATGTAGTGAGAAAGGTGGGGCAAAATGACAATGTCACCACTGTGGCCAAACCCAGCCAATCAAAATGGGTGCTGCATTTGCATCATGCAGCACCCATACTGTACCTAAACACCATCAATCTTAGACTGGTTTATAAACTGGAAAGGAAAACTAATGTGAGGACTTAATTAAGATTAATGTTTTTAATTTTCTCCAGAAATACAAGGCTAGATTATTTATTTGTTAAACAAAGGCTGGCATTCCACAATGGTGACCAGATTTCAGCAGCTGGAGAATTGGGGCAGACATCAAGTATGATGAAACTCTGTGAAACCCCAGGCTTGGTGACAGTGCCTCGTTTTTCTCCTTGTCCCAGCAGGAAGTGGAGCACTCAAACCCTCCACAATCATCTTCCATGCAGATCTTGTCTGCTCCAAGCATGGTATGCTTGAATGTATACAGCTGCCAGGCAACTTGACATACCACTGTCAGTACGTCAGATATGAGGTCTGGAGCCTTGCATGTTGAAATAAACACAGCCAAATTGTGAATATAGGACTTCACATACATAGAATTACATCCAAACAAATATGCTCTAAATATTTATTTTTCCTTTTATATTTCATTCTACACTGGAAAAGCAACTCATTCTCTTCATATAATATGAATACAAAATGCGCATGTGTGTTTTATTTCTCAGACATACCATTAACTGCAGGGATTTTTAGTTGCACAATACTTGAGTTCTACATTATGGCCTTTATGAAGCTTGGAAAATTTTAAATCCTGTGGGAACATTCACCTCAATTGCATCATATAAACTGGTTACAATAAGTTAAGTGTAAATAATACTCTCAGAGTGCTGCTCCACACTGAATCAACAATTCATAATCAAATCTTCTGCTTCAGAGTTTCTGTGAGCTGCTTTTGGGTGGTTGAAGGCATTAATTCCACTGAATTTCACCATTCTTGGGGCACAGCTGACTAGGTATCGGCAAGGTTTGTGGAGCTCCCCATTTTTCAGAAGCAAAGACTGGACCAACCAGCAGCAACATGGGCTGGTGCTCTCAGATATTTGGCTAGTACTTCCTTTTGCAAGAGTAGGGGCTAGCTGAGTTACCATGTTCAGTGCATGGAAGCATTTTCCTTCAGGTCAAACTGGCACTGTGCTTAAGGGGTTTTCTTCACCTTTCTCTTCATCAGAGCCCTGCATCCCCCACTGTGACTGTCTGGACATATTTCCAGCCAGTCAGTTCCTGCCACTGTGAGGGCCTCAGGCAGTGGCAGCACCTCAATCTCTCCTGTGTTCTGCCTCAAGCAAATAAACCACTTTGTTTGCACCAGACTGAAAACTGTTACTTTACTTCAGGTCTCTGAGCAAAACGCAGTCATCTATTTAAAACTTAATGACCTGTGAAGTAAAGAAGGTTGATCAAATGACCTTCTCTATTTTCTAGAAAACTAAAAGCAACTGTATATACAAAAGATGTTAGGATTTGTTTCAGTTTTACATACATACATCAATAATGCCAGAAGGTCATTATTAACACAGCTACATGGACCCTCTGTACAGTTGCACTGTTTAGAAAAGTTACATTAAGCTCTCAAGTTACCTCAAGCATTAGCCAAGGGTATCTGGCAGAATGCTAACCCTCCTCATGAACTGTGTTTTATGTAATTCCAGCAGCACACTGTGAAGCAGATCCCTTCTAAAGGTTGACATCCATTTAAAAAAAAATCATGTTTAATTATAGTTAGCCTAGAACACTATGACCACTGGCACTCTGTTTTACTGTCTATTGTCTAATGTCTGTGCCTGCACTAAGGCATGACAGACGAGAGATTCCTACTGCTCATTTCATTAAGAAATATTGTTCCTTATGCATATTTTGGCTAGATGGAAAGAACACAGTTTTTTTTTTTTAAACAATTGCCCAAAATCATCTCTTTTAGGTCATCCAGGCTATTGGTGCAAAATTCACTTAACAGGCATGAAATCCAATGTACATCAGAATGTACTGGCAAAGCAATCCAGATAACTAGCACACATGCTAGTAGGTTACAAGATAAGTCTAAAAGAAAACAAATTTCAAAAAGAAATTTGTAAAGGACTAAGAAGTCATCAGCCTATGGCTTTCTCTGGTACATGATATGGGTAGTGCAATGCCTGAATGCTGCCAGCAATTGATCTCAGATTCCTGAGTGGCAAGACCAGGACACCTGCCTGTGCCACACAGCTCCCCAGAAAGGACTCCCATCAATTTTTGGGAGGTTCTTGGATTTGCTTTCCTTTTTATTAACCTTGTAATATTTTATCTATCCCTTTTCTTAACCCATAATGTTTTTTCATGAACTTTGTCACAATCATTGCAACTCTTCTATCAGCAGAGAAAGTTTATTTCTGCACTCCAAATCAAGCAGGACTATAAAATCAAGAGTTGAGGCTCTGTAACAGTTCAGCTTTTGGCTTCTGTACAGCAACTTAGAAAAACAGAACACTTTCCCAACTTGTGTCTGAATTAGCCATTGCTTTCAAAGTAGATGAAATCTGACAGGAACAATCAGGTTTTAAAAACATTTCTTCAACTCCACTAAGCAAGAACAATGTTTTTTTTAAAGTTCTTTCCCCCTTTTTGAAGACTGAGGATTAAATATATCTTACAAATAAGGAGCAGAAGGAGAGAATACAGTGTACATGCACATGAAAACCAACTGAAAATTAAGCCTTTAACATACCATCATCTTTTTATGATCTGGAAATTCAAGGCCAAAATAGTCGCCTTCAACAAGGTTCAGGTGGTTGCAAACAGCATCATGCAAAACTTTCCCTGGAGCTCTTTGCTGTAAGAAGAAAACAAAGCCTAGGGTTACAAAAATGCTTTTAATTAGTGGCAGAAAAAATATTATGCTAAGAAATTATTGAGAAAACAACACTGCCAAAACTGTTTACAAAATCAGTGGATATTACAACCATACCCACAGGGCAGTTGACAATAATTACACTATTTTTAATTACACTAGTTTTAAAGGTAAAGACTATATCCATCCATCCACCCATGGATGGCAGCTTGGAATCCATCTTTAGTGAGTTTTTAGTTTTTGAAAACTACTGTGAAATAGAAGAGGGGGACTTGGGATATATTTTTCTTATGTCTACCAAGGCTAATTTCTGCTGTGAATTTTTATTTTATCCCATGGCCCTTCGAGTGATGTCAGGTGGTAAGTGTACATCTGTGTACAACACAGTGAAACCAGGATGCTCACTGACAGACCTGTCATACAAAACACCAGGGACTGAGGGTTTGCTGGATGCTGCTTGATATGCAACAGACTCAAGCCCTGGGTTCTGACTTCATATGGGCTTATCCCAAGCTTCCTGCTGGGAGGCACTGAGGATGTTCCAGGCCTGTCTGTGCTACACTGGCAGAGCTGGCAAGCAATTTGGAGCAGTCAAACACACTGAAAGCCTTCCCTCTATAAAGACCAGATGTTCTAGCCCAATATTAGCTCCCAGAGCCACCGCTCTGCTGATTGTAAGGATTCTTTTCATCAGCCCATCCATTAAATCCACACCTGCAGAAAATACTACAAATTACAGTTCACCAGTGAGTCTTCTGCAAAAAACTCATCTCTGTATAAAAAGGCCAATCACTGAAATCAAATATTTTTGTTCCTTGGACAAATGCACCTATTTTAACACAAGAGGGACTGAAACACAGGTCTACACTCACTTCAGAACAAATAATAACTCATTAAATTGCACAAACCCTGCTGGCAAAAGAGATAACATCTTGGACAACTGGTCTTGCACTCAACCTACAGACTGGCCCCCTTCCTTTTAGCCCAGTAGAGTAAAATGAAACAGTAGTAACCAAGTGAAGAAAAGACAACCATTAGAGGTGGGCAGACCAACTCAGAGCCTGAGCCCAGGCCCTGCATCTCCTCCAAGCAGTGCCCATACTAACAGCCTGCTTGAGAGTGGGCAACTGCTCACCCCCTCCCAAAAGCATCATAATGCAGTCTGGTGTCTGTTTCACTGGGATACCAAAAAAAAAAAAAAAANAAAAAAGAGAGAGGCTTTTTCTACCTAGGGTAATGCTTTAGAAAGCATCTTTCCAAAGGTAATTTATCTAACATTCTCTAATATGAACTATGAAAAGTAACTACTACTACCCAGTAGTCAGGCTTACACCAGAGGAATTAAAGTAATGATGTTTTTCTAGGGAAAGCACATTTTCTAGGATGTATGTGCCACCACAGCAGCACTGTCACCCTGGTCATGCAGGATACAATGACTGAACCCTTCATTGCTGGCTCGTTTTGAAAGTCTGAAGGGAAGAGCCAAGCTCACTTCCCCAAAAACTTGCTGAACAGGTTTTTACCCAACATATTCCCAGTGCTTCTGAGAGACTTAAGCCACCAGGAAGCAATATTCACTCAAGCAATTAACTGTTTGTTAATATTTGTTGTAGCAAATATTAGCCTCATGAATACTGTCAAAAAACACATAAAGAACAATTGCTGATAAAAGTACTAATTTTTTAAGCATTCACCATAACTTTACAGTAACTAAAGTAATTAATAGTAAAATGCCAAGAGGATGCAAAGAAGGAAGGGAAAAAAAGACTTCTGTTTTTCTAGATAGAGCACTTTTGATCTGACACAATGGCATCCAAAGTAAGTCTCAAATGCTAGTATATTTGAATACACTCACATCATGTTCTCCAGCTTCATTAAACCAAAAGCATTCCCAGTGTTCACCACCCAGCCTGCACTGACCATTGTGCCTTGCATGTCAGTTCTAGCAGAAAGCTTCCCACACTTTCCACTCCATCCATCACTGTACAGAGGCACAAACAAACACAAATGCACCGTCTCAATGAAAGAGCTTCCTGCTAAGTGCATTTCATTGGAGGCAACAGAAGAATATTAAACACATTAGACTAAGTGTAAGAATGATGTTATTTACTGCCCTGAAAGCACACCTACAAATAATTTAGAAGTAAATGCTCCTGCTTCCAGACTAGTCTCAGGTCTTCACAGTTTGGCTGGGGCTGCTAGAGAGAGGAAGAATGAGTTTATCAGTTATGGTCACAGCAAAAAGCCTTCCTACTCGTGACAACCAGAGGAACAGTAACATGCCAGTAAGTATGTACATATGTCTAGCTAAAGTATTTGATGGACTACTGTCTGACAAAGACCAAACTTCATCTTTCCTCACAGGAAAAAAAACTGTCTCTGAATAGAGATTTTTGACCAACAGGAAAAAAGGCAGAGAGCCCACCTGCATGACCACACCTCTCAAGGTTAGCTGAGAAGAGCATGCTGTCTGATCTCAGACCATGAGCAAAAGCCCCTGATTAAAACCTGCTGAGTGTTTTCATAAGGGTTTTTTTCTTACAGGCATTTAAACAATGGAACAGCAGTCTTGCAGTATTTATGTCACTTGGCATTTTCTCTGGAGTACGCCTCAATAAAATAAAACGCTTCTTACTCTAGTATTTGTAAATATTATTATTCTAAACTCATCTTATCTTTGATCAGTGTATCTCAAAATAAAATCTGACAGTTCCCTCAAAGGAAATGCTGTGCATATAAAATCTGCTGAGATTTAGAGCCTGATGAAACTCTGGTCCTGCAGGACCAGAAGGAGAAGTACAACATCCACAAAAGCAGGAACTCACAAGGTTTCAGAGACATCTTGATTCAGTGCAGTTCCATGACATCCCTACTAAAAAAATTTAAACACAATAAATTAAAAGCTCAGTCCACTGGGTATGGAAGCAAACCAGGAGTCATGTTTCAGGGCACAGTAAACACGAGCTGACAGAGGGAGCATTCAGGAATGAGTGCGCCACACCGATGACATCATCTGAAGTCAACAGTTGTGCCTGACTTTAGCATGGTTACAAGGCCTAAGAGAAAACACAAGTTTTCCACAGAACTTGGAAGGTATTTTCCAACCATGAAGCGTGGCCCCGCTGCCATGCCTCAGACAGCAAGTTCTAGGCAAGCTTCATTGGCTCCTGTTCCACAGCCCCATGGCAGCATCTGCATAAGCCAGAGCTTGGCTGCTTTCTCTGCTCCATGCCAGCACCAGTCTGCTCCATGGGGGTCCCTGACATGGAAGCATGGAAGGCTGGTGGCAAGACTGTACCTCCGGAGCACTTGCTGCCACAGACAGCACCACCCTGTGAGGCAGCAAGGGAAAGGAAACAGGAGGGCATGGTATACTGATGGAATACAGCTGGGGGAGGGTCACATGCAATCCCAGGAGCCAGGAAATACCTGCAGCAGGTGGCAGTCCCCTGCTCCTGTTGACAGCCAGATTCCTGTACAATCAATGAAAAAATCCTGCAGCTCCAGAGAGCAACTCTTCCCACCCCAAACGAGCCATCTGAGCACACTGGCAGGGAACGTCTCCTGAGCAACACAGGTGTATCTTTTACCCTGACAACAAGGAGCCCTGACATCTGTTCTAAAGATCTGAGATGAGGTAAGCCCCAGCCAGAGTAATATACCAGAGAATTACTATTTTTCTCTCGATGTGGTATTTACTTACACGAACATAATATTATAAATTTATTACAATGAAAAGAAGCTCACTGACTTCCAGCTACACATCCTTATTGCTTAATGCATTTTGAACCAGTCTTTCATTTAGCTCTGTGAAATCACATTTTAAAAGTTGCTTTACATTTTCAGGGAACGTCAAGTTCTAAATTATGAATAATGTGCACTAGCTGCAAGCTATGAAGGTACCCAGTCAAACTAGCCCGTTTTACGCATTATATATTCAATATTTTGCTGTTTTCTCATTATCTCAGTCCTACTCAATTCAGCCTCACTCTATTCCCACCAAAATCCAAAACAGTATATTGCTTATGATCTTCCAATGGTGAATATTTTAATAGGTTCAACAATTCTTTCATGTTCTAGCAAACATCAATCATTAAAATAAAATCCCTCTACATACTTGTTTAGACTATTCTTTGACACAGACTGCAATACATTTTGGTTGTTTTTTTTTTTTTTTAAAAGAAAGTACATGGCTATATCTGATAGCCATGATACAAGATATCCAGAGCTTTAAAAGAAGCAGGTTTGGACACATTACACAGCTCCCACAGTTAATTCAGCAATTATTTCACTAATTACATACCAAAAAATAAGTATATATGTTTATAGTCAAATAGAGTTTTGCCATTTTTTATTTGTTCAGCGAAATAATCTCTGATTCCAGTTTGAACAAGATGTTTGATTGAAAGGTTTTTGTTTATTTGATTGTTTTTACATTACTGAGAAGTAATACAAGCTTAAAAGAACCAAATAAAATAAACACTTTCTTCTGAACATTGAAAAATGTAAGTCCTATTTTTTGGTTGAAGTAAGAAATAGTTTCATGTGGAAACACAGACTACTCTGTTCTCCTTCTCTTCTTCAAAGCTGCTGCAAAATGGCCAGAAAGAAATTTGGGTTGTTTTGGGTTTTAATTACACTTGCTTGTACAGTAGTAGCAGCTCATAGGACAGAAAATAATTCCTTTATGTTCATCTTAAAGAAAAAGGTACATTCATTATTCACACCTGCCACCCCATAAAGGCAAGCATTTTTCCACTGATGCCCTCTTCCTATCACATTCTGGGCGCTCAAATGGTCTAAAATGAAATCCGACAATTTGGTCATGCTAAATATTTTACAAATACTTAAATACTACATAGCACAAAGGTTAAACACAAGGTTTAAAATCTATTTGCTCTTTCAGGGTTAATGACCAAAAAAATCCCTTCTACTGATCAGCCTTTTATCAGATCAGCCAAATCAGTTTGCCAAATTATTTTTATACTCCAATTTAACAACTGCGTTGAAACGATTGCGAAAACTTCATTCAGTAACTTCATTATTATTTCTGAAGTCATACACAGTTGTAATCACTTCTAAAAATAACAACCTCACGTTCTTAACAGCATAACTTTCTCAATTATTTTAAACTGTTTAAAATTATGTATGTATCTACAATTTTGAAATGAAAGAAAACCAACCAAGAACTGTTCATGATAAGCAAATAGTATAAAAATAACCTCACAGATGAGACTGAGCACAGGGTTCTTAAACAAATAACCCTGTCAGAAATTTCTACTTCAAAGAAGGCTCGAAAACTACTCACAGGAGAACAATGCTGTCAGCATCTGAAGACAAATCTCATATTTTCAACAGTTCTCCTTACTGGCGTAAAATGAAATGCATAATTCATATTTAGCAAAAGTCTATTTCCTGAAAGGTGGAATTAAAGGCAATAAACACTGGTCTGAGTGTCATTGCTCTAGACCTAATACTGCCAAGACACTTGGAGA
Source organism: Leptocoma aspasia (assembly GCA_013399835.1). Taxonomy (NCBI): domain Eukaryota; kingdom Metazoa; phylum Chordata; class Aves; order Passeriformes; family Nectariniidae; genus Leptocoma; species Leptocoma aspasia. Next base: position 2,258,129 of record VXAX01007965.1, read on the forward strand.
CCCTCTGCCCTTCTCTCCTCCCTTTCAAAGCGTAGGTGTTAATCCTATAGGAAGGATTAGCTGAATATAAAAATAGCATTAGCCCACCAAGATAGCTCTTACACCTGGGCTTACTAGTATTTACCTGGCTGTTCAGCTTGGACTGGGCAGCTGAGAAGTGCTGGAAGAAGTGTGATTCAGCACTCCTACATACCAGGCCAGCGAAGCGACACCTTTTCAAAGAGTCAAAAACAGAGCAGCCACACATTCCCACCGCTACATTTAAGCAGTGGACCTGCAGCCGCCAGGTATGCATCCCATTGGAAAAGAGAGTGGAGAAGAGGCAGATTTTTATGATAACCTACAGGCACCTCGTTCCTTTTAAGATATTTCCATTTGAATGTAGTTGAGGTTCCACTCCTGGCACGTATCCCACATGCTTTTGCACAGACTGTGCACATACCATCAAAGGGCGGATTGAGGCCAAAAGCAGGAACAGAATAAGTCTCTTATGCTGCCTTAAAAACAGGCGATTGATCATCTGCTGCGTGTGTACAATGAGACTATTTAGTGCTCTTTTCTTTCAAGTTTTTAGTTGACTGCTTTTACACTCACCACATAAGCTGTATTCCCTTAATGCCAGTGGTTGCCTTCCAGTCTCTGATGTACGCTTTTACCCTTTGGTCAGTTTTGGTGCTGGTGGCACCTTTTTTTTAAGAAATGGTAGTTTTTACTTCAGGTATGTTTTACTGCCCTTAAAAAAATGCAGCTGCAAAGTTAAACCTTCCCCCCCCCCACCACCACCACCACCTATCAGCTATGACAAACTTCAACAAAACTATTTCAGGAATTTCATTTCTAACCAAAAATCAACGCAGCAAACAATTAGTGAGGCAAAGAATAGAAAGAGAAGGGGCTTAGTAACCCTCTCATTTGCTTGAATTTCTGGCATGGTCTCCAAAAGAAAACTTCAGTTTTCTACATTTGAAATATGGATTTGCTATTGTAACCATGGTCTTGGATTTCTGATCATGACAAACTGGTTTATGTCAAAATATTTTCTAAAAGAGGCAGAAGCAGAAGGACTGCTCTTGCTACACCTTAAACTCTCTTCCAATGCCCAAAAATCAAATTCAGTAGAAACAGTCAACAGTAAAATTCAGGTGAACAGTAAATATTAAATAATCCTCTTTGACAGTTAAATGCTGTGGAAGGAAAAATATTATCTAGCAAAGCTAATGAAAAGTTTTATAATGAGGCTATTTTCAGTACTGCTTGGTTAAGATTTCTCTTATATCAGAGTCAGACTAATAGAAAACTCAGCTACAGTAAATCCTCAGGTAACAGTACCATAATTACAGTAGAGTAAAGTTACTGGAGTTACTGGAGAGGAATTGGAGCCGCTGCTTGGTCTGTTTTCACTTGGCTCATAAAATTACAGCTTTGCACCTTCATGGGCAAACACCACCCACATTGTATTTATTATACATGCCATTTCAATGTGCATGAGAGGACAAAAATGGAGGAGAGATGGGTTAGGCACCTTCAGGACTGAGCTTTTCGCATCACAAACCAACGTGTCATATTCAGGTGCAATCCTCCAATAATTTGATTTTTTTGCAGTTCCAACAAATGCAAACTGATATTAATACTGATTTTATTTGCTATCTTTCAATTATTCAAATTTCTAGTGGACAAGGTGTTTGTTACTGCAGAATCAGCAGCAACCACCACAAAGCTAATGGAGCACTTTGTAAAGAAGAAAGAGGCAGATTCTTGGAGCCTGAAGAACTTCCTCCTCAGATAGCTGTAGGGACAAAATTACATAACATAACATAACACAGAATTTGTTTCACACATTCATCCCTCTTTCATCAATGCCAAAGAAAAACTGAAACTCACTAGCTAAACACCACAAACCATATAAACCAAAAATATTCAGCTTTTGGCCACAGTAGTCTAAGTACACGTCTGTTTATTACAAAATGTTACTCCTGGTGAAAAGCATTAACAAAATACTTCGTGATTAGTTTCCTGGTTCACTGGTTCCTTTGGCTCTGTTTACAGCATTTTAACTAGCTGGTATCTAACTCTCAGTTAGAAAGTACAACTGATCTTGTATTAAGTTTTCTGTACTGATTTTACAAAATTCTACATTTCACACACATGCAACTAAAATTCACTGCATCAATTTAAAAGTGGTGCTCTGATCACACCTGCTTATGAATTCATCTGGAAAACTTCATTGTTATCTGCCTAAAAATCCTCTAAGAAATTGTCCCAATGGAGACAACACGTTCCTTCCCATGAAATGTGAATGCTGATCTCAGTAATGCCAAAAAAACCCTAAACCCAAAACCAGGTCTCTGCAGAAGCTAGTTAGTCCTCCTGGAAAAAAACCAAACCTTGTTTCTTGTAGTACAGCCATAACTTCCTTGAGATAGGTGTAAAACATTTGTGGGAAATCAGCAGTGGCAGAGCAAGTCTTTAAAATAACTGTTTAAGTCTGCAAAATTTCATACACCAACAACTAAATTCTTAGACTTCCAGTGGGAAACTCTTGGCAGCACCACTGTTACTAAACCAAAATTACTTTCCTTGAACATCATTAACATGCAGTGTGGACAAGAAAAATGAGGCATCAAAAGAACAATGAGAAAACTTACTAAAAATATGTCATCTTATTCCCTAAATTAGCTCCTGTAAATGCTGAGTCATCTCTGCCTAATTTTACTAGCAAAACTAAAAGTGGTTTGTGGCTGTTCTTAATTCCCTTAGCAAGGCAACCATCCACTGCTGGAAGTGACTATTTTCCTTTCTGAAGAGTATCATCCACACAACGTATTCCAGCCTCAGAGCCTTGACATTGCATGGTGATGACTTGCAAAAACCAGAGCCAGCCCATCACAAATTTAAGATCTTGGTGTGAGCTGCAGGGCAGATGCATTAAACAGTGCTTGATCTGAAACACACTACTTTGGAAATCACCATGTAAGAATGGTGGAAGGCAACAATACTTTTGTGCTACATGGCTTTGTTAAAACCAGGTGCATGAGAAAAATTCTTCTGTGAAAAGCCACGTCTGGTTCAGAGGGGCAATAAGGGAGGGAGTCACACCAAAGCCATTCCAACTATGACACCAAAACCCTTAGTGGAGACACAGGGATGCCAGCAGGCATCTCTCTAACAAAGATTACTTCTGAATTATCTGTGTTTAATTGACAGCCAAGGGTTTAACTGGGCAGATGCCTCCATCTGGCATGAGCTGCACCTCCACCACGAGACTCTGCCCGTAGGGATGTGCCTGCCAGCATTCTGCAGCACAAGGATACCCACAGAACAAGCCCAGCATGTGCACTGTGGGCACTGGCTTTGGAAAACACACCACAAGATTTGTTTTCAGAAACTAGATGGGAGTTTGATGTGAAGCTGATAGAACCTCATTTTTCAGGACGTTTTCTTTATGGAAAGCTGTTTTACTAAAGCTCACCTCTGGAACCAAGCACATACCTGTCAAATAAATGTTGATATTACTCTCTCTCCCTGCAAGCAAAAAACTGAATGAGTTTAACCCCCGGCCCTGGCACTATTTAGTGGCACACTGTGCTCGTTGTTTCTTGGGAAGAGCTGCAACTAAGGCTCAGAACACTCATTAAAAATACCTCAGATTGAATTTCATAGCCCACAACTTTTGAAAAGGAATATAATGGCACCATTCAGTGCTTTCAGTGTAATTCAGCAGCGTAGCAGCCAGCGCATAATTGGGGATGGAAAACCCAAACTCTGTGACACCCCTCACCCCTTGCCTCCCAGTTTTACCACTCCTCTCTCTGTTTCAAGGCAAAAATCATTTAGGCACCTTCTCAAGTTTTCTTTTCTTAACATTAAGAAGTGCTTCCTTCTCTGTTTTGTTTTCTTTGCCTGCTCATTTTTCCTCATTTTCTTTACACATAAGCAAACACTTTGCTAGAATGAAGGAGGAGGCAATTCTTAAGTCATCAAATGTGAAAACAGAACTCTTATATACAGACTGGAAACATGAGAACATAAAGTGTTATGAAAATATGGGAGTTATTACTATAAAATCAGATTGAGATGCAAAGCAGCTATTTATTATTTCTATTTGGATACATTTTAGTTCAACCATGATTGTACTAAAATCCTTTGAAGAAAATAATTTCATTTAAATGCAAGAAGTCCAAGACCTGGAAAAAAACTCCACAACAAACCCCAACAAAATATAAGAGGTGTTCAGGCAAAATATTAAATCCTAAATCTAAAGCAAAACCAAATGCAACAGGAAAAACCTTTCCATCAGTCTCAACGTTACTACTATAATCTCAGAAAGAGCTCACACCATCCAGGACTGTACTTATTTAATTTTTTACTTTATCAGAGGCAGGAAAGCACATTTTTAACAACTGGATACAGAAGTTTCCAAGAAGGACACTCCTAGATGAAGCCTTCAGGCTGTGGCTGCTGCTAACCTATAACAAAATAATTTTACACCCTAAATCTTTGTCTTCAGCTAGGCCTTGCTCCAGCTGGATGCAGTGCTCTGACAGCCAAAGTGCAAGGCAGGGTAAGGAAGACAACTCAGAGATGATCTAAGTTCATTCCTAATGAGCAAAATGCATACCAACAACACATTTTCATGGAAGCAAAACTTGCAAGGGCAAAATGTAAGTCTCAAAAGCAATCCTTTCTTTAAGTATCTGAAAGGCAGAACTTTTGAGCTTTTTTTTTTTTTTGCCAGTATTGGGGACTTCCCCAATACATAAGAGTTTCTTGTTTGGTTATGCAAGACCTGTCACCAACCTGATGGATATATAGGAAATGTGTTCAACATTTCTCTAAGCAGCCTCGAAAGACCTTAAAAGTGAATATACTTGGAGTCTGATCTGTCTTTTAAACATGCAAAGACACAGGAGAAGAAGTGAGAATTGTCTATATTCTTAGGGTATTTGCAAGGGGAAGGTACAAGCTCTGTTTTGTGCATCACTGAGAAGTGCTACCTTTAGTTTGGGACACAAACTAGAGTGGACAGATGAGTTAGGGGAATTGGTGTGGTAAGAGTTACAGTAATTGCTGCTTCTACCAGCAGATTTCAGAGGCACCTCATAATGATGTAGTCAAGTCACAATTTGAAGGAAAGATAAAAAGTAACTACCTCCCTTTTTAATACAACTACAGTTTTTCAGAAAGAGCCTCAGGAACTTTTCCACTCTTCCTTTGTAGCCTGCCTGCAACTTGCAGTGTCTCCCCACACAGCAGATGCTCTAACAATTCCATCCATGGGTCATCTCAGGTCTCTGAAAGGTGGAACTGCCTCTGGACTGTAGGAGTCTGATGAATGGCTGTATTAGCAAAAACCACATAGCCACAGCCATCACTGGAGGGAGCACAAGTGGAGTGGTGCTGGCGTGCACTGCAGAAACAGTGACTTCACCTCCAGCCACTTCAAAATCCAAACCTGCCAGGACTGACCTGTGCGTTCAAGCCAGCATCAAACAGCAAAGCAGCACAGACAGAGCAGAGATCTGCTTATACATTTGTGGCAAACCAGGGAAAGGAGGGATTTGTGCTCCTATCTCTGGGCAGGAGGAGGTGAAGAGGGAAGAAAGGCCAGCAGGATTTCTAAGCTGTACATGGTATCTCTTAACAGCACGTGGTCTGAGCCGGGCAAAAGCCTCTCATTAATCTCCAGAGAGCTTCCTCCTGACTGTGAGCAAGATTTTACTTTTACCTATGTTGAAGGTGGAAGATTCAAGCTTCACCTGATTTCCCACCGCTTCTGTGTGTGTGTGTGCATATATATTTGTGTGTACCTTACAGAACTGTCTGTGCCTGCAGTTAATGTGAAATACTTCACAGACAATAACTTACACCCTTCTGCTTCACTGCTCATTCAGCCATACCAACTGTTCAAGCTAAGTAGGCTCCTAGGAGATCTGCTCTGTGTCACTCAGAGGCCTCGAATATCAAAGGAAAGCATCACCACTTACTATCACAAGTGCTTAAACACAGCCTCTGAAACACAACTTTTATGAATTATATTTTGTTTTAATGTGCAACAATGTTTTCTTTCATGCTCTGTTTAAAAACATATGTTGTACAGAATTAGTTACTGTGATTTGGGCTTTGGACAAAATTGCTAAAATACATCTTTAGGCACAGCAGGTTTAAAAAGGCAAATGAGCCATTCAACTGTTTTTTTCTTAAGGCCAGAACACAGCACTGGTGTATTAGATACCACTTAGACATAAAGGAGCTTTATCAGCAACAACAGACTTCGTGGGAAACAAGCATTCTCTGTTCAAGGTACGTCAAAGAGAAGTCTTTGGGGATGTGCTATCAAAAGTCAAACATCAGGCAGCAACAATGAGACTTTTTTGACCACATTTTCAGTCCGAGTTTAATTCCTCCAGAAAGAGTTTTAATCCATTTAACCTTGAAGAAAATGTGTGTAGCTGGAAAAGGATTTGATTTTATCTAACTTGTGGGTTTTTCCTAATGCTGAAACCCCAGTCCTTATATCTTTAGAGATAGCAATTTTAAATTTACTTTTGTAAATATGTTTTGTTTTATGTAAATACCCAGGTAACTTAGAGTTTCCCACGCTATGTGAGAGCAATACATTTCATTTACAACATAACAACATAATTGGATCATAGAATTATAGAACATGCTGTGTTGGGACTCACAAGGATTACTGGAGTCCATCTCCTGGCCCTGCACAGGACCATCCCCAAGAGCCATACGATGTGCCTGACAGCATTTTCCAAAGGCTTCTTGAACTCTGTCAGGCTGGTGCTGTGCCACTTCCCTGGGGAGCTGTTCCAGTGCCCAAATACCCTCTAATATAGAAAATATGGATATTTTCTAATATCCAACCTAAACCTCCCTGACACAACTCCAGGCCATTCCCTCAGTCCTGTCACTGGCCACCACAGAGAAGAGATCAGTGCCTGCCCTTTCTCTTCCCATCATGAGGAAGGTGTAACTCCAATGTTACGCATGTTGTAAACTCCAACTCTCCCCTCAGTCTCCTCTTCTTCAGGCTGAATGGACCAACTGACCTCAGCTGCTCCTCACACAGCTTCCTCTCCAGGCCCTTCACCATCCTCTGGTCATTTTCTAACAGCTTTATATCTTTCTTATTTTGCATTGCCCAACACTGCACACAGGATTCAAGGTAAGGCCACAACACTGCAGAGTAGAGCAGGAAAATCCTCTCCCTTGATTGTGCTACAAGTGCGTATTACCAAGATGCCTAGTACAAAACTTACTAAATATACTTCATCTTTGCCTATTTGCAAAATGTTTAGGTTATCCATGTTCTCACCAGCCCTCAAGTGAAGTTCTGTGCCAGCATATATACATACTTTAGTGATCTCCACCAAAACACTGTCTTGCTACCAGCTTCAGGAATTATCTTTCTTCATCATAATTTACTTAGAGAAGTCAGATAACCCTGTCAGACTCAGAATAAATCTCCTTAGGGAAAGAACTTTCGTCTGCAGAAGGCCACAATGGCATTGACCAATGATTACTGCTAATATACTTCTTCTACTGGCTTTGATTTTTAATCACAATGTGTAATAATGCTTGACAAAAACACCATGTGACTAAACCAGGGAGAGATGTAACCCTGCTGTGGCATTAAGGAGCCAATATTATCAGCTTTTGCTTTTTCAGACTGTAAGTATTTCTTAAATTGTTGCTACCAAACACCTTGAGGCACCCTGTCTACACTAAAACATCAAGCAAGGTCTTGGCCAGGAGAAGGGCATAGGCTTTGCAGAATGAAAAAGGGAAGTGAAGACACATGTCACTGGCATCCTTCTGACTTTAATTCTTCCCAGATCATCAATACTCCTTGACAGGTCCATTCAAGCTAACCAAAGGCAGCAACTTCTGAGTGAGTTCCAGTGGGAGACTCCTTCAGACCACACAGTGGGGGGGAGCTGAGGAGATTGGCCATCATGTCCTAAGTAAGCCAAGGATTTACTGACCAAACAAAGTGCTGCAGTTCTGCTTCTAGCTGCCTAGAGAACACAAAGTAAGATAAAAAGCCTTCATGTTTGTACTAAAATAGCAGGTCTAAAATCATGCAGAGGAAACACAAATAATAGCAAATGTCTGTCATAATTGGAACTTACATCTCATCCCCTCTACTGGTACTAAAAATCCTACAAAGTAATGAGTGTGTGCTACAAGTAGCTACAGAACAATTTGCTCCAAGAGCAAAGTGCAGTTTACTCAAGTGACAGTATGATATAGATATAGATATAGAGATTAGACCAGTGACAGGTTTAGTGTGTGGCTCTCACCCTGTGGGACCATCATACTCGGACACTGTCTTGGCACTGGAAACAAGCAGCACTTGCAGTTTAAGAAAGCACAAATGCTGACAGACAATACCTCCCACTGCTCCCATATGCTGGCATGTGCCTACAGCCACAAGCTGCCCTTACTTTCTCTCCATAGCCTACAGGGAGAGGGAAAAGGGCTGAAAACAAGAAAGTGATCCAAAAGAAGAATTCAACCCCTTCCCAGATAATTCCTTTCATGCAACATATCACAACTATAAGCAGACTGTGACAGTTAAGGCCAGGAAAAGGTGAGCTATGCTCATCACTGTCACTAACCATTCATTCCAAGCCCACACACTTCCTTCTCACTCATAAAGAAACACAATTTCCCAGCACTGAAACAGGGTGCTCTTCCCTCCCAGTCACATGCTAACCAGGACACACAATTTCACATTATTTAGTACGGTATATATTTACCCCCATGACCCTCAGAGCCTTGAGTTGAGATTTATCCATTTTAACAGCAATTAAGCATCCAGTTGCCCTGGAATTCCTTCATGTCAATGAAAAGGAAGGGGACTTTTGGAGAAACACTCAGGCCAGGCAAAACTGAACAGATGAAGCTGGCCTTCATCTCATTGCTACTCTGCTTCTCCCCTTGGATTACATGATCTTTAACATGGTGGTGTGCTTATTTCTTGTTATCATTAACATTCATGAGGTATTTTGTCTACTTGCTTTAGGAAACAGATAAGTGCTTACATAAAAGATATTAGAGGACATAATCAGCATATTTTAAACAGTCGTCTGAAACTGAATTCAAATTACTAAACTACTAAAGACAAATATTTTTCAAACAAAAAAAAATGTAGTTCACATCCATTATGAATGGCTAGCTCTCACCACCAGCTATTTCAGGATATCCTGACATTAAAACAAGTATTTAAGGAAAGGCTTATATTTCTTTTTGAGTGATGCTGAATATATCTGGATATGTGCCCTTGCTGGAGATTTATAATTAGGGTTATAGTGAGTAATTTTAAAAGCTTGAGAAATCACAAGATCTATTTGATAGAACATGTGGATTGAATACCGAATATAAAAATTCTACAGACCACATATTTGCCATTGTATAAAAAGCCATTCATCCTGAAAGCAGCGGAGACTTGAACTTCCCCCATCACCTGCACTTCAGCAGAAGCATGACCAACGCTCCTCCACTCCTGATAATTATGATCAAGAGATGACACTATTAAAATCCACTTCACTTCTCATAACTGCTGGCAACAGTGTCCCCAAATGCACTTGCATACCCAAATGTGCCTAAATATGCTTTTAAATAAGGCAATGAGTGCATTAAAATCAATGGATTTCCATCAGGGCTGAGCTGTGGGGCAAGTGGTGGGCTCATGCAGAGTATGCCCACAGCTGCACCAGTGGCCACAGTGGAATTTAACTCACCCAACTTCAGCTGTCTAAAGGTTATGTGTTATGTCTAAACTTATTGCCTGGCTTGTCTCTCCACAGCTGGACAAGAGAGAGGTACCGTGATAGGGAATTCATCCTGTCTGCAGAGAGATGGGTCACACGCTTGGGGTGTATTGCCCACTGGCACAGCTCTGACCCCACTGACAACTGGGAGAGCCTTTCTTACTCCTTGTGAATCTGATGTTCAAACAACTAAAATTGAGATTGAGATGAGATTTTTTCTTATCTAAAACTTCTGCACAGGCAGGATTTTATGGTCCCACAGTTTTTGCTTGCAGCTTTTCCACACACTTGAGATACCATATACGTGGCATTTCCTTTCCTGGGAAACAGAAGAAAGATACATTTTTATAAAGCTGAGAATTTAAGCAAGGTAATGGTCTTGAAAGGCCTGAAGATGACAGAAATAAAGACAGTACGATTGAGAATGTATTACAAGAAGGACAGGTTCCCAGAGCTGAGCTACAGCACAGGCTATGAGCAACGGCAAAATCCTCCTTTTTCTACATGTGTTGGCCAACACTTACATTTTGCTTCTAATTCTGGTTTATAATCCCAAGTTTCCTCAAAGCAAAAATAACCAATTCCGTTCAACAGCATGCTGAGGTGTTCTTCTGGAGAAACTGGCTGCTTGTGGCTTGGATGGGTACACTCTTTGCTGGGTAAAAATCTCTCGGGAATGCTGGGCCTAGAGAGTGGATGTGAATGGAGTTACATCCAGCTGGTGGCTGTCACCAGTGGGGTTCCCCAGGCCTCACTACTGGGGACAGCCCTGTTTGGTATCCTTACTGATAACCTGGACCAGGGCATCAAGGGCATCCTCAGTCAGTTTGCAGATGACACCAAGTTGGGCAGGAGTGTTGATCCGTGGGAGGGCAGGAAGGCTCCGCAGAGGGATCTGGACAGGCTGGACTGATGAGCTGAGATAGTGGTGAAAGTTTCAACAAGGCCAGTTGCTGGGTCCTGCACTTGGGTCACAACAGCCCAAATTGTTGACTGTGAGGAAAAGTTTCTTCATTGAAAGGGTTGTTACGCAGTGAAACTGGCTGCCCAGGGAATTGCTTAAGTCACCGTCCCCGGAGGTTTTAAAAGACCACTACATGTAGACGTGGTGCTTAAGGACATGGTTTAATGGTGGACTTGGTAATGCTGGGCTAACAGTTGGACTTGAAGATCTTAAGAGGACGTTTCCAACCTAAACAACTTTATAATTCTATGAAAAGAAGAACTTCCATGTTATTTTAGACTTCAAGTGATGGTTCTAAGGAGATTCAGAGTCCAAGAACAGCCTACTGAATAAGGACTGAATTTCAGCTTAGCAGAACCACCCTGTAAGGTGCTGAGGACCTGTGCTGAGTGACCCTCCAAAACTGTAGACATATGGAGATTCTCTTCAGGAATTGAGCAGCCTGCAAGGCCAGCCAGCTGGAACCTCCCACAGCATTTTCCAGAGCACATGCGGCCCTACGGGCAAAATTTTGCTAGCAGAAAATTACTCAGCAGTGGTCTTCAAAAACAATGAAGAAACTCAAATAGGAAAAATGCAAACCAAGCTCTTTATGTGTAGGCTGCTGCTTTAGGTCTTAAAATAAATGTCAAATAATGGGAACAACATGTCTGCCCAAGAGCCATACCTTTCTACTTGTGAAGAACTGGCATTATGAATTAAAAGTAACAGTTAAGTAACCAATACACTCAGTCTCTGATTCCAGCACCTTCACACTGATAGATCAATAAGTGATTTGGAAAGATTTAACTCCTAAAAACCATTACATAGCTATATAGTTATATAGTTACATTGAAAATACATGTAGCCATGCTTTTTTTCCTTCACCACTTAGTGTAACAGGCTGAAAAATACCCATGGCACACACACCACGCATGCAGTTATACAAGGGGAGATTTATAGCCCTGTTTTAATGACTGCATTTGCCACAGGCAAAAATCTGCTTACTGTTACTGTTATTTCCAGCAATAGTATACTGTGTTAAACAGAAGGGGTTTTTTTTGCAAAAAGACCCAAAACACTGCCTCCAAGTCCAGCATAAAACATACATTAACCTTTTATGTTGCTGCTAAGTGGTTTGTGAAATCTGGTTTTGTGATTACATTTAAGATGTTTTATGCAGTCAGTATAAGGCAAGAATCCTACACAGGGGCTGCAAGGACCTCTAAAGATTCACCATAGGCTTGCAATGCTGCATGTAAATCACAGCTCCAAGCACTACAGAAGTCCATACACCATAAAAATATAAATAAATAAAAACAACCAAATAGAACAAGACTTTGCTTCTTGAGAATATCTGAAGCTTCTCAAAGCTGACAACAAAAACAGCCTAGAGATTCAGATCCTACAGCACTAGGTCTTTAACAAAACCATACCTCTAACTTCTGAATAGTCATTTAAATAACACTCGAATATATAATAACACAATTATATGCTAGGATACCAGGAACCATGCTTTGGAAAGAAAAGTATAATTTGCTAAGTCTTCAACAGGTGTCATGAACTAAAGACTTGATCCTGCAGCAATCAATTAGAATAGTTAGAGCAAACAATGGAATACTTGGCACACAGGATATAGTACTACTTCTGATGATTCTTATATGAAAAGAATGGCTACTATTCATAGAGAATTCCAAGCCACTGCTAAAACACCAAGTATTACATTTTCTAACCATCAAACACCTATAAAAAGATGGATGGAAAACATCACCCAAAATTCTGTGCTCAGACTCACCTTTCCATACTTACTATTTTGCTTTACTTTTCTGAGAAGTTTCACTTTTCATACTAGAAAACTCCAGAACTATAGACTTAGGTCCCTTACAACCACACAGCCTGAACCAAAAATTCCTAATCATTTTGGAATGTCTCCCACCTCAAGAGCATCACTATGTCTGGATTAATTTGTGAGTACTGATTTCACCAAACAGGGGGTTTTTCACACTCAGCAACATGGCAACACACTCTTCTCCCTTTTTTTTTTTTTTTTTTTAAAGAAATAAACCTTTCAGTGACTGGGCTGGCTACTGTATGGCTGGTTTTTAAACACATGGGTTATGGTCACAAAGACATCAACCATGTTAGGGACACCAGCCTTTACATCAAAACTCTGTCCAGAGAAGTTACTGCTACTGAAAAGCAAGTTTGTGTCATTAAGCCAAGAACAAGCACAGGGAAGGTAAACGGAGGAGGTTCCAAAAATCCACTAGAACTTGGTGGCAGCCCTCCCCGAAAATTTCCCCTACACACTCACAAGGAGAAGAGCCAAAACTAATTCGGTTGTTCTACTTAATTTCTGATGTTTGCACATACATGTTTTACCTGTAGTCTGTGACAATACTAAAAAGCACACACTAACACAGACAAGCTCATTTCAGAGTCATAGAGAAATAAAGAGAAGAGCGAGCCTTTCCCACTCCATAGCAGTTTATTTGTAGATAAAAGTTCACGTCCAATAGAATAAAAATTAACCTTTGATTATATCAAGACTGAAATTATAAATATTACATTTCCTCAGCCTCGGAAGCATATCTTCTTTTTTTTTTTTGGACATTTGTTTATATGGTTAAAACAAACAAATAACAAACCCAACCTTTTAGCCAAGTACCGTAACAAAGAGAAACAACTAAAGCAACAGCTGCTCTGAGTTGAATCTGAGTTTACCAATGCTTTCAACTCAAAAGTCTGAATGTCTGCAATAACAAAACCAAAGAAACTTACTGTAAATACCCCAAGAGATGAACAGAAGTCTAAGTAGGAGATTTGAAGAAGAACATGAGCTTAACTGAATGGCCAGTTTCTGAGTTTTTTCCTCTTGATTTTTTTCCTCTCACAAATAGGCAGAGCCCAAAAATAGACCCTGTCACAAGAGTGGCAATAAACTTCCTAACTAATCCCTGGTGCAGGGACTTACATAGGTGACAAATTTTTTGAGGTGCTGCTGGGTTCTAAGTGGATGTCACCTTGTGACCTTCTTGCACTAGGGCTGGCAAGCCTCAGCAGCAGAAGGACCCAAAACTCCTTTCCCTACAAGCTCTAGCGACTCACACCCATCACAGAAGTGTGAAAGTAATGGTATTCTTTCACTGAAGGTGCAGGACAGAGGAGGAAGGGCAAGTGGATTTTAGAGAAATCCTGTGCTGAACAAGAGCAGAGAACTGAAGATCAAACAAACTGTACTTTGGGTGGAAGGCAAACAGAATAAAATACTGTGCAAGCATGCACAGTATATTTCAATGTTCTTTAGTTTGCCACTTGATCTTCAAAGTGGTAGGTTTTTCCTCTGGTGCCCAAAAAAGTAAAAACCTTACAACTTTTTGAACAAAATTTCTAGGCTATTACCATCCTCTATGTGCAATTCAAAATAGAAGCAATGCCTACAAAAGCAGAAAAAATTCTAAGAGAAATGATTAAAAATATACCCAATGAGACCAAGATATCCTGAATAAATATGTTTTTGCAAAGGCATCAGTACTATTCAACAAATGCGGCTGAAATCTATGTCTGGTCACATACTGCTGTTTCTACATACAGTGATAACCATCCAGAAAAGCAAAACAAAATAAACCCCCACTATTATTATGATTCAAATATTTTTGGTAAAAACTCAGCAAATCAATTCCAGAAAATCTGGTACTGTGAACTGCCATGCAATTAACCTGAGTATAGTCAAAACAGGCCACCAGTATTTGTGGGCCTGAAAAAACATCAGCTTATATATTTAAATGATTAATTATCTCCCTAAGAGACAACTCCCTAACTGTGCAGTTAAATCAGGAAAGTGGTAACACAAGCAGAAACTGGCCATTGACACTTGATGATCTTGAGGGTCTTTTCCAGTCTAAACGATCCTGTGATGAAATTCTATGATCCTTCTTCATTTTGCCATTTCAAACTCATGTCTTTCACTGTGGACATCTTACTTGGCAGCCACTAGGAATCGTGATTCCTTAGGAACCAGATTATGCAAAGATTGCTTTATTAATAGAGAACAAATAACCATGGGAAAGGTTATTTCTCACGTTCAGGCATCTCACTTTTCACCTTCCTTGACCCAGAATTTGAGACACACAGGTGAAAGTCTGAGATAAAGATAGAAGCTTCCATAGAGCTAATCCATCAGAACCCTAATTACCAAAGGTCTCACACAATGTCCCATATGTTCAGACATTGCTTTAAGTACATCAAACAAGCCCAGGACACGGACAAATTTCCAACTAAATCTTTCAGGCAACTGAGATGCAGGTCTTACAGCTTAATCAGCATTTAAATCATCACTGAAAGTCCCAAAATGTCAGCCTAATTTGTTATTCTTAGCATTCAAGTTTGAAAAGTATGTTCTCAAAGCTAGACTGAAATGTGAGCTAATATAATCTACAATGACTACCTGGGACAATCTCCAGAGAATGCCCATTCTGCCTGAATTTTTATATCATTTCACTCCAACTTTCCATACAGCACCAGTTACATTAGTGACATGATACTGGGTTACACTACAGCACCTGGGAGGTAAGAAGCATACCTTCCCCACTCTTTTCTCATACTGCCATTAAATCACTTCACATAGTAAATTCTACTTAATCTTTAGAATGAAATGTTAATCAAAAGCATATGCATACCTTTGATTACACTGATTTTCAGGGGCAGCATAACCTTATCTTGTCCTAGACTACTTCTAATGTAACTGAGTCAACATTTGAACATTATGACAGGCCACTGTGTACTGGGGATGGTTTATAAGCTTAAAACAATTGGAGGTTATACTGATTTTCTCACAGTTTGCAATGATAAAGGTGACGTTGACCACACCTGAACAAAAGCCAGGTGTCAGGAAAGCAAGCAAAAGCAGAAATAAAAGTCATTTACACACTCACAGCAGCTGCAGCAGAATGTTAACACAATACCAAGTGTGTATTACCCTGGCCATGAGTAAGAGATGATAAATTCAGATGAGAAACTAGAAGACATTTTTAACTGTTTGATTAGAGAGGTTCTGGAAGAGTTTTCCACAGGGAATACACAGGGTAGTAAATATAAGTACTAAATAGACTGAAATTAAATGTACTTTAAATAAATGTAGTCAAACCAAACTTCAGATGGGATTATATAATACGGCTGCTTGCAATAAAATAGGACCATTCCCAGTAACCCAGAAAATCAAGTCCCATTCTATATTCCCAAACACAACCTAAAGGAACCAAGTAATGCCAACTCATGATTTTCTCATGAACGCAGAATTTTTCTTCTCTAAGCCCCCATTACTGAGGCTGAGGGGAGAATCTGTTTTACATTTGAAGAATGAATAAATAAAGTGTTAGCCTGGGATTTGAGGTGAAACACTTAAAATATGAATTCTTCAAGCTCAAAAACCAGAAGGCAAATAAAAAGAACAAAACATCTGTTACTTCTTAAAATCTCATGGTTTCTAAGCCACTGGAGACAGAGAGAGGCTGATTCATGATTTCTGCATGCTTAGGTTGACAATTCAGAGAAGCAAAGTGTGAAGGAGTCCAAAACTCAGCACACGAAAGCACTGCAATGCCTAAAAATGGAAGAATGTAGATGGCTAATTTAAACATTCAACTTTCAAATTAGAGTTCTTGAAAGTTGCTGCTTTAGAGCAAGAAGCAGCTATGAGTTTTGACCACAGACCTCTGGTTGCTTCAAAGCTCTCATTCAGTCAGCTGACCTGGCCACAATGCTTTTCGTTTTTCAGCTGTTTTGAGGTCTTCTTCTCTGGTTTTGTCCTGATTCACTGCCAGTCATAGTTCCTCCTCCTCTAGAGGTCGGTCATTACTAAGCAAATGTCAACAGACCAATTAAAAAAAAAACCTTTTAAAATTATGGTGATATGTGAGGCAAACCATGGATTCTACCTTTGTTACTAACAGACTTCTAAAACTCCAGCTAACTGTGAAAGGTCCTGCACGTCTCAGGTTTAGGCTTGCTTCTTCATCTGTTTTTAAAAGACAACTTACCTCTCAAATGTTTGCTTACATTGGTTCTGCATATCTGCACTCAAATGAGACCCATGTACTGCAGTAATATTAAAATTAATTGTTACAATTATAAAATTAATTTCTATTATTCCCGGCAGACTCTTGAGAGCAATTTCTCAAGGCAGGATCAAACCCAAGTATTTGCTAGAGGTAATGAGGATTGAGAGTTCTCATGTTTCTGAAGATGTGGGCAGACAGGAGGTTCAAGCACAAATGGTGGGATGCTATCCTGCTCAAAGTACCTCCACAGCTGCTCTGGCCCTCTGGTCTCATCCCTTCACACTTCCCTGATACTTCTCCAGCTTTGACTGCTCTGTCTCTTTATACCATCTGCTACCTTTGACATGACACATCAGAGAAGCAGGAATCTCTTCCTAGGGTACACCATCAGGACACAGTAAGACCTCACCACCACCTTGACAGCTTGAACAAAGTGCAGCTACAAGGGAAAAAAAAACCCAATAAAAACCACCCATGCTCTCTGCTACACTAACAGCAGCAAGCCCTGCATTCCTTGCAGAGCACAAATGCTTCAAAATTTGATTAGATCCTTGATGGGACACTCCAACCTCCGAGGCGTTCACTCTCTCTTGTGACAAACAATCCAATTTGCTTTGAATGTCATGCAAGGCAGGTGCCATGCTGGAGGCTTTACACTCAAATTATGCTTGATGAGTTCAAAGGCACTGACTCATGTTAGTGGTTAAGCAAGCATCCCATTACTGTCCAAAGAAAATATTTTTCTAAATAAAAAGAGAAGGTCATGTGCTGGCACCAAGTACAGGAACACATTCTTATATACTCCAAAAGGAAAATTTGGGGAAGATATCACAAGAGCTTTGATAAACTGGAGGCATTAGAAAATTCTTTTTAAAATGGGCTACATAAAAGATAGCACTTCAGTGTGTCAGTAGGAAAATAATAAGTTCTTGTTTTACACTTGTTTTGTTTTTCAGGTCTGTCAAGTCATACCCAAACTCTTCAGCTTTTTTCACCTTTATCCTAACCTACATAAATGGGCAGTATGAGTTAGGAGTTACTGATTATCAGCCTCTAAACCCTTCACAAATACATTCCACCAAGGCACAGACCTGGGCTTTGGTCTTCTGCATCCCAACATCAAGTACACTTCATATCAAAATCAAGTTTAGTGAGAAAATGCATCCATGACCTCTGGAGCAGGGAGCTGAGCTCATGACTGCAAACTGAAACATTTTCATAGGCACAGTCTAAAGCCAAGACCCCTCAGCCTGGTCTCCTAGAGGCCACAAAAACACAGATGAGCATCTAGCACTTTTTTGACTCTCAGCTGTCTGGGTTCAGGGCCCTACTTCATGCAAGGAATGACACTTAACTAAAGCACTCTGCTCCTGCTTGTCAGCATTTCACACAGCTGACTGACTGTCCCTCTCCATGTGCCTAATGCCCAGCAAAGCGAAGCCAAAGCATCCCAAAGAATCTGTAACACAAAGTCACCACAAAGAACCAGTAGTGAACAATGTTACACCCATGAATAGAAAGATTTATAGATTTATTTTCACCTGCCAGGCCCTCTCTGTATTTTAGTGGGTAATTATAAAAACAAAAAAACAAGACTATTTTTAAAGTTCATGTTAGTTGGTATTTGCTGCTTGTACATTAGGGAAAGGTGGTCACTAGGACACAGTCTGAGCCATCCACTTCCCTCACGTACTGTGCTATATTCTGTTATAACAGAATTGCTGCTCCAGACCTTGGAAGCAGCTGCTGACCTTGAATAAGCAAGAAAAAGTTAAATATTTTAGTGGTAACAAAACAACTGCTCTATGAGTAATAGTTTTATATTATCCCAAGGGCCATGATTTTGTTTATAATTACTCAGAAATAACTTTTTCATAACATAAACTCTCTTACTTGACCACATCTCTACAGCTGCATTAGCCTGTTGTGCCTCCAGTCCAGAAAATGACAATTCAAATCCCTTTCCATATTTTTTTAAACATTGTTTCTGAATGCACGATCGGAGGAAAATTACACAAGTGCAATTCAGTCTGTCCTCCTCCCAATCTGAACAACAAACTAGAGTACAGAAGAGAAGCAGAAGAAAAATCTGCTAAAATCTTCAAGAAGTCCTTAATCTATAATTAATCTCAAAAGTATCTAAAGTCTGTAATTCATGCATCTCACATTCATATTTTAAAGGTACAGTAGTTCTGAATTATGCTGGGTATGGAGACAGTTTAAAAATTAATGAAAGAGCATTATTTTCAACAGATAATATAAACAGCATTGGCTTTCACAAGGTAGAAACTAAATTTTTCTTTGAAATCAAGAATTGTTAAGCATCACCTGTTACAATCTCTAACCTTTTAATTTTACTTTCATAATCACAGAATTATATAGTTTGGAAAAGTTCTCTAAGATCACCAGGTCTAACCACTAGCCCAGCACTCCCAAGTCCACCATTACACCATATCCCTCAGTGCCACATCTACATGCCTGCTTAAATACCTCCAGTGACAGTGACTCTACCACTTCCCTTCAATGAGAAATTCTTTTCTTAATATCCAATCTAAATCTCCCCTGGTGCAACTTGAGGCGATTTCCTCTTTACTTCCTAAAGAATGATCATCATAATT
Organism: Leptocoma aspasia; assembly: GCA_013399835.1. Lineage (NCBI taxonomy): Eukaryota > Metazoa > Chordata > Aves > Passeriformes > Nectariniidae > Leptocoma > Leptocoma aspasia. The sequence goes on from VXAX01007965.1 coordinate 2,277,534, forward strand.
TGCATGCATTGCCATGAATTAATTTTTCTCATAAAACCTAATATCCAGCAACATACTGATGCACTGTGAATTTTTAAACCCATACAATGACTTTCTGAGTCACGCCCACTCATTTAAAGAAGTTGTAGCCACATTTAAAAAGCAACCAGCAGCTAAGCACATTTCACAAAATACTCAACTCACCACTGGCCACTGTGTCTGCAACCAGTCCCCTATAAAACTGGTGCTTTGGTAATGAAATCACCACTCTTTCTCCATCACCTTTCTCCTAAATTCTGTGTACTTCAAATTATGTTGTAATGTAAAATCTCTGCAACCCAAAATTCTTCAATAAATCTTTTTGACTCTGTTTGAATCTGTCTGCTTCTAATGAAGACCCTCAGGTTTACTCCCAGTGCTTGCAGGACTCAAAGTCCTTACAAGAATGTCCTCCACTGAGCACAGGACTCTGTTGCCATCAGTTCAAAGAGGGAATACACTTCAGTTCTGCTACGGAGAGAGATACCCAAATCCCAGTAAAATACCACTTCCTCACTGGGATAAGAAACACAAAAGGAAAGAACTGTATTCCAACAGAAGAACAGGTATCAACATGGCTGTAAAATTTGAAGATGGCAACTCTAGGCAGCCACTACCAATGAAGGAGACTGGAGGCAGAGGAAAAGGGTGGAGTGTCAGCATTTTAGTTTGGATTCAGTTTTGGTGCAATGATGCTTGCAAGCACAGACACAACTGGCAGGTATGCAAGCTATAAAGCTTCCAAAGGCTCCTGCTATTATTTAGGCAACTTATTTTAAGTAGATGGTGCATGAGAAACATGCCACATGCCATAGAAGTGGATAGTGCCATCTACAGTTGGGTTGTCAGGCGCTTTCCATTATTAAACACTGTTTTCACCTCCTTTCAAAATTTTCCAAGTTTATGTTCCACCCTAGAGCAGATTGTCTTAGGGAGCTTTCAACCACAGCAGTTTAGGCACACTACTAAAAATTAGAAGAGGGAAACGTTCACGGTATTGCAGGTATTTTTTTGAGAAGTTTCAGGTGGTACCAGGCTGCTGAGAAAGGGCTTAAAATCTGGACAAGGAATTGCCTACTGTCAGAACCATTGCACAAACAATTATATTGTTTTGAAAAGGTCTAATTTATGGCCTATGACACTTGTATCAGAACATAGAACAAGGCTGCAGCCTTAATTCTACAATGTGCTTATGTTTGAAGGCTCAAGTTCACAAAGGGAATACTCTTTTTGGCATTTTTATTAAACAATTTCAGACTTGTTTATTTAAAAAATCACTTCTGCTCCATCCCAATTAAGCAAATTCTTTGCAATAAAAGGACTGACACAAGCATACATCCACCTCCTCCCACCAGAAAACATCCAAAAGATTGACTGAGGGCTGAAGACAGTGAACAGAGTGAAAATTATTATCATATGATCCTTTTCTCTTTGCGTCCAACATTGTCTTCTAGAAGGACTTAATGATTTCAGCTTCTTATAGTCTGAAACTAATGTAGGATTTAGCTTTATGACCACGGAATCTACTGATGCATCAGATGTTTTGTCAGTAGAGAGAAGCACGCAATGAAATTATTTTGAAGCTGTCATTTGCATGCCAGAGAGGCATGCAAAACCAAACTGAGATGTTGTTTAAAATCCCCATGGAGATTCACACATTTCAGCCTCTCTCTCTCCCTCTGACTACACTGCTGTGTCCCATTAAAAGTCATCTCCATCACAGAGAGGCTTGCATTAGTAATTCCCAACAGGGACTGCAGCTTCTTGTTGTATCATCTCTCAAATGCCCGGGAGAGCTGTGCTGGGAAGCCCAGCACCTGAATATCCTACCACTGATGACAACTGAAGACTTTTGTGTTTGGCAGTCATTCTGGAATCGCTCCTAAAATCAGAAAAGGGCAAGAGTTGAAAAGTCCTTTACGCAATCTGATCACAGAGGGAGTGTAGCGACAGCAATTTCTTTAGCAATGTCTGAACAGGAGACCAAAATTAACCTTTACTGTGCTGCAAATTAGACCCAGGAGGGTTTCCCTTTGTCTGTATTTCCTAGCTCTGAAGGCATAAGCCCTGCCAGCTCCTAGGTTAGTCCAAAGACCTGGAGGTTTGCCTAGCCCAGAGGCAGCACAACCCATAAAAAGAGCTTCCTTGGGAGACCTTCATGCAAATCTACATAAATCTTCACAAATCTTCTGCTCCTTAGAAGGACAGCAAAGAGTACTAATTAAAATGTTATTTTCCTGCCCTCAACAAACTTGTAGAAATGTTAATGCTCTTTGGGTAGGATTAAACTGTCTAGTCACCTCTTCAGAGGTAAACTGAACAAGGTAGTGTCTGCCTGCTGATTAACGAAGAAGAAACAATCTGTCAGAGGAAAACACTCCTTTCCCTTTGGCAGGATGACATTCACATCAGAAGGTGAAATCTTTTCCTGTGCTGAAACAGATCTCCAACACTGTCACTTGACAAGTGTACTCTATCAAAGCAAATAAATGGCATTAATGTGTGCAGTTCATTGCTAGCTCTTCTCTTAGAGCACGTGGTATTATAACTTTGCAAAAAAAGCAAGAGTCAGGAACGAGGAAAACAAGAGTCAGAAACCACGATCCCCAGCACTGGCTGGGGTACCTACAACTTGGCAGAACCAAACTCAGACAAAAAAGGAAGAGTTTCTGAAATATGCCTTGAGGTTTGCTGTGTTCTTAGACCCTTGCTGGTGGCAGGACCTCTGAGGAACAGTTGGATTGTGGCTCCTATCCTACCCAAGCTCCTGCACCAGCTGGCTCCGTGCACAGTGCCCATCCCTGGTACACCCAAGCTGGTTTGCTGGATATGAGTGCCACTTGTAACAAGCAATCTTTCCTGAAATGAGTTGACCTTTTTAAACATGTTATGCTTATTTCTTTCTGCTTAACCTTCTGCCTCGTGGTGGGATGACCCCAGCTAGTAGGTGAGCCCCCATCCAGTCACACTTACCTGGAGACAACAAGAGTTTTCTTCTTCTTAGGATGGTACTTGGAGTTGAAGATAACTAGTGGCGACCTGCAGAGTTATACAACCTCTAGGTATAAAACTCCCCCATCTTCTAGAGCAAAGAACAGTTTCCAGGAACCTGTATTATCTTCCATTTGTCAAAAGGGAGATTCCTATTTTCCTTACATCGAAACTTTTAAGCATAAGCAGGGTACAGGCCTGTAACGTCACATACTCACAGCATGACTCCTGAGGTTCTCCAAGCCATGCTTTTTTACACACCAGCAAATTTATCACTTCCCTTCTGCTCCACATGGCTGTCATTTGGGCTGTAGCTCCTTGGCAAGGCCTTCACTGGAAGAGCTGCTTTCTGAGCAGCACACTCTGCTGCCAGGGCCAGCTTCTCTTCTGCAATACCAGTGTGCCAAACAACCCCCCTGCCTCACTGTATGTCTCTCTAACCCGGTTTCTCTCAGGCTGAATTTTAGGCAAGTTCTTAATTCTGAAGAGACACGCCTGTAGAGGCCAGAAAAATAATTGCAGGCATTCAGTTAAACTTCAGCTGTACTTGAAACATTGCTTTCGACATACAGAATCATGATTTTTATCATGCAAAACCAACTCCATATTCAACACAGAAAATCTGTAACATTCCTGTGACATTACATGCTCCCTCTGAAAAGTACCTCCTTTCCTGAGAAGACCCTCCTCTTAAGTGGGTTCACAAGACCTTGTCCCCCCCTTTTCTACCATTACAAACAAAAAAAAGAAAGAAAAGAATTCTGTAAAATCTTTATCAATACTCTGCTTATAGGGACTGTAAACTGCTAATTAATCTGAGAATTGCATCTTCTTTTCCTACTGTACAGGAACCACAAGCTGTTTAGTTTCTGCTTACACTTCTATTAATTCATCAAGAAAGGTACCACAGATGAGAAACAAAATTTTGTGTTGGAACAGCTTTGTCATCTCCATTCTACAATTACAAAGGAGGGAAAATGGCAGAGCACCATGTTTTATGACTCTTTGGGCACTGAACCCTCAAGTGCACTGTGCATTAGCAACTTTGCAGTACTCAGAACTAAGGCAGGAGCTATAGATTCCCTTTCCTTTCCCTTTCAAGGATTCATAGTGTCCCACCACACCAAGGGCAGAATCAGGCACAAGAGGAAACATCTCATATCCATCTTTATCAACATCACATGAAACTTTCTAATGATAAATTAAGCATAACGAATGAGATAAACATCTTGCTCCTCACTCAGTTGTCAAGAAGCAAATGATTATGGTTACTATCAAATACCTCACTGAGATGTGTGAAGATCACTCAGGGAGGATGCAAAGAAGGTAAAATTCCACATTACACAAAGAGCAATGAAGAAGATCGGGGATATTTCTGAGCTTGGATTATGCTAGACTTCTCTTCTTCCTAAAGTATGCAGTACTCTCAACAGTGAACTGAAAATTGAATGAATAAACCAATTTTGTTAATGGCACATCAGGAACACTGAAATGTCACTGCTCTTTTTCCTATTGAAACCAAAAAGAAGTAACACATTCTAAAAGGTCACCAGAGTTTATTTCCTTGTAATCTACCCCTTACAAATAAAATAATACTGTTACACTAAATACAAATTTTCCACCCAAGCTGCTTGAAAAAAACACATCAAAATGCACTATTCCTTTATTTTAGGGCTGTATGACCAAACATCCCCCCTGCTGCTGACATCCTGGTTCTTCCCTTTCTATCTTGTCTCCTGGTCTGACCACAGCTCATTAAAGAACCTTCCTTCATCTTTCATGATGCAGGCTGGAAAGATAAACACAAGGAGATCTTCCTTCATTATGGCTTAAATACAGTTAAGATTGTAAGGGGTTGCTTTGAAACCTACACTATAAAAACCAGATTGAAGAATGAAGGTGTCATTTAAAGACAGTATTCTCAAAACATGCAGATGTGTACTTTCTACAACACAAAGCTGACAAGGCTTTCCCAAATAAGCTCAGTGGACAAAAAGGAAAGTTAATGTCTTACATTTGGCGAAAATATTTTCCTTCTCTGTGCTTTGATCAGTCTATTGGCCTCCCTTTCCACTCAGCAATACCACTTTTTTCTCCTTAATCGGCCCATTGGGGGACAGCTGCCAAACCCAGTTGCACCTCTTCAGCAGAGGGCAGGCAGTGCCATTTGCAGGTAACTTTTCCCTGGGCACATCTGCTCTTTGAACAAGCAAAACACAGACATACACCAGGGCTTTGCACTCACTGTCTTTTTTTTTTTTTTTTTCTGCTGGGTTCTACATTATTCTTTCAAAACAGATTTTCCTTAGCATTTTCAACACATCCTCAACATCTTCAGGTCTTCTGCAAGAGCACCAAATCTTTTGCCCCCACTGAAATCTTTGCATCCTGCTTTGGTAAAGTGTACCCTAAGAATTGCCCTTTCCCCTCAGCTGGCTGGTGCAAAGGCAGTGCAGTCCCAGTTAAATCAGCACTCTGCACTTTCCTGCTGCATGCAGCAGCTTCAACTCAAGGACAATTTACACTTCTCACAACAGCAACTTAGCACAGATCAAAAGAGATGATAAAGACCTTAACTTTCCCATGCAAGTGCTTGCTCTCTAAAGCTCATAAAAAGTTACTGAATTATTTATTTGAGAACAAAAAAAAAATTACGTTTGAAGGTGGCAAATGGCCTCATTTTCAATGCTGTTTATTCAACATCCCTAATAAGCATCCCAGAGAAAAGTATTTATTAGCCATAAAATGAGGTTTCACAGATTTTACTTTCTCAGTTGAGTATTATGCCTACTATAGGAGATTAAAGGTATGTAGAACAATTTATTATTTTTTTCCCATCCAAAAATCTCTCACAGTCCATTAAACTCCTTATAACTTAATTTTTTTTAAAGTATACTCTTTTTTGTTGTATCTTTTCTTCTCCCTGGTTTTACTACGCTCTTTTTTTTTTTTGTTATTACTAATTTTTTTTCTTTCCAGCTTCTTTACCGCACTTCCAAATGACTTTTTATTTTGCTGCTGCCTGTTTTTCCACAGGCTGTGCATCCCTACCTCCACCATAGTTTCTGCTCCTTTCTACATGTTCTGTGTAAAAGGGTTGCCCAGGCAGATCCACCTGGCAAGAACCCCTCCCCTCTCCTGCCTTCCCTGCAAGCCAGCAGGCACAAGCCTGATCCACTCACACTGGCCAAGAACCAAAAGGCAGCTACTGCAGGCAATCCAGTGGCTATTCCCATGGAGCAGATGGCTGCTCCATGGACCAGAGCAGGACTTTTACCTGTCTCCATGGACATGGCAGGACTTTTACCTCTCTCAAATGCAGCTCCATGCACATTCCCACAGATGACGTGGGCTTCTGGAAGAGCAAGGGGAAGGTAGCAAAGTGCAACATTGATGAGCATTTTGGCAAAACCTGGGCCAAAGCATAGAATCATTGAATCGTTGAGTTTGGAGAAGTCCTCCAAGATCATGAAGGCCAAGACAGCACTGCCAAGTCCACCATTAAACTCTGTCCCTCAGTGTCACATCTACACATCTCTTAAATACCTGCAGGGATGATGGTTCTACATTATTCTCCACCACATCCTGGGCAATCTGTTCCAATGCTTGACAACCCTTTTGGGAAAGAAATTCTCCCTAATACCCTATTTAAAAACTCCCCTGGTGCAAATTGAGGCCATGTCCTCTCATCCTGTCTCTTGTTACCTGGGAGAAGGGACACCCACCTCAGGTGAGGCATACCAGGCCAACCAACAGACCACAGCTTCTGAGCAAGGTCATAATATGGCAAGAGAAGGATGCAGTAAAGGGAAACCATGAGATGCTGCAAATCCTTGACTGCCTGAGACACTTCTCTGTGGCGCTCACGGAACCTTCCATGTGAATCCTTCTGGGCTCACAATGGTTCTACCCACTCAACCACCAGCAACTCACCCAGTGCTGCCCAATGCCTCCAGACACCTCTTCAGCTGCCTGAAGGAGTGCTAAAATCAAGGGCCCAATGGCAGCTTGGGTCAGGAGGGCTCTAAGGAAAGTCAGCATAACCTCTGTAAGAGCACCACACCTTTCCTGACAATGACCACCTCCACTTTTCTCCTCCCTGCTTCTCCTAACACACTCACACGCAGGCAAACAGGAACACAGCCAGTCTTCCTCATGTCATACCTGCACTGCTTGAAACCAGGGAGTAATTCATATTTATCCACCATTCAAGGGAGTACCAGAGGGAAGAAGTCAAGTCTTTCCTGTTCACTTCAAGGAATCACTACAGGGAATGTGTCTGTGTAAGCCTTGTTCCACTCTGCCAACTCTTACCCTTTTAAACATGTGTCCAGATGATTTCCCTAAAACTCCAGTATCTGAAGTCACGTTGTCCAATACATTGACAATCCATTCAGAAAAAAAAAATCGTCCCTGCTTTCACAGTTTCATGTGAAAGACTGAAAGACCAATCCAACCACAATTTAAAATATTAAAAAAACTCAGAAGGGGAATTACTTTTCCCACTTTTTACACTTGCAGAATTTATTTTCTGATTTTTGGGTGTAGCAATATCATGTCCTTGAATAGACCATGTGGTACTCTGTCCTGTATGGCCAAGAACTTGTTTGTGCCAGCTCAGAGGAAGTTTCTCTCCACCAGTGCTCAACTACCCTATGTTCCCCACAGGCTCTTTGAAGAAAGAAAGGTCACGCTTTTCACATTTGCTCTAATTCACTCTAGATTTGCCTTCTGAAAGGGATAAGAGTAATAAAGCATGACACACCAGGCTCTTTCCTATACTACCCTTCCCCCTCCCACTGACTTTCATGTTCTTTGTTGTAAATAGATGCCTCTCTCTTCCACTTTGGGTAGGAGCTTGCATCTTGCTAAGAGAGAACAGGAAACTATCACACGGTGAAGTTCTTCCCTAGCCCTTCTCAAACACTGGCTGAACTTTAATGTTTTAGAGATATCCACGACTGCTGTTCCCCATACAATGCAAGTCAGGTGCAGGTCAGTAGACTGGGAAAAAATCACACAGGAAGGAGGATTATTGCTTATCCTACATTACCTACAGCAACCCTGAACTTCTAGATTAAAAACAGTTTTGATGTGTCCTCTAGCACCTGACTGAGATTTATGCAGAGGCAGAGCAGGATGACACCTTTCAGAGTGACAGCTTACCAGACTTAAACTTTAATGAACCCCGCCCATAGAAGCCAGGATCAAGCAGCCCAAGAGCTGTGCAGTGCAGCTGAGACACAACAGCAGTGCTGTCCACTACAGTCCTTAAACTCCTGCCTATTTTCTATTCCAGCCTGTTGATTTCACAAAGGAATTTTAAAATATAAGTGCTAGACATACACAATAGTTTATCAGTTATCACCTGTAATGCTCTACAAAATGTACTGCATAATATAACGTTATGCACCTCTGTTATCTGTGATGGCAAAGTTCCTGTGCTAACTCACTGAGTATACTCTGATTTTGATCCAACAAGGAACATAAGTTTAATAGCCAGGCCAAAGAAAAACTAGGAAGCCTAAACAACACCTTGTAAAATCAACAATTACCAAGTCAAAGAGCCATGCCAAGAAAAGGCTGGGAGGTGAGGGTGCAGGGTTCTCTCTTTTATTTTCTTCCTTTTTTTTTTCCTTAACAAAAAAAGAAAATAAAAATGCTGCTTAGAAAACAGACACCTACATGCAAACGCTGCTTCAAAGCTTTTAGCACGATCTCCCAGGGCAGAACAATAGCAGCTCTGTGCTCATAACCAGCTCAGGCTGTTCCAGGCAGGAAGAGGGTGCCCTCGCCTTTCACAGCAAATGTTTTTTTGTCTGAAGCTCAGGCCTATGAAATCTGGCTCAAGCTCTTGAAAATTCAGTCTGTGAAGCAGGACAGTGGGAAGCAAGTAGGTACTCCAGTGACTGAGGCTGTGATTAGATGCTTTTAGCAACATTTGCCTAGCCCAATCCTGCTCAATTTCTGCAGTACTTAGGCTGGAAAAGAGGCAGAACCACAGTGAGAGATAAAGCTGCATTTCAAAGCACCCCATGTCCTTACCATGCCAGCAAAAGGATACCTTGCAACAGGTACTCACTATCTTGCTAAGTAAGAGGAAAGCACAGCTCTGCCATGAGAGCTGCCTACCTGCTAAAAAAAAAATCTGCTGTCTATAAAAAAATAGTAGGCCAATTAGAGAGGGTTTGCTTATTAAGCCTCCATGGGTTCTAAAATACTGTTCTCCACAGGTTGCCCCAAGAAGGGCTGATCTAAAAAAGAATTTATCAGATTCCCCAAGATTGACATTGATCCATTTAGAACTTTAAACGTGGTTCTTTAGCTCTGGACTCATCTCAGAAACAGACATTAAAAATATCCAATGCTCTTCTGTGAAAACCAGTTCTCTCTCAATCAGGAAAATAGAGCAGGGACAACAGCTCCGGCAAAGAGCTTTCCTTGCTATGAGCCAAGCCAGTTTCTGCAGCTTCTCCCCAGTTTTATGGCATGACTGGAGAGACTGACACACATCAAACTCATGCAAGCAACCCTTCTGAGCACCTTGGCAGATTCACTCCCATCCCAAGCTGGTGGAAAAGGCCCAGGGAGAAAACTGCAGGAGTCTCTACTGCCACAGCTCCGTCCCTTCACAGCTCTGAGCAGCTGTGAGAAGAGGGCAAAGTGAGCTGCTGGCTCCATGATCTCCTGCCAGAAAGGCACTTGGGATCATTGTTTTAGTCTGGCATGCCATGTAACATATATAAAAGGCCACTACATGATTGTTTCAATCAAACACATGGTTTTAGGATGGAGGAAAAACAAAACAAAGCAGCAAAGCTGTTTATATCAGTAGTAGCAGTTGTATACAACCATTCTCTTTGTTAGGCTCTTCAAACCTCAGAACACTGGTGGTTGAAGCACCCCATCATATTGGAAATGCAGCTTTCTCTAAATAAACTCATGCAAACTTTTTCTCCCAGAGTAGCAGATAATTTCAGTACTCTAGAACTCTTGCACAACTGTTTCTGCACCATGGTAGAAATTGAACTGATGGCAGAAATGTACATCCAGAAGATTTTGCACTGCTGCACATGTACAGGAATTATTAAGGGTTAATATGTAAGGGTCCACCACTCGCATGTTAAAGTGGAAAAACTTCCTGACAAAAGACAAAAAGATAATCAAAATCCTTCCTCACAAATCTAAAGCCCTTAAGGGAACAGAAGATCTATGTCAAGCAAGTTACTCTAGACATATACTTCCACGTTCTGTGATGTAAGTGGAGATTATGGCATGGTATGGTCTACAGTAACAGCTCCATAAGAAATATAAAGTTTGACTACCATTTACAGAAAGAGTAAATGATACAAAAAAAGAGAAACCAAAAGCAACCAACAAAAAAAAAAAACCAAACAAGTCCAAAGAAACAAAATAAACAAACAAAAAAAACCACAACAAAACCCACAAAACCCTCCAGAAGTAATGGTTAATTGGAAATATTCTAAAATCACCCCTATTTCAAAAATCTTGGTATCTTATTTTAGTGTAAAGGCAATGAAACACACTGATTTTGTCACAATATTTAAAACATTCATTTGCTCCTGACTTACACCCAGGCTTGTTACTCTCCATTGGGATGCTCCTTGCCTTCACATTTGAGAAAGAGCAACTGCCACAAAGGCAGTTCATAACTGAGGTGATTCAGTTAAAAAAAAAGTCCCAGCAGGTCGTGCCTTCTGCCAAATGCCCGTGGCTTCTCAGGACAACTAAGCCAATGGACATATTTCTGTTAGGACACCTGCGACAGCAGAAATGTCATCAAATCCATAAACAGTTAACTGACCTGCCAGAACAAATGTCATAAAACAAAATTAAGGCCCATCACCCAGTTAAAAGGATTTCTGAGAGCGATTTACAAGGGCAATCTATACACGCTTACCCCGGGCAGTGTGTGATTAGCAGTGCTCTGCCACAGCTCATCTGGCATCTTACAGCCCTCGGCTTCACGGGGTGGGGAGCACAGCCTGCACTCCCGTTAATAAATACCCATTCCCACTCCAAACTCCAACTTCAAAGTGCTGCTTATGCCTCCTCAGAGAGAAAGGCTGAGTGACTTCCTTTCAACTGTACTCATCTGTGTCAAATTTTGCTATCAGCAAGTCAACGTGTAATTACAATCATCCATCCATAAAAGCTGGGGGATGGAGAGACAAAAAGGGATATGTCCTTATTGTTCAGGCAGTTAAGGAAAGAATTGGGGATCTTCCAAGACTCCAGAAAGCAGAGAACAAGAGTGATCAAAACCTTCTGGCTGTCATTTCTCCTGGTATGTATCTGGATCCACACAAACATGTACGTGTCAGTGGTACACCATGGCTTTAAATGGTAACAGGAAATTGCCAGATCAAGATGACCTTCATTTCTCAACACAAGTGCGCTCGCACCACCAGAGACATCTCAAGTGAGTCAGTCTGGACTAGGCTCCATTTCTTGGTCTATTCACTCTGGCAAGATCAGCTACTGGATAAACATCAGAGAGATGCTTATCACAGGGACTCCACTGCCTCACTGCTTTAACAGAAAATCAGCTGCCTGAAAACACCAACAGTGTAGGAAGCAAAATCTCCATGTTCCCCTGGGTTTACGAGAACTGTATCACTGGCAAAGAGCAGACCCCTGATGAAAGCTGGTATCTCTTATTTAGCCAGCCCAAAAGCCCGTGAAGAAAACCACAGGAAGCTAGGAATTAGCTTGTCAGTGTCAGAAAACCCCCAAAGGCTACAACCCTTCTACAACAGAGAAAGTTTCCCTATGTAGTGATTACTGTCATACACATAAAAAATATACATGTATAAACATTCACAATACATGTACTCCACCTTTGTAGAAAAAGTTGCAAAATAAAAGCTACAAGGCTGACACGAAGGATACTTAGTTTGGAACAGAAGCGCTACAAATATGTAAGCTAGAAGTTGACCAAATATCAACATTTTTAAGGTGATAAAGATAATACCGCAAATTTAGTAACAGAAAAGAAAATCATCATATTTCAAAAAGTCTCTTCTCTCAGCATGAGAAGAAATTTACATGGCCCATCAAGCAAAGACTGAGTCATCCAGATCTATCCAGACAGGAAAAGTAGGTGTCTGTTCAAAGATAAAATGTACAAACCCCAAAATTCAAGTGCATTGATTTGATCCCCTGCAGATTTGGACAAAAAGAAGGAAAAAGCCAAATTGAAAACACTTTTATCTTGAGCTGAAGAAACAATTTAAACTGAGTACTATGCCAAAATCAAATAAATACTATTAATAATATAGAAGGTTTTCCTGGCTAATAGTGACAACAAATGCAAACAAACTGTGTAAAGGCAGAGGAGATTATTTTAACAGCTCACCACATGCAAACCTCTCTAGCATCAAGGACAAAGGAAGGAGAACAGTGCATCATTTAAATTTCCCCTTATGCTATCAGCCAGCAGCTTGTGATTTCACTTTCCACCTAAATCAGAACTTTTCTAGGAGAGACTGTGGAAGGGTTGTTCAAAGAGAAAGAACAGTGGCACTTGCAGAAACACAGGCAGAAGGAAAAGAAAATACTCAACAGGCAAATGAAGCAATGACTGTAAACACGTGACATTCTTGCCACATTTTAAACTGTTTGTTTACAATGCAGTAGTAACCAAAAAACATTTCTGTGAGAGGTGGTATGGGAATCCATCCACATCACTTCCTTGGCATCTTTTACATCCAGCCTCCCTTGTGTACAAACTAAGAAGGTGTTTTGGCTGCTGGTCTGGGAAAACAGTGCAATCTTTTAAATTCTTTCCCTGCCCAGTATATTCAGAAATAACAGTACTTTTTACAATTAGGATTTATATTAACTCTGCAAAGTGCTTAAGTCTTTGAAGAACAAAATTACTCACCACACTGTGCTAAGAAAATTAAGAAGCAGCCTATGTGAATGTAAACTTGTAGTTTTTAGAGATGCTTGCTGAAGCTGCCATAGGACAACCTTTTCAGCATTGTAGTTGGGTTCTAAACATGCAAAGCTGCATACTTCCAAAGGAAGACAAAACTTCAGGTATCAAATAGCATTCTATCTCAACTCCTCAACTTTCCTTACTAATGTGGAGGCTAGAAAAGACCAAATAAAACACCCCTGAAAAAGAACATAGAAATTTGGTTCTTATCTAAGAGCTGAGGTATCCGAGAGATCGAAAAGAGTAAAACACAATTTGCAGACCATGCAAAAATTAAATATACCAAGGTATATTTAAGCAATTACTTCTTGAATATATAAAACAAGAACCTCTCATCAAAAAAGCATTCCCATAGTAACTTCATACATAAACACCTTTACAAACCATGAGCTGGAAGGAGAGTGGGGGAAGAGGGAACAACTTCAAAACAGAAGAGGAAGAGCTGGTGAGATTCTTTGCTTCCCTCCGACAGAAACAAAAGCAGCTGGAGTAAAGTGGTGGGGAGTATTAAATCAAGGAACAAAGTGCTAAGCAAAGGTGAAAAAAACCCTTCTGATGAAAGCCAGGCCTTTTGCAAAGGGCTGTGCAGCTCTTCTACCACAACCATTTGAAGCAGTTATGCTATGAGGGGAATGTGTTCCGCATCCCATTCCTGTTCTCACAAGCTCTGGGCAGTTCAGCAAACACTTATGTGGACAAGGAAAACATAAAATAAAACTGATAAAAGGCTTATTTGCTTTTTGCTTTGAGCAGCAACACCAATTACCAGTAAAACAGTAAAAAAGTTGGGCCATCTCAATCTACTTTTCCATATTAATTAGCAGTAGAGACCAACACAAAAAAATCGTTCATTAAGGATATGAACCCATGTGATCTGACCCACACTGGATGCAGTTACCCATATGCTTTCAGTGATGATGAAAATCAATCTCTCTCACATGTTTCACAACCCATCACCAACCTCCCCAGGCTGAATCTCACAAATAGAGCAGACCCAAGTCCACTCTGACCTCCTGTACAAAGGAGCAGGCCCATCCCAGCTGTCCCTGCCACTGTCATCTGCACCCACAGAGCCGTTCAGTGCACAGGCTAACCAAAAGGGACCTCAGGGGCAGGAAAAGCATGAAGGAATTAGGTTATAGGCTGATCAATTCTCTGATCAATAGGAACAGCAACCAATTTACAGAACTGACTGCACTGGCAATTGGTCTGTATAAATGAAGGAGAAAGAGGAGGGAAAAAAAACCCAGACGGGGACAAGAGTAGCTCAAACTGGCTTGCAGCATCAAAAACCACACCAGGTGCAAGCAACCATTGTTGCTTGAATTGATATGGCACACTTTAATCCTGAGGCATGATCCATAGGAGGAAAAGGAAGTGTTATTTTTTGAGGAGGATGAAGGGAGATCAAGCCAAGCTTCCCCCTGGGTGGGAAGCAGGGCTGAGCATCAGCCGTGGGCAGTCACGCTGCCAGCACGCAGAGGAGTGGAAACACCGCTGGAACCGCAGCCGCGCTCAGTTCTCATGGCACAGCACAGAGCATGCTCCCTCAAGTCACAGCCTCAGATCTCAAACAAAAAAGAGCTGTTCTTAACACGGTGTTTTCGCAGACCACCATGCCAGGCTGTTTTCCTTTTAGCATGGTAGCCCCATGTGTAATGTTTTGACAGTTTAGCCCACACACACCAGGAGGACATTCCTGGGTTCCTGGCTGTGCAGAGACACAGCAGCCTCGCCACTGAACCCAGGATCTCATCAGCTGTAGGAAACTCAGGGCTGCAACTGTTAAAAATGCCATCTATTCTAATGCATGACTCACCCACCAGCCACGAAAGGAGCTGGTCTCATTTGTGCTCCTGATCTCCCGGGGAGCTGGATCCTGGCACATCCCAGCAACCTTTCCTCGCTGCTCTCAAGGTCAGAGCTGGCATACCAAAGCAGGCATGCCTGAAACCATGCAGTCCCTGGGACACTCTTCCAGTCCCTAGAACAGCAGGTATTTTCACCTATTCACTTAAATCCCCACTCTAGGAGGCCAAAAAATTGTTCTCACAAAAGTAAACATCCAGCCTACTGGCAAAGCGGAAGGTGCTTTCAAACTTTAAAAGGATTATCAGTTGTACTTGATCGCTGAGCACCAGGACAGAGTTGTAACTATATGGCTGTGATGCTGTGCAAGAGAAAGCCATTGTGGAAGGTTTTAAGCAAGTACAGAGCAGGGCAGACTTCATAAACCCCAGTCACTTAAGAACAAAGGATAGAGAGAGAGCAGATTTCCTCATGCTGCATTGCCATTAATCCAGAGGGACCAAATGTGAGATGGAGAGAGATGGTACTTACAATATATACACTTACATATCATGTCTCAAATCTTCCACCAAGAGTGCAAATTAACTGACTAATTTGTTCAATATTTTTTAAACTTAGCAGGCTACTGCTGTACTAAGGGATGGTAACGATATGAATCATATTCCACCTAATGACCATGTACCAAATAGACTCACATTTTCATTAATCTGCGGAGCCTTCATTAGGTCTTAGAACCATTTTTAGCAGCAGAGGAATCTAGAAATTACACAATAAATTTTGATCCACTCTGATGTTCTTGCTTACTGTTCTGCAACTTCCACAGTCTACTAAGGCATAGCCTACTTCCCTGTTGTACATACACAGCCCCATATGACTCTTTGATAAAGTAATCTTTAGGCTTATTCTAAGCACATTTTATTTGACAATTAGGCAGTTAAGCTAGCAGAAAATAAATCAGACCAAGTGCATGAACTGATCCAGTGGCTGAACTCATGAAAGTTCTGTCTTCCACCTAAACAACTAAGAGATGGTAAAAATCAGTTGTAAGCATGCAGCAGAGCAGAAATTATCTAAATGCCTGCTATGTGAGATTACCTGTACTACCACTGTTATTTTCTGCCAAACAGGGTTTGCACAATCAGTTCTCACTCTTGCAAGTCACTCTGGCAGTGCTCTGAAAAAAACCCTCTGAGGTGCATGGGAATTCAACTCACCAGGAACATCTGAGAGGCTTTACATGCTATGTGCATAGACCTGATACACTAATTCTACAGAGCCTAGGATTACTCTCAGCTTCTCAGGACTGCAAAAATACCTTCATGGATATTCAGCCAAGCATGTATCAATGCAAAGCCATATTCTAGAGTCTGAGGTAAACTGAATGCTCTGAGGTGTAGGTAAGGAGCTACAGTACGGAATCAAGAGGCCAAATGGCACAGCTGCTGCTACGCTGACAGAGCACAGTTGTCAAACCAAAGCAGCTGAGAGTTATGCGCACTTAACATCAATAGCTGTGTGACTAAGGCAGAAGCAGGCACAGCAGGTGGCAAAACACTGCTATAGGGAGAAGAACCTAGCATGCAAGTGAGAAAAAAATCTGAAGTTCTGCTGGCCCCACAACAATAAGGACACGGAGACAGAACAGCAGCTAGAGGGAAGTAGAGATTCAAATTTATCAGAACACACAGGAAGGAAGAGAATTAAGGTGGTGTCTCACCATCACCTTCCAAGTCTTTTAGTATCTACCAATCCCACCATATGAAACTTCAGAAATCTGAATTGTTAAGTAGGTCAAGCATGTATACTGCAGCGTTAGAGCTCCTTCATCAAATGCAGTTTATAAAAGGCAGGGAGCCTTTTTGAAACCAACAGTTTTCACATGAGTTGGGTGTAAAATCAGCAGGTGGTTGACATCAGGTTACTGTGCTTTTGGGAAGTTTAGCATTAGGTTTGAAAGGAAGGCTTAACTCTCATTCACAGCAATATAGTACTACTATTAAAGAACCAGGTAATTAGCAACTCTGTAAAAAGAGGGGTATCCCTGAGTGTTGAACATCAAAAGCACTACACTCATTTGCAATTTAAAGCCCAGAATTGGCAAGATCCTGTGCACTCTATGCTCCCACTTGGAGTCAGTGGAAATGAATGGCACATAACATAACGTAACATAACCTAATCTGACCCTCTTAGGGTCACAACCAAAGGAAGAAGCATTTATTTGACTTAGGTTACCACTTCACTTGGACAATACTTAAAACTTTGGAAACAGAAGGAAAGACAGTAGGAAAGCCAGAAGGACAGAAAGAAAGCCAGTACTAAATTCATTGCAGAAATCCTCATTTTCAGGAAAGGTGTTCTGGGAACATATAGTGAAGAGCCACAAAAACAGCTACTCCACATTTCCAACATGCTGCTGCAAACTGCAAGTTCCTGGGGAAATAAAGGGAAATCTTGAAAGCTCTGTAGAAACTATGAGGATTCAGTGCTGAACCTCTTACAGGTCAAACATAAATTAGGTACCTTATTACCAACACGGGTCCATTATTAATTCCATCTGCAACATCCAATATGCTCATTCCTCTCAACTTCTGCTTTATCCTTTTCATTCCTCTTCAGGTAGACAATGCCCACCTTGGCTAAGACTCTTGGATTACTCTTTTTAATGCAGTATCCACACAAAAAGAGCGTCAAATGCATATATTTTCAATTTCTTAATAAGCTAAAAATTTGCACCAGTAAGTCAGGGCCCTTCCCCTCTCTTTTGAGCAAATATTTTATTTATGACCTATTGTAACTATGGTAAAAATCAGACTGCGAAGTCTTGCATGTCCTTATCTGTTTTGAAAGGTGCTTGGCACACCTTTCTGACCTCAAAAAGGCAAGAAAAAAATGTATGAGTGTGTTGTGTATCAACTCAAATTCTAATGTGGAATACCACCAGGAATATTTCTTCAATGACCCTAGCAAGTCAGAGAAAAACTCAAGACTTAAACAGTGCACAATTTAGTCTCTGTAAAAATCCGTGAGGCAGCAAAAGAAAGGAGCCAGCACAGTGCAGGTGAGCACTATCCTTTCTAACTGCAGGGAGGAGCAAACCAGATAGCAGGAGTATTATCATAGAAGTATTTTTCTGACAACCAGGGCATGTCCAAAAGGAATGGGTGCAGTTTTTCAAAGAGTGAGATTGCTGGAAAGGGAACTGAAGAACACTTTGACTCTGGAGGGATTTGTCCTGTTTCCATCATTAGTATTCCACTGCTCCCCGCAAAGACCTCAGAGATGGGAGAACAGCTCGTGGTGCTTGCAGCCTGCCACTGAACTCCTAGGTTTGGATTTGTGCCTTAGAGTCTCAGGACTGACATAACTAAATCTTCGCATTTATATTTAGCTATACATACAAATTCAATTGCAAATCAGAATGTGAAACGACCTATGCAAAGCCTACAGATCTTTCATTCTTACAGATTTCACCTTTGCACCAGTGGTTACTGGTTGCATGGAGAACAGGAGTAATAAAAAAGTTTACAGCAACCTCAAGAAATCCTATTACTGATGGAATATTTGTCCCCTCTCCTCCATTCCAGTTTTGAAACATCCAACTTTTTGAGATCTCACACTTCAGGTTGCCTGGCAGAGCTAATGGAAAAAACCCCACAACTTATCTCCCATCATGAAAACCCCAGTGATTCCCCTCTGCTTCTCACAAGAACATCTGGAAAGCAACACCATACAAGAGGTTTGCTCAAGGGTAGGAGGGCATGAGAAGGGAAAAATCCTTCTGAATATTTGTGCTATATTTAAACACCAGACCAAAGCTTACACTTGGAGTGAATGTCTGTCTCTCTGCTGTGGGAATGCAGACCCAGGCACTGAACAAGGATGTGGTAAGCTTTTCACAACATGCCCCAAAGCAATGGCATTACTGCAAGACTGTAAAAGTCGAAAGCACAGTGCCTCTATCTTCTATTGGAATTGTTGCAGGGACAAAACATAGAACAAACAGAAATTTCAATAGTGTGCTGGGGAAAAAAATCTCAGTTTTCAGAACAGAAAGTTCACCTGTTTTGTAGAAATATCTCCTACAAAGAAGGTGTAAGCCAAGCAGGAAAGATGCAGTAAAATCAAAGCAACTCAGACAACATTTCGGAAGGTATCTTAGTTTGGAATTCAAAATTCACATAAAACTGGAGCAATATCAGAATCAATTGTCAGTGAAAGCAGTGAGAGCTACAGGTACTTAACTAAGATGGGGGAGGAACATCCAGAACAAGAAGGCATATTAATTTCATTGTTTAGATCCATAAGTTTAGGGAACCACCTTCTGAGAAACAAACTGACTTCATTGTCTTAGTATCACCTCACCTCAACTTGTTATTTGTGCAATCAGCTGTTTCCCTTCCCCATCCTAACAGGAACAAAAGCCTTGTTTATGTGAAGTGGCACCTAGGAAAGATCAAGACTCGTACAGGAGGACTGCACAGAAAGCTAACTTTTTGGGGAAGCATATTCCCAAGGTGAGTAGTTAATGTAATCAAAATCATTGTGGGAACTAGTCACCACATCTAAATTCATAAATATCAAAATTAAGTCATTAACAAAAGAGCAAGGAGTTGCTCAGCCTGAACTACCCATAACATTTGAGACTAACAGCAGCCTGTTCACATGAAATATAAAGGAAGTTAATACAGCTTCTTGCATAAACTAAGTAGGTGGGAGCTACACTAACTCTCAGGATTAGGGACCCTGTAGGAGTCACCAAGCAAACTTACCACAGGAGCTAACTGCCTTTTTATTTTCCTGTATGACTGGGAAACAGTGACTTTAGTCATTGCCAATTCAAGATAAAGATATGTCTGTGTGACACCTAAATGACAGCCCAGCTAATTAGGGCACCAGAAGAGATGGGCCACTGGGAACACAGAGGTGTGGGCTGATACTCTCTCTGAGGAGGACAACTCCTTTTACACAGAGTGGGAACTGCTGCCACAGTCACAGTGCTGTTGCTGTTTCCACATCTCACTAGGCTCCACTCGGCTGTCGGACGCAGCACAGACGTGCTCTTGCTCCTGTCAGGATGACTCTGCTTACAGTAATGCAGAAAGTATTAAACAATGAGACACCCTACATGCATCATAACTCACACTGTGTAAAGTGAAAACAGCAGATTCTTCTGTTTTCCTTTGCTTCTGTGTTTTTCCAGTGTCTCAAGCAGCAGCTAATCTGTAACACTGAGGGCAGAGGGTTTAATGTACAAGCTCATAAGTAAAGGGAATGCTTCTGAAATGTACAACAGATAAAGGGGGAATTGCAGGATAACACTGTATGGTTTAAAACACCACACTTTTTTTCGTCCTTTACAACTTTTCACATCAGCAAACAATCCTTTAAAAACTATGGCTAGATCTTACACTAGATGTATGCTAATCATGGGCCATTATTAATTTAAAAATCCATTATCTTCCTAATTAACAGGAGTTTTCTTTTACCCTAACTCATAAACACCTGATTACCTTCCAAATCAAAAGTGTGGTTGCCATATTGTATCTGGAGGTGTCTACAGAGTCACTCACACCTTGCTCTGCTGTACCTTAGCATGTCTGTTTTTTAGGAAGGGAAAGAGTAGGAAAGTCAATTCTGCAGGTATCCTGGTCAAGATGGAAAGGTTTTACTGGAGAGAAAGATTGGGCCTCATGCTAAATTTTTGGGGCTTAGAGGAGTGTTCAGGAATTTGTTTTCAAATGAGCTCTGCAAGTTTGCTCACCTTGAATATGAACTATCATGAAAGTCACATTCTGCCTGCTCCACTTCTTCAGCTGGTTGAATAAGTCCTCTCAGATGTTTTAAGATTGCACTTTTCCAGTACACAAAAACTTGGCCACAAGATTGCCTCTTCCCAGTTACTAGGTGCTCTGCACACTCAAGTAATATTTTTAATCTCACATCCAGTCATACTGGAACACAAACTTTCACCAATGCAAATTACATTGTACAGAGCTTGTAAAGCAGTATCTAACTTTGAATTTTTTTTTTTTT
>VXAX01007965.1:2298393-2376374 GCA_013399835.1 Leptocoma aspasia
TGAACTGTGTCTTTTGGAGCATTCCTGCATGAGACAGCTATGATTTTTTGCTGTATTTATGTTCACATGAAGTCTCTTCTGGGCCACACACTGAACTACAAGCAGCGTTAAGTTATCCTGGTGCAACATGGAAAAATGAAATTAAAACCTGCCTTTCTCTTCCTTCCTCCATTAATATACATGCTATTGTACTACAAAATCTAGCAACAACAAATGATAAAAACTTCCATTTGTCTTTTGTATGTAAGAATTATAGAGATACTACAATTGCTGTCCATGGTTATTACTGAAGTAACAGATGCAATTAATTATTATTTTACTCATTCTTAAATATCACACTGTTGACCAACTTACCATAGAGAAAACTAAATTACTATATTTATTTTCATACTGAGTAATATAAGTAGAGAAACATACTGTGTCATTCATAGCTGGACTTCATGCAGCTTAGAAGTTTAAGGCAAGGACTCACTATACACACAAGGTTAGTTTGCATTATGATTGGACTGAGTTTGAAATGCATTAGCTAAGAATAATAAGTCAAAAAATGCAGAATTCCTAAAATGTCACCAGATTAATAGGAGCCATTAAAAAGCAGTACAAGATAGAGTGCTATCTTTTATTTTATTAGAGTAAAAATCTTCCTCTAAAGTTATCTTCTCCAGAGTGGAGAGCTTTATAAATGATGAAGGTGATAATGTCCTTGAAATCCTCCTTGACCACAGCTTTAAAAACAGAGCAGAATAATTCCCTTCTGTTTCAGAGACGTTTTAACTTGGACCTTTGCACAGAAAAACTAACATATCTACATCTCAGACAGTGGAAGAAAAATACATGTAACTTATAAAATGCTTCTATGGCAAAATCACAGGGGAGACACTGATAAAACACAACCCTCTCCCTATCTATCTCTCTGGAAAGGCTGAAAAAGCTAAGCAAATCAAAAATTTTGCAGTAATGTAGTGTCAAGCAATTACCTTAATCAGAACGAAATTTCTAATGGCTGCACCAAAAACATTTGCTTCCCCTCATCCTTAGATTTACCTACTACTTTATGCAATTTTTTTCTTTTGTTAACAAACTGTGTGGGCAGTCTCTTAGGAGAGACTGCTAGGGTACCAATAAATTTGTAGTAAGGCACGATTAGACACTATGCTAATATGCATACTGTATTGTGAGTAGGAGACAGCAGCTTACCAAACCATTTTCTGATTAAAAAAATCCCCAAACACTGGCCACCAAGAAAGGTCTCCAAAACTAACAGCCAGAAGCAGATTTCAGAGGGACAATCACCATCTGCTTCCAGCCAGTATGGCCAAAAAAAAAACTTATATCATTCTGCAAACTGTGTAAATTCAGCTCCTTTTACTTTGTACTTATTTTGCTCCTCCAGTTTATCTTCTCTGAAATGTTCCAAGTCTGACAGAAAAGAGAAAGGACCTACATACATGAAAGTATGAGAAGACATGAGACATGAGAAGAAATACCACCAAGGAAGCTTCAGCTGTAGTATTTCTTCAGCTGCCAAGCTTTTAACTTAGTACTTTCCTTTATTTCTCCTCTGCATGGAGAGCAGATGGATTCACACTCCAGTATCTGGTGGCATCACAAATCCGTGAATCTCAGCTTGACTGAAGTCTTGGAAGCAAGAAACTGATTAATTATTTTAAGCTTGCAGAAGCCAGACAACCCAGAGAAGTTCTGCCAAGCAAATATGGAGTAAAATTTACAGGTGTAATTGTGAACTTCTGATAAACTGACACTGGTTGGAAAAGGTCTGGTTTACTTCAGAGTGATGGGAACAAGTTTCCAAGAAGCATAAGGAAAAATTGTGATGGATGGCTGGAATAACTTCCAGTTGCAGCTTCTTTCTACAGGTGTCCCAAATCCTCATTTTTACCTCTGATCCTGCTGTTGAGTAATCCCTGTGTAACGTTTAGGATAGGTCCACCTGCCGCTTGTACTTCACCTGCACATCAGCACTGCCTCTCCTTCACTGCAGTAAAATGCTTCACATTACATTGTTTCCTCTATTACTCCAACCCAAACACCACTTTAAGGCTTCTCTCTGGAAATACTTCCTTTTTTCTGCAGTGAGCTTTTTTTTTAATTTTCCCTTATTCATTCTTGCAGCTCTTTTCTGAGACATCTGCAAATTATTCAGCTTCTCCAGTGCCATGCACTAAATCCAGCCACTACACTCCAGCAGCATTTCTCTTAATGCCAAATTCAGATGTGGTGCAGTCTTCCAAGACCTGCCTGGCATTTTCCTGATGATGGATTCATGGAGCACACTAAATATCATGGTGGAAGAACCACACTTGTAGCTTTTGCTTACCTGACTATTAATTGTGATCCAGCCCCATGTCATGTTGGCTTTTTGTTCTACAGATTGTAATGGTGATGGGAACATAGTACAGAAGGAACACAACAGTAAAGAGCCTGCAGGGAGCCTGCAAACAGGGCTTTTTTTCCAAGTATTTTGCTGAAGTGTACTAGTACTAGGATTGACTAAGTTAGGATTGAAGAAACAGACTCTCAAATCGAGCATTGAATGTCATCTCTTGCCCTCCTCCCACTACACACACACACTCATTTAATTCTGCACCCATTTAAGAAGCCATTCACCAGTCTCCCTGCTTAAGCACTGTATAGCAGACATGCATGGAATGAGACAGCAGCTTGCTATGAAATGTGGGCCAGCTCTCCCCATTTTCTGTGTGACAGTGGGGATGACTGACCAACAGGTAGACACAAGCTAAAGGTAACCCCAGTTTGATTATTTACAGGTTCCCAAACCCAAACCTGATAAGAGTCCATAATGATTAACAGCCAGCTGCTTAACAGACTCGCAGCAGTCCATAGTTCGTAGGGAACAAAACCAGTGGTGCTTCAGTGGGAGAGCAGAGCAGTGAACAACAGCTCCCACATGCTCAGCTGCAGGCAATTTGTGCAGGGGAAGGAAACCCCCAAGTCCTCCCTCAATGGAGCTGGCTAGTTACACTTAATTTCTACTATCAGTGCTTCTGTAGTCCTTTCCTCTACTGTGTAGATAAATTTGCCAATGTCAAGGGCTAAAATATCCATTTTGTATCTTTTCCTTAATTTAATTTCATTCAGTTTTCTATTTGTTTCCTCTTTACTGAATTCAAGAAACACAAAAAGGTTTTGCAAAGAAAAAGTGAGCAGACTAAGCCATAATTTGCAATTCCAGCATCACTAAACAAAAAGCCCCCTGACTTCCCATCTATACATTCCAAACCTTTCTTTGGGAAAGGCTCTTCCTGAGATTCCTTCTGCACCTTCCCAACAGGCAACTTACCTAATACCTACAAAATGTGTACTATCAGGTAAAATTCAAATACAGAAGGTCCCCAAGACTACTAAATCTCATCTGGAACAGTTTAATGGGACTGCTTCTTACAGGAAGGACAGCAGTGGGGAAATTTCACCTTTTGCAGATGCAAATTTCATACCCATCAGCAAAGCAGCTATTTTAAAAACTTACTCTTACAAGCTACAATACCTCTTGCAAGTTTATGCAGCTTACACAGAGAGAGGAGACATGAAATTCTGTGCATTAACAGAATGAAAAAGCAGCTTCACAGCAGTCACTACCTGTAGGTCCAAACAGATAGAGTTCACATAAACAGTAAGATCATTAATATTACAGAGGCTTGTTTCCCCGCTCTGAACATTAATGGCATTCACCATGGGTTTGCAGCAAGATTGTATTAAAACATTTAAGGCCCCATTGCCAAACTGTTTCTCAGCCTAGCAGTTCTGTCCAAGCACCTCCTTGTGCAGAGCCAGGACCTGGACTCAGTGATCTTTCTAGGTCCCTTCCAACTCAGGATATTCTATGATTCTATAAGAAAGACTTAAAAATTTTTGCTAATTATTTGTGGAAATTAAAAGATTTCCCTGTAAGCTCTTTACAATAGTAATTGGTGCCTGTGGACAAAGACCTGTTACATACGGTAAGTCTCAATGTAAGTTATGTCATAATTCTCTAACCATGGTGTTGGTTTGCTCTGTAAACTGTTCTGATGACCATCCAGTTTAAATGGTGGTGGCACAACGCCTGAAAATGCTGGACTGGATATAGAGAAGTTAATGTGAAGAGGTATTGAAAAATAAACTAAATTGGAGTAGCTCCACTTCCCCTGTAGACACGCTGATCTGAAATAAGTCACTTTATTCTGAAAATAATTATTTCCCTCACAAAGCTCAGCAGTATATCTGGCCTTGAAAGAACTGGCTCTTTTCAGCTCATAATAGAAAGAACCACAGAAAATGAACCTGATGCAAATAACTTGCTCAAAGAAAAACTAAAAAGTTGTTTGCCTTGGTAGGCACGGAAAAAAAAAAGTCTGTTTTTTACCATAACATTAACCCAGACTGTAATTTGTCTTTTTACAACTAATGAGCAAATCAGTGCTGTCAAGATTCATTTTGATGTGGTGGGCTTCTGAACAAGACTTTTAAGTAGCTGCTTGCTGGAAGGTAAGTGTGTGGGGGACTGGGGAACAGGCCCCCACTTGCTTCTCCTAGGACAGGTAGCTGGAGAACAGCTAAGGCTTAGAACTGTGCAAGAACTGGAACAAAGCTAAGTAGTTTACTGGCAACAAATTGCTAAAACACTTGGAAAAAAAAAAAAGAGTAAATTGTGGCTCCCTAAGCACAGCTCATTCCTTGGGAGTCCTGTGAGGTTGCTCAGCAACATACCACAATTACTGTGGGTCAAGTCCTCAGGACATAATCTAGCCTATTGACTTTAATTCAACCACCCCTGGCATAAGGTACTGCCAACTGTGAGCAAGAAGAAAACAGAAGCAATGCAGACTGGAGAGCTCTCAGATGTTGGGAGGAAATTTCAGAGTTTCCAAATGTTTTATCCATATTGTTCTGATCTGCTCAATTCACTATGTCTGTTCTATGGTCATTCTTTCAAAGAGGTAACTTTGAAAGAATGACAGAAACAAATTTTAATTTCAATTTAATAGGAAAGCAAGAACCAAAGTCCACTGATGCAGTGAGACATTTTTGAGTTCAAGCCATTTTTCAGTACCCACACTCCTGGTACAGATACTCTCAAAAAAAACCCCTAATGCCTTATCTTGGAGGAATTAGTAATAAAAATACTTTCCACTCCATCAAGCATAGTTGTTCATGACAAGCTTGACCAGAAAGTCATTCTTCCCTCCTGTGGATAACTTGACCCTTCCAAAACTCATTCACCTAATACATTACTGGGAAACTTTGCTGTGAAGATACACTTCGAATGTATCACACATCTCTCCAGCCTTTCAGAAGGACGGAATTGCTTTGAGATGTCTGTCTGTCTGTCTATCTATCTATCTATCTATCTATCTATCTATCTATCTATCTATCTATCTATCTATCTATCTATCTACCTATCTCTCTCTCTCTCTCTATCTACATGTTTCTTTTAGGGAAGGACAGCTAAAAACAGAAGATGAGACCTTGGGATGGCATGAAGTTCCACTGAGTATTTGGCTTTCCTACGTAAAAAGAGAGCAGCCTTTCTGACCCAGGCTGCAGGATGCATGGTGCTATCAGCAGTGGTCAGCAATCCCTCTGCACAAGTGCTCCTAGCAGAGTCCTGACAGTTTTAGCTTTGCTATAAAAGAGGGAGCTTGCATGGGTTGAAGGAAGAGAGATTCCTTCAGAAAACATTTTCCTTCTCACTGAACTGCAGTGATGACTCTTAAGCCCAGGCTTACAAGGAGTATTACTCCACCCACTGAAATCCAAGTGGTGTTGTGAGCTGCGGTTCCCCCTCAGAGAAATGTTTAGAGTAAATTTTAAACCTATTATTTTTATTACAAATTCACTTTCAAATACTTGTGCAATTTGCTACAATTCCTTTCTTAGGAATGAAACCTAGGTTTGAAGTTCACTATTTAAACCACTAACAAGAACAATGGATGTGTAGTTGTGGGTTTAGGGCTTTTGATGGATACAGGTTTACATCTGATGGTCCAAAAGCTTGAATAATCCTAGACCCTGGTATTTCATGTAAGTGTCTGTAATAATGACACTCAACACGGTCCCCTGGACCTGGTAGTCCATGGACACTGCACCTCAGTCTGCTTACCAACAGCAGCATGCTGCCAGATGGCCAGACCCCACCAAACCTCAGTTAATTACTAAATGCAGTTTCCCTCATGGAGATACTTCGGCAGAATCCGTAGATAAAACCTTTGAGTACAAACTCACACAATTGTAAATGCACATATGTGCAATTGTAAACCTATTTCAGCCTTGGCCTATGGGGAAGGACCACAAATGTGTAAAATGAGAGCTCTGAAGCACAAATCAAGTGAAGAGATAAGCATTTTGCTTGTGTCATTACTAATTCAGGCATCTAAGTATCTAAACTAGTTTCTCTGAGAGGCTAGTTTGTGCTTTGAAGTACATGCCTTTCAAAATATATCCACAGTCTTTCTGTGAAGGCTAATGATAATTTTATCTCTTCTGAGCCTTGCAGTAATAAATGCTGACAGCCCCAGATGCCAGGTCCTTGGTGAGAGCATCTTTTTGTTTATTCAGGATTAAGTTAAACTACTTAGCCGCCATTATGGTAAATCCACCTCTCCTACAGACCTTCTTAAGAATACTGAAGAAAATAATGAAACACCACATACTGCTGTGAGATCAATCGCACTCAGCACACTAAGAAACTGCTGACAATTTATTCTTGGTGTGGAGGGGTGAACAGACTGCACCAAACATCCCCCCAAATAAGAAAAGAGAAAGGCCATGTTACGTGCTCTTTGTCTTGATTTCGTCACATCACACCTTGATGCTGTGGCAGACTTTCAACAAGGAACTGTAAAGCTTGATCCTGCAGGTTTTGTCCAACAAGAAATGGGTTTAGATACCTCAATAATTATGCTCAGTTATATGCAAAAGGACTGGATGTATTTTTTTTTTTTCTGAGGCAATTTACAGTAGCCTTTTTACCATCTTTCAATATTTGAAATGTAAAGACTTTTCAATTTAATTTCCTCTTCCTTAGGGGCGTGAAGGAAATATTGTGCTCTTACTGACACAAATGCAATCTGAGACACTGAATTATCAGACCTGTAACACCAATGCCATTCTTTCACACTGGCAAAATATTCTCATGTATCATATAAAGATCTAAAGCTGTGAGTGCATCAATGTGTAGTAAGACCACATGATACATATTAAGCAAAGAGCAAAAAACATATTTGAAAAAGGGGATTTTCAAGGCATACTATCTATTCTATATCATATCTATGCTATCTAATCTATTTAATTAAAAAAAAAAAAAAACTGAAGATGGCAGAGCTAGGTTCCATTCTGCCATTTAAGGCAGCTGTAAGATTAGCCTTTAATTACTAAATGATGGTGGAAAAGCTTGAGACCTGCTTACCAGCTGTTTCTGCAGCACAAGTACAAACAGTATCTGGCTACACCTCAGAGTACTGGGGGAGTAGGCACGAGCATCTGCACGCTGCTGGGTTGAAGTGACTTTAAGTGTACAAATAAGATTTTTGAAGGCTTTTCTTCTCATGAATAGGCAATGGCACTTTACAGATACAGCAGCACCAGCTGAAGGATTAAGAGAATTTGGGTTTAATAAGACTGCAGTCTAGGACCTGGCTAGGGTACCCAGGAACCCCTGACTGCACAGGTACCTTCTGCATTGCTGCTCTTGCTCTCCTCTGCCTTGTGCCATCAGTGCTGCTCCACCCAGAGCTGGGGACGATGTGGGAGGTGTGGCCAGCTGGCCTACAGCAGCTGCATGTCCTGCCAAACACCCAGCTGGAGGTGGGTGGCAAGACCACCAGAGGCTGCATCCCTGTGGTTGGGAACTCATCCTCAGCTCTCCCCATCAAAGGAGAGAAACCAGTGCACTGATGTCACTCAGCAAACAGCTTCTAAAAACCTCCCGTGCTGTGTAGAGACTGAGCAGACTTTGTGCATCCTGAGGCAAAAGCTGCACTGGCCCAGAGTGACTGGTCCCCAGAGGAAAGGCTCTGCAGTGGGAAAACCCATAGGAAGCAGGCCCAGGCTGGGCTGCCAGGAGACACTCTGAGGTCAGGGCAGCGAATGAGCAGCTTCCTCTCCACAAGATGCTGTGCAGTGCTTCCCCCGCAAGTTCACAAAGCAAAAAATGATTGCAGGCAGGAAAAACATGACATTTAGTAACATAAATTGACAAGTTCTCAACAGGAACAAAACTATTTTTTCCACTTTGTTTCTTTATATAAACGGTATTTGATTTTTAACATGCAAAAGACTGACAGCACACCAAGCATAAAATAGATTGCGATCTCCGTAAATCAGGATGCCTGTTATCAGATTGGCACCAAACAAGGCCATTGTTGGAGCTAAAATTACCTCTCAGGTCTTGCAATACACTTTACCAAAGGACACCATGTCCCACTGCAGAGACACACTGCCTACAGAGACATCCACTAGAGGGGCCAGGAGACAAAGGTCTGGGAGAAGTGGAGACTGGACCCCTCAACAGGTTTATGGAGCAAGGTTGGCTCACTCTCAAGATCTGCACTCCAAACATACAGCAAACATTCAGGAGAAAGAGAGAAATACTGAGTGTTTCTGGATTTGACGATGCTAACAGAACACTGGTTGTTGACACCCTCTGATGTTCAAAAAACTCAACATTTTGTTTATCTATAGCAAGTATGGCCTTAATGCAACAGGTAAATGAGCACCAGTGAAGACAGCACCCATTATCCCTCTGATTTTCACAGTACTACTTGTTTTTCTACTCAATCAAGAAACCTGAAGGACAAGGAAAGTGATCAGCACTTCCTACACACAGAGGCCAAACACTTCTACAGTGGTTTTCTTCTTCTGCAGCACCATTCCTGAGTTTTCCCATAGTTGTCAGAAAACCGTTTCTTTAGTACTTGTCTCACATACAAGTGTTTTGAAGGGCATGTATCTTCCCTGACACTTTCATTGTCAGAATAATTTGAGACACAACCATCAAGACGAGTCTTGATGGAGTACTCAAGGTAAGTTGTAACACACAGGTCTACAATGCCAAGAGAAAACCAAAAACTTAAATAACTTAAAGAACTCAAAGAGTTTGCCTTTGAAAGAAGAATACCAGAAATTGTTTAGAACCTTCTTTTTTTAAACAACACTTTAAAAGCACGTATCTTTGAAAAAAACCTAACAGGACACGAAAACAACTTGCAAAAAACTTACGACTCCCCAAGTATAACCTGAAAAAGAATTGCTGCTTATCCCACAGATTAATAGCTGGGCCCTGGAAGAAGTGGAAAATCACCCAGGAAAACCACTTCAAATATGACTTGCAAGTGCAGTACTGGCAAATTGCATTATACCACCCATGTCTAGGATAAGAGTCACCAGTGGGCAGTGGACAGGGCAGAGCTAGGATTGGTGGTAGGGTAAAGTAAAGATGGGATGGAAAAAAGAAGAAGCTTGGAAGTCTGATTTTGCTGCTAAAGGGATGATTCTACTGCAAGGATGTGAAGATGGGGGTGAGTGACTGCTGCCTGTGGGAATGGCAGCTATGGTTCACACACTCTAATAAGTATAATCATTAATAACAAAAGGATTCCAGGCACAGATAAAATTTACTACATAAATCTCATGCACAACAAAGTGTGTGCTCCCTATGTAGGATCTTCTGCATGCATGATGCCCTGCAGGGAGGCATAAGCAAACAGATATATACAGAGGGACTTTTCTCATGGCAATTTACTGGGTAAGGGCATTATTTGCAGCCTAAATGGTCATTATTCCTGTTCCCAAAGACTGAACAATGGGGAAGACAGAAAGGTTTGTAATGAGGTGGTCATTCACCGCACCTCTTGTTCACTACTTGTTTTAGGTTATGTCACACCACAATATTTAAGTATACAGTATTGTGGCACATTTTTTCTTAGAATCCATGGAGGTTTTGCAATATAGAACTAAATGAGAAATATAAATAAGTAGATTATTCCAGATACAAGTGTGTCTGCAACGGTGTCTTGCCACATAGAAAAGAACTTGTTTAATGATCAGAGTTTTTACTATAATAACAGCTTTGATTAGCAGCAGACAGTAGTGCTCACAGAAGTAATTGATTTATTTTAATTGGCTTTATTTGAGACCCTCATAGCATTAATTTTTCCACACATGAACTTCAAGTTTTTTACTCTCCAAGACTTAATTCTGCTATCGATAGTCCCTTTACTTACTGCAGCGCATCTTCAATAATTAAGTGTCTTAAAGTTCTCTTTGTTTTGCTAGGGGTGGAAATCCAGCGAATGAGTTTTCATTTAAAGAGTGTGGGGGAGGTGAGCAGTGGAGGAGAAAGACAGCTTCTTCCTGAAGACGAAGGAGGAGGATTGAACAGAAATTGCTCAGGAGAAAGTCAGACATTGACTCAGAGTAAATGACAGGAGCAGAAGCAGGGCTCCTGGCACTGAAAGTACTGTGTGACAACAGAAAACAACCTCAATTCCTATTACTCCCACCAGGCATTAAAGAAGGAAAATGATAACAGCTCCTTCATCAACAGGGGCCCAGCTCAGGGGGCCCATGGCCACGCCAGGCTGTGGCAGACCAGCCCTGCTGGGGCACGGCCGTGGGGAGCTGCGGATGGGCAGGGACAGCCAGGGCTGGTGGTGCCCGGGGGGGCCCTGGCAGCCAGGCAGGAAGGAAGCAGCCCTGCTCTGCTGGGCCAGCCAGGGCATGGGAGCCAGGCCTGGCAGGGAGGGAAGGGCTATGAGCTGCTTCCCAGCACTGACAATATGGACACAGCTCAGGATGCCACTCAGGCTCACGCGAGTGGAACGCAGCCGCACCTGTAGCCCACAACAAACCAAGCCCCACATTCCTCCAACGTGCACCAAAAAAAATGGTGAAGTTGACTGGGTTTTTTTTTTAAATCTAAGTCTCTTGTACTTATTTCAGTAATAGACAACCTGTTCCCCAGGCCCTGATTCAGCAAGGCCTGTCCCTAACATCAGTGGTCTTGTCATTTTACAGAGCTACAAACGTGGCCACGTGCATGCACACACGTCAGGGCATGCAGTGCATCAGCAAGTCTGGGGTATCAGTACTATACTACATAATAATTTAAATGTGTAGTAAAATATGTCTTGCATATGCAATGAAACAATGTAGATGAAATACGCCTCCTTCCCCTCAAAGGTAACTATTTTTAATGACTAAGTTAAGATAATGCATTTAGAAGATGCAGCTTGCTGCATAAACAGAACATACTCAAGGACAGCTCACTTTTTTACCATTCAACACCTTTTCTCAGCTAACTGCAAGTCAAAGGACAAACCTTCTTGACTGCTAATGATGAGAAAAACTAACAACTGCTGTCCTGCCTGAAAACGTCCACTCCTCCAGCTGGCCAGAAACCAAGTGGAAATTCCAGATCAGGAGGCAATTATTTATGTATGTCTCCTTCCAACCACCCCCCTCTAAACCTTAAATTTGCTTCTAAGTGGGAATTAATCCTGCCTAGAACACTTTAAACGCTGCTGTATCTTCACAATCAGGTCAGTGACAGTTTTTGCTTCAGCTACACTTGTGAAATTTTTGTCCATATTAATAGCAAATTTACTTTTATTGTGTTTGAGAGAAAAGAATTCTTTAGCTTTGAGGTCTATTTTTTTTAAATACACCATCACACTTAAACCAGAAATTACATTTCTGCCTACTACAACCTGCTGTTGCAAGTTTTATTTAAAATTCTTTTGCATTTTAAAAGATTTTTTTTTAAATTCACAAGTACAAGAAAACACCATTTTTACTTTAAGCTCTGTCTCAGTTCTCCAAGAGAAAAGGACCTCACTGACAAGCATTCACTATCACATTTTCCCCCGACAGTCCTTGTGGATAAACAACAATACTCACATAATCTACTGACTAGATCTTATACTTTTGGACTGAAATAAATGCTCCTTCTTGTGTACTGGATTAAGAGAGACTGAAAAAAATCTCCTTTTAATTTGTTTCCCTTGACAATGCAGAACAATTCTTCATTTCATGCAGAAAATGTTTCTCCAAGTGATCCAACTCCAGATCAAAGTATCATCTTTTCATACAGCTCTTGAAAAAGGCTACATTATGTGCAATAAGATTTGAAACAAATGATACTTTCCCAACAGTGAGCAAAGGCTTTAAAAAATTGAATGGGGGGGGCCCTCTTTTAGGCTGGTGGTTTTGCAAAAGGGAAGCATCTCTTAAGTCTTCAGGCATTCAAAGGTAATTAAGTGATCTATACATAACATCAGGATGCTGTAAGTCACTACCATAAAACTTAACTCTTGCAGTGGAATCCCTGAGGAGCTGTAACACAAAAAATACAGATGACAAAACAGGCCTCTCATAAAGCTTGCAGTGCATCTTACTTGCATGGAGCGAAGCTCCCAGAGGAATCCTCGAGCACAGAGGAAGACACAGTTCAGACAGGCAGGTATTAAGTGAATCTAAATAATCAAGAGTGTGATCTGAGCTTAAGATAACAGGTGAGCAGTGCCAGACTACTCTGAATAAGCATTTTTCAATGGACAGGCTACAGAGAATGGAAGCTGCCCCCTGTGCTCAGCCCAGCAAAGTAATGTAAATGTTTACAGGGCAAACAGCCATGGATGAATGATTTCCTGAGGTTGTATGATCAACTTGGACAAGACCTGGACCATCAACAAGAGTTTGTCCAAAGGACAACAGGGTCAGATCTGGCAGCAGCTGTAGGGAGCTGACGGACATGAGACAGGAGATAACAGAGAGACAAACTTCAAAATATCATTCTGCATCTGAAAAGGAAGCTCTTTGGGACGCCAGGGACAAGGCACGCTTTGTAGCTGCCCAGCGACACCAGTCACCTCAAATAACAAATTGCTTCTATGAAAAAAGGCATGGTTTTTTCTGCTTCTTTAATTATCTGAAGCAAATGCATGTGTAGTCATAGATCTGGGATAATCCAGAGACTGCAAGAATTGTAATTTTCCCAAGTTTCTACATGCTTTTACCAAGGGGCAGGACCTGCAAGCAGATAGCTTCACTTTTTTTACACACCAAAGCTTTGCTCTATTACATACAGAAATGTCACTGCAAATTTCATCCTCCTCCCTGAAACTATCCAGCCTAGTGACCACGATTTGTGCCTCATTTACTGTGACTGCAGCTGGTAATTCTATTCAACCAACTCTGCTTGCTAGAAAAATTATCATGATAACCCAAACAGCTTTGTCTTGGAGCACCATTGCCATTCCTTTTTCTTCAGTGGGAAACAACTCAGTCGTGCTCCCATTTGCCAAAACAGTGCCTCAGTGTTCAGCTGTTAGTTTATGAAGGATAACAACAAGTGGGAAGCCTTCCTAGTTTTTCAAGATAGGACCTACTGCCTTAAGAGAAGTCAAAACCTAAAGCTAGTCAAAGATTTTATTAATAATTAAAGGAAAATGGAACAAAATGGCAATAAATATGTAATTCAAGATTCCCTTTCCATTAACTGAGTTAAGAGAGATTTAAATGTACTCAGAATAAGGGCCCTACAGAGAGACTGCATTATGCATATGAGTTTTGAATGGAATGAAAGAAAAGCTAATAAATGGATAGTAATAAGCAAAACTGTGAAAATGAAACTAAAGAAAGCCTGAAAGGAGTTTTTTGGGGGGAAAAAAAGGATGGCAGGGAGTGCTTAAGTGTATTTTCATTCTTTGTCTTATCTCTGAAAATTAAATGTTCTGTAAGAAAATGAAGCAGATATACAGACAAAGGCAGCAGATGCATAAAGGAGTTACTGATTACTTTTTTTGGGTTTTTTTCATCTATACTACTACCACTTGGGTCTCCTAAAAACAAACAAACAAAAAACCACTCACACTAACACAAGCATTTAGGACAAGAGATGTCTTTTGCGTTGTCAGGAATGACTTCTAACGCCCTTAGAAACCTGGCCTTTAGATATTCCCTGACTGAGAGCAATTTGCCTGGTCTTGTCACCCTGTCTTCTGGTAAAATAAGTCTCATGGAGCCAAGAATATAATGCTGAGTAATCAAAATGTTTAGGGTTGTTGTGCGTAGTCCTTTCCATGATGACCTATGCCTTTTGATTGTATCTATACATTCTGTTTATTCCTACATCACTTTCTGATATGCTACAGGCTACCTCTTTCTCTTTTCGTGACTAGCTATAACAAAAGCAGCTGCTGGAAGCCTATTATCTAATTATCTTCTTATTCTTAGATCCTGCAAGGACTGGGCTGCTCATATAAGCAGATCACAAACGTTTTAGCTCCTCAGACCACCATTTCTTATCTAGCACAAAAACATTGTTGTACACTCTCTAAATGCACTGGATGTTTAAATGAGCTGTCAGAAAAGCCTTTTCTTTGTCACTGTCATCACTCACGTTGTTTTCAGCTAGCAGTATCTCCCAGTTTAGCAAGAGCTGTAGGACTAGAGTGCTTCACCAGACCATGGCCAGGACACAGCCCGGTATCTCAGCAGCTCTTCCAGGTGTCGTGGCCTCTGATGACACTGAGATGGGAGTTGACAAGATATGCCCATTTCTACTGAATGTCACCTGCTCCTCTGCCTTTAGCTGAGGTTCTTGCTCTGAGCCTCAAGAGTCAGAACACACCTGGATCACCATCAAATTGCTTCAGACTTCTGACTGTCTTGAAAGGCATATCTGAATTGTGTGACTGAACACCCATCAGGAATGCCAAAGAATTACAAGGTACAGGAACACTGCAGCCAGCACACAGTTGTGGTGCCCCTGCATGAAGGGACAGAAAAGCACTCCATGCAGAACAGTTGTCATTTGAAACGATGGTACTCTTATCATCACCCCAGGGATCTCTGCCCCTTAAATAATGACAATACAGGTAAGCATGAATATAACATTACAGTTTAAAAACTCAGGGTCATTACCAGGTCAACCTGCTCTCCCATTGCTCTGCTAACTTCACCTTGCTTTGCCATGCTGGTAAGTCTTTCAATTACTGAACTACATGAAGCTGACCAATAACGTAAGGAAGTTGAAAAAAATAAAGTCCGTCATCTCTAAACTCCGCTGAAGTGTTAGGTCCTGGATTTTTTTTAAAGCAAATCCAAAAGTAATATGAAAATCTCTGAATGCATTCTGTCAGCTTTTAAAGCTCTAACCAACAATTTATATTCACACTTCAGGAGGAAGAAATGAGGAACAGAAAACTTTGGGCTATTATTTTCTCCCTTCCATGTACTTCATCTGCTTTCCAATGCAAAAGAATAAGCTTCAAACTCTTAAAATTTATCTGTTCAACATATATATAGATGTTGATTCCATTCTTAATTTTCAGGAATACTTGAAAAATACTTGTGAAACACCCCAATACAGTCTCTGATGTTAACAGATCTATGTTGCAGATAACAATAAAATGATACTTTCAGACTACACCTCTCATGAAACTGGAGCTATTTTTAACTATTGTGCTATATATAAGCTAACCTATATTTCAATGCAACCTTTGTGTCCAGTCTGCCTGCTTGTAATAGGCTAGAAGAGAAGCACACAGTTGAAAGCATGATCCACTATGGGAAATCCTATCAACAGTCAATCCATTTCAACACCCAGCCTCTCATGTGACCCTGCAGAGGAAAGCAAAGTCTTTAGTCACCTCCCAGTTAGTTATGATCTACCCAGCTTGGGGTTCAAGAGAACACAGATTTCTTCTCCATCTCCTAGCACAACTACTTTATGCCCTGATTAATTCTGATCAAATTCTGATTTTTGCTGCAATTACCTTAGCAAGCATAGCTCTTGATATGGTAAAAAATTACCTACTGCTAAGAAAAATAACAGAAATATTTGATTTCTTATCTTCCTCTGTAACAGCAAGCATTGTAGTGGAAAAAAATACAATTAATTTTGTTGGCTAAGCTTTTGATTACCTAAAGGATTTTTAAAGCCTAGCAGGAAGGGTAAAGATTCCAATAAAGATATTAGATCTAAGTAGTGGCTGTTGATAGCTTCAAACCTTCTTGCTTATATTGCACTACTGTGCTAAATGCCTCTTCAGCTTCTGGGCAGGAAAAACCAGAATGAGAGAAATGTAAAGGTGTGCGATATGGAAGATGTATTTGATAAAGAAATGCAATTTGATTCTGATTTTGCAGCTTTGAGAGTAGCTGTGGCCTTCAAATATGAATTCTGGGACAAATTAGAGTTTAGGTAAATACACTGACAGAAATTCAGTGACATGCATTTAATGAATATCCTATGTTGAAAACACTCAAGGCTCCTTTGTGAAGCAAAGTAACAACGGTATGCTTAGACACTTAATTAGCAAGGAAACATCAAGCTACAACCCTTAAACTTTCCTACTTGTGTTTATGCTTACTTTTGCATAAAGTACTAATGTGTGCAGCCTATGTACATTGCTAGCATGACATCAAGCTTTGTGGCAAATGCACTACTGCTGTTAGTAAATACTCAGCTCTTGGATCTCAGCATGCCTTTCAATATCATTTTTTGCCCCTCCAAACCAGTACACACATTTATAATTATATTAAACTGCAAATGTATATGCACATAACTATTTACCCTCTTGTAGTAATATTTATCTGACAAAAAAGTGAAAAATGTTTCGCCAAGGTCTACATGCACTCTGACAGCCTAGGAAATGCTAATATGTTCAAGCATATTCAATTTCCTTTAAAAAAATTCAAGTTGGTACACTAGTAATTTGATCCATGAACTCTCAAATAGGCATTTAAATGTAAGTTTCAGTGAACTGAGTTTTCAGAAATAAATGATGGGAGAAATTCTGTTAGTAATACAATATTGATTTGTTAAATACTTGTTGGTAAGGAAAGTGTTGTGAAAGTGACACAAGGCAAAAGCAAAGGGGCTGGTTCACCCCTTCAGAGCACAGCGGAATGGGGGAACCACAGCACGTGGATGCAGAGGTGCTGCTCTACACAACACACAACTGCTTGACCCTGCAACATCCCCTGCATAAACCCCCTCCAAACTACACTGTTCAGCACTTTCCCTTCCTCTGGATAAACAGCCAGACAATTCCAGGGCAGGAGCTTCAGATGCTCTTCTGGGTCAGAGCCTCCCAAAGCTTTTTTGGCTTAACCCCATACCTCTCTCCTTTCAGCTCTTGCTGCTCCCCCAGGAAGGGCAATAAAAACCTCTAGACCCAGCTGATGGACAGCTGGATGTTTGCCTGGAGAAGGCAACAGAGAGAGACCTTCCAAGCAGAACTATCTTCCAGCGGGAGGTCACTCAGCAAGTCGGGCTATGCAATGGCAGAAGGGCAGTGCAAACTCTCAGCAGTGGGAGCACAGGCAGTCAAGACCACATGTCTCAGGCTCTTGGAGCCCCCTTCCCAAATGAGTCTCAAGTTTCAGCTTTGCAGGTTAGCCTCACGAACTTCACATACAGAAATTCACATGGCAGAAATTCTCTGGCTGTCAAAGTGATTCAGGGAACCGATTCAGCTAAAACATCCTGACAAAGGGAAAGGGAAAAAGAGAAGGAAGGAAGAGGAAGGAAGAGGAGGAAGAAGAAGAAAAATAAAAGAGAAGGGGCATTATTACTGGGATGGATTACATCCTGATCTTCACTGCTGAAACAGCTTTGCTGGCACAACATAAATATAAATAAGTATTGACTCCAGGAGCTGGCCCATCAAAACCATAAGTCCTAATACACTGTCAGTATCAAAAATGGTAACATTCTGTAATACAAGACCATGACAGATCTTTAAGGCAGACAGATCTGGACAGCATATTGATTTGCTAGTATTTTATAGAATCTGTGTTCTCTACACAAGATATACATAAAGGTCAATTAGGATAAATATCCCAAGTGTGATTGCAGAAATAAACCATAATAAAAACTAAAATTCAAAAACTCCAAATGCTCAAAACTGTGCATGCAGTGACTTTTATTAATGCATATCAGTGATGCAACAGGGCAATGCAGAATCAACTGCAGGTCAAGAAACATGACCTCATTTTCTGCATTCCAGCTGACTACTGTGTGATCTCTACGTTTCTGTTACAAATTATCCAGCCCTTCTTCAAGTTGAATGGATACACAAGCCGACTTAAGGCTTATAAGCAGGGGTTTTGATTTGGATTCTGAAAATTGAAGAGATAATCAGCTTATCAGCTTTAAAGAAGAGAAACTGAAACACACTTTTGTCTTGCTTTGCTACTTTGTTATAACCAAAATCTACACTTTCTGTTCCTCAAGAAATGGCCTCTAAAGTAACCCAAAACTTACTAAACCAGATGGAAGCACAGTGTCCACCTGTTGTGGAAGCTTCAGTAAAAGCTTATGTCTAAGCAGACAGACAAATGCATACATGCTTTATGGAGGAGACAAGACAAATGCAGTGCAACACACTAGTCATGTGTCTGCTTTTTGTTTAAAAGTATTCATAGAAGTGAAATGGCAGTGCAAAGCCCAAGACAATCTTTTGGAGATTTAAAGATGAACAGACTTTGCAGGTAACAGAGCTTATAAAAGAGAGTATCTCAGCTGACAGGCATTTGAACAAAACTCACATCCTGTATTTTATGATGAGCACAACTGCAGAGGCCACATGAAGTTCCTGGGGCTAACTCTCCCTTTGTAGGGACACACTACTTCATAGGGAACTTTTCTTTCCATGTAGAGAAAATGTTCTTTCTCTAGTAAGTATTATGACTATTGATTATATATATGATGATCTCAAGAAAGGTTTTTAATACTGAAGAAAAGAAGGTAAAACACCTGAAAAAAACCCCAACACTCTGCTTTGTTTCAGTATGTAAGTATTTTAAGCTCTGTCACTGAAACCAGAGAACTGTCCTCTGGCAGCAAACTCTATTGGAAAAGCCTTGGCTGCTGGAAAAGCCTTAGCTAGAATTTTTTTTTTTTTAAATCATCTCTAGGTATAATGTCTGAGAGCTCAGAGCTCATTTCCACAATCCTGTTACCATTCATAACTAAAATTCCATGTTTCATTTCTCCCCCCCTTCCCAGATTCCCGAAGAGAAATAAAGCCTAACTTTATTTATACTGGGGCTAAGGAGAAACAAAGCCCAACTTGTTTCTAAAGGACTTTGAGATCATTTGTTTTGTAGGTGTACATTCCCCATGAAAAAGCCTGTGTGCCATGCCCAAGAACCCTCTCCAAACACGAAGAATAAGCTATATGTTTTTGCAGGCTTCCAGAGACGTGAACAGTGTCCATACAATAGCTTCCCTTGTTAAAGGCAAATAGTTTTCAGACCAATAAAACTGATGCCCAACAGACTCCTTGCTACATATTCATACATTGTCATCACCACAGGAACTTGGGGTCCTTGACCATAATCTCCATGCATCATCCCCCCAACTGTGATCGCCCACAGCCCACACTTCACAACCTACGTATTTCCAGTTTCCCCCCAGCCACAGCAGCTCAGGCTCATGTTCTCTCATTGCCTCAGGAGTGAGAAGCAGCACTGAGCCATGGCCCAGCTGTTTTCCCACCAACCCACACAGAACACCACTGGCGAGCTTACCTTACACCTTTTCCCTTAGATGGGGTAGTTATTTGTGTGCCTCTCTTCAAACAAACCAAGGCTATCAATGAAACCTGCCACAGATTAGCAGCATTAAAACCTCACTCTCTCTGCCAAATCAAGATAATTGATCATTGGCTTCACAAAGCTCAGTGGAAGGCAGATGGATAGATACAGTCATCCTATAAACTTCAGTTCCTCAGGAAACCAGGCTAAAAATAGCTGATCCCAAATGCTTAGGGAACAAATTGAGCTCAAATTAACATAAATACCAACTGGAATGTTAAAATGTGTTGGCTCTTAAATATCTTTTAAAAAATGGTGTCTCAAAGGGTCAAAATTCTAACAATATTTACATGAAGCAACAGATGAGCATTAATTTATTTACAGGGTCCACAATGGAGAATAGGTAACAATCTAGGGTGACATCAGTGCAGATGAATGCAGGATGCCATAAATGACATGACTGTGCAGGGGTGTTTAGCATGTCTCCTCTTCATTCCACAGATCATTAGCTTGTCACTGTGGGTAAAGAAAACATCTGGACTTCAATTCCCTCTAGCAAAAGTGGATACTTTCTTGGGTTTTATCACCTGCTTCTCAGATTTTCAAAATGTTTTAAAATTTCTTACAGTCCAACATGTTAGAATCTATTTGCTTCACCTGTAACAAATTTTGGTCCAAACCCTTCAAAGAGTTATGCACAAGGCTGAATTTTTAATAAAACAAACTACTCAGAAGCAAATATAATCGGAGTTAATATTTGTCAAACCTGAGGACCGGTTTTCTTATTGACGGGGGTAACTCCAAATAACACTCAACATTCCCAGTGTGAGGAACAGCAAACACATCTTATGCAAACTGATGCTTCTTCATGGTGATGTCTCATGGCAAAGTCAGCAACTACAGGATCCCAAATATCAGCATTTCACCTGCTGTAGCAGGAAAGTTTCAGATAGAGTACTTCTAGAATCTACATGCCAAAACCTTCTTTCCTCCTTAAATCACAAGAATAAAATAGAGCAAACCTATACAAAGCCCTCACAATCTCTTACTTCAGGCATCTCAGTAATTTTAATGTTATTTTCCATCAAAACAAATTAAAAGCAAATTGTTTTAAGTACAGTGATCCTAATAATCCTAACCTTCTATGAAGATCAACAAAAAATTAGGACCTTAAATAATTCTTTCTATCTTAATCATTTACCTCCAGCCCTCAGACCGACCAGCACAAATTAAAGGCATCACTAGGTGTTCTGGTCTAGATGGACTAAAAGTTTATTAGACATGGGGTGGTGTGGATTAAAACAAACAGTTCAGGTTTGGTTCTGACCCAACAAATGTAGTATTTCCCAAAATCTTTCTTTACAGAACTTTCATTCTACCCAAATATCTAGATAACCAAGAGTGAGAACTGCACACAAGCAAAAATCTGACATTACTGACTAAGACTTCATGGATTTCCGAGAACAGTAACGTTATGAGGGACTGAAAAGAATTCTATTTGATATTAAAAGTAGGCTCTTCTCTCTTCTTCTCCAGACTCAACTCTGGAACACCAACTTATGGTCTATAGTAAGTTTTCACAGGTTAGATGGAGAAAGCAAGATCAACCCAGCTTCATTGAGGGGTGAGGGAAAAAAGTGGTGGAGAAGAAATTTTGTAATTATGCTGTACTCCCCCATTACAGGTAAGTCACAACCAAAACTGAGGAGAGCTTGGTTTGCAACACCTTCAGCAATGCCTTTGTACCTTTTGGAAGGGAACTGCAGAAACAATTCCAGCAATTGTCCTGGAGAGCCATAAACTGAATTCCTCAAAAGAGAACCATTTACATGGGAAAAAAGTAAAACACACTGTCCATGAGAAATGAAAAAGTGACTTGGAACAGCATTTGGCACAACATAAGCAACAGAAAGCAGCAAAGAAACTATTTATCATTGAAGATGACACTGGAGTAAACTGTACATTTTTAGTCTAAATACACTGAGCACGTGGGAAAAACTTTATTAAACTGTAAGGCATAGAAACATCTGTTTTAATTTAGTTTGTGTTACAGCAAACAAACATGAAAGACCACTGCCTGTATCTTCCCCTGGGGCTATTTGTGGGGAAGGGAATACTGTTTATAACATTTGTGCTACAATCAGAGAATTATAAAATAACTTGTTGCTTGGGAGCTCTGAAGATCATCTGGTTCAGCCTTCCTCCCACCTCATCAAAGCAAGGCCAACTTCAAAGTTAGATCCAGTTTTAAAGTTGGATCAGGTTCCTTAGGGCTTTGAGTATCTCCTCCCAGGATGGAGACAGCACAGCCTCTCTGGGTAACTGGTGTTTGACCACCTGAACAGGGAAAGCTTTTTCTTTGTCACAGATGTATTACTGACTCATGTTCAACTTGCTATTCACCAGGACCCCTGGGGCCTCTCTGCAAAACCATTTCCCAGGCAGTGTGTCCCAGCTTGTACTGGTGTGCAGGGCTATTCCTCCCAGCAGCAGGGTTTTGCTGAACTTTATCAGGTTCCCATTCTCCCATTCCTCCAGCCTATCAACGTCCATCTAAATGGCAGCACAAGCCATTAATCACCACTCCTAATTTTGAACTGGCTGCAGACTTACTAAGGGTGCATCCTGGCCCATCATTTAAGCCCTTAAGAATTTTTACAGTGTTGGTCTCAGTGTGAAACAGTGACTTGCCTCTAGCTGAATGTTGTGCTGCTGACCTTGAAGCACCAGCAGTTCAGACAGGTTTCAGTCCTTTCAGTCCACTGTCCCACCTACTGACCTGACTCATAATTCACCAGTGTCTATGAGACTGTTACAGGAGACAGTATCAAAAGCTTTGCCAAAATTGAGTTAAACAGTAGTTAACCCTTTAGCGAAACCTTTTTCCATGAGCCCTCTATACACAAATTTCAAGACCCTCTGCTGTAGAACTCTGTGACATTAGGAGCATTCAACAAAGAAAAACCTCAAACAAGTAAGCCAAAAAACACTAAAAGGCACAGCATTGAAAGCCAAGCCTTTCTCTCTTGCTCAAAACTCAGAAACAGTATCTCAGAACAATCTAAAAAAAACCCAACCCCAGAATAAAACATATTACAATAAATTAGTTTAAAATTCAGTGAAGCCTCTGTATTTGCATTACATTTATTATGAACTAGGGAGATGAACAAGGACATGATTATGATGATGCACAGCACCTCATAACTTAACTGAATTTCTGTGACTTCATTAACCACTTTTGTTGAAAAAGTTCAGAGAAAAATTCAGGGTCAGGCAAACACCCTTAACAAAAAACCCTGCATATTTAAAAACCCAGTAGATTAACAAGTGAACTAAAATGGTGTCTTTTTAAAAACAGAATGAAACTTCAGAAATGGGTGGAACAAACTTCTCATTTACACCACCATAGGTTATTACTCCATGCAGGCATTATTTTTTATGTAAAAGTTTATTTTCTTTACTGTAGCTCTCTCCCCAGAAGGCACTGAAGAAAAAAAAACCCAACTCTGTCAGAATGTAGCAGGACTGTGATCTACTTCTCTAACATGTGCCAGTGCAAACTGTTCCTACACGGCCAGGGTAGCTTTCCAATGCCAGTCACTTCCAAAGTAGACACAAATTCTGAACTTGGTAGCAGTAACCTGAACTACCCCTCACCAGCCATGTGGGAGGGCAAGAGTCAGCCCGGTATCAAATCCTTTCACAGGCACAAGGCAGAAGGATCATCACTTTTTGGACCCCTGACAAGCTGGGGAAAGCACCTGAAAAAAGGTGGAGAATCCTCATATGGATATTCTGTATGTGCTGCAAGTTGAGTTTTTCAGTTTCTAAATGCCATTTATATCCATTGCCAGGAAGGTCAGAGAAAGTTTGAAGACTTGAAAAGAAAGATTTTTATGAACGTAAGAACTACCAACGTGATTCTTAAGTCTTCCCAACTGAATGTTTAAACTCTTGGGTTTGGCAAACCTGAGAATATTTCTGTCTTTTTTTAAACATACAAGTTGAACAAGTGACAACAAGCTTCACTTTTTGAAACTATTGTGGTTTCCATTTTTCTTTTCTTGTTTCCTCCTGCATATGATTTTAATATTTAAATGGTTTTAATGAATCTTCAGTCCCAATCCCACCACCTGCCCTGTGAGTGGTTATGGAGAATCCCACTGGCATCTTGCTGGCCTGATCAGCTGCAGAACATGATCTTTGCTTAAATTATATTCAGATGTATTTCCTTAGAGTGAAGTTTTTCAAGTGGTTAATAT
The DNA here is from genome assembly GCA_013399835.1 of Leptocoma aspasia. Taxonomy (NCBI): domain Eukaryota; kingdom Metazoa; phylum Chordata; class Aves; order Passeriformes; family Nectariniidae; genus Leptocoma; species Leptocoma aspasia. Next base: position 2,322,222 of record VXAX01007965.1, read on the forward strand.
GAACTTAGTGGATAAACAGCTCTTGAGGTTTCCTTTCTTTCTTATTTTAAGCAGTGCAAACCAGGTGAACTTCTGGAAAAACACTGCACAATACAGACACAGATCAGGGCAAACGACAGAACTAAATCCTGCAAACAGTACGACAAGGGAAAGTGACAAAAGACTATACTGACGGCACGTCCACAGGAAGAGCTTATTTCTTTAATCATACAGTCCTTAACTAAGCTCCATTGCTCAAGATTATACTAAGTTAATCACTGAAGTCCTAAACATGCCCTAAAATTCATAACAAAGCAAGAACAAAAGTAAAGTTTCTTGACAAATAAACATTTTAATCAAGTGGGGGTTTTGTTGGGTCTGTTTTTGTTCTTTTTTTTTTTTGTTGTTGTTTGAATAGGACCCTTCTACTCTGTCAAGCCCATTACATGGCTGGTATTAGCATAATTCAGCTCTTGTAAAGGGTTACACTGAGATGAATTTACTGTCTCTATTCCTGAGGGTCGCTTGCTCCACATTGCACGGACCAACCACTGGGTTCAGAAGACAAATCACTCTGAATGGTCACTGCAATACACTTTACTACTGCCAACAGAAAGATACAACAGTAAAGCAGATTTTCACTAAGATGTATTAACTCTCTCCAAGCAGCTTTCACAGACAGGAACCTTGGTAACCATGAATATATAGCAACAGTTACAACACATCCACTTTCACTTAATAACTTTTTCTCATTTTGCTTTCCTTTATTTATGAGTTGGTAATCTAAATTTTATAATCTCTTTTGTTGAGGGATGAGAAAATAAAGAGCCTTATACCACAGGAAAATAATCCATTATCAGATACAACCTTCTGGTAGCTTGCTGGTAGTGATGCCTTGCCCAGGGACTGACTGACTAAAGTTCCTTTATCTATCATGTGGCAGAAACAAAACCAGAACAAATGCAACAACATTTAATCAGAATATTTAAACAGGTCTCTATCAGGTAGGATAAAGATTACCAGTGTATTCTGAAGTATTAAGAGCCCTTTCTGATGACAACCTGCGAGTGCTCCAATTTTGTTTGTATTTTGAAAACAAATCTTACGGGAAATGACATTCTGGCCTTCAGGCACTATACTGAGTTCAGCTAATTAATAGGCTAAATTGACTTTTCTTCTTAAAGGACGCTTGTTTTGATTGATTTGGGAAAAACAGTGACATTGATGATAGCATTAGAAGGGTGAGATTTTAACTTTGGGAGACAAACACACTTTGGGAGTGCAGCAATGTACTCGAAAAAGCAAAGCTTTTCTTAAAAGGCTATGGTGAATGGTGTTTTTATCTAGATGGTACATCTGTTAAACATTTTTAAGAAGTTAGAAGCTTTTCTAAATCACAGTTGCAGCAGTAAAAAAGACCGACTCCAACAACAATTGAAGGATTCAGAACTGCTCCATTCACGTGTTGTTTCCTAGATAGGTGCATTGAAATGAAATGTGATGTAATTGCCACTAAATAGAAATCAGAAAAACCCTTTCTGCTTTGATATTTAGTTTCCTGATTAGAAACAAAATTAGACTTAGCTAATAAGAAATAGGCTGTTCTGTCTTTAATTGGTGTGAAAACAATTGATGCCTTTTACAGAGAGCTGCTCAGGGTCACTCTGCAGTCTCATGAACACACAATTTCCCTTGGACTATTTCCCTTCCCAAAGCATGTGTATTAGCTAGAAAACTGTAAGAATACAGAAGCTCTCATAGATTTGGATTTCAGAGATATCTATTAGAGAATATATGTATTTGCTTTTTACACATACAGAATTGTATCCACATGCAAAGTCTATCAACCTACTGTGGGAGTCTTGCCCTGTCTCACCCCCAATACTTATTCTGTAAGCTGGGAGAAACCCAAAACTGACCACTCTGAACAACCTAATTTCACTCTACATATGTTCTATACTGTACTGCATTTCCAGGCAGTGCTTAGTATGCCCTGCATACACTTTCTCATGGATAAAGTGGGAAGATAAAGAGTTTATTGGTGTTCCTGCAGAGACCAGAAGAACCAAAGAGAACCTCTGGAATTGCAGAGAACTTATTTATTTATTTATTTATTTAAGCTCTTGGGTATACTCTCTGAGAAGTCACTGCATTAAATATGACAGCAGAAAGAGATGATGGTTGCAGAACCACAAAAGGCTGTGTATAACTTCACAGAACTTGCTGTTCTTCTTCTAGCCAGGATTGAAGCTGCAGCTTTGTGAGGGGCAGAGGGAAGGACGGACTAGACACAAATAAGGAGCTCCTTACTTGCACCCATCCCTCTGGAACCACTGGGGCGTGCCAGATGTGCACTTGCCATTCAACACTGCTGAGCTGCTGAACTGGGCTGGAACACGAGGACAGACAATGTGCTGCAATAGCCCAATTTACATCCCCAAATCAACTTTCTGACCTTTCCCCCCCCAATCCCTACACCAGCCTCAGCTTTGGTTTCACTACATGTACTGTAACTAATGCAGCTCTTCCAATTATGGCCCTCCCTCCTGGCAATGCAAGGAAAACATGAGGAATAACTCCTCTATGCTCTTCTGCATCTCACAATTTCCAGGGCTGCTGTTAACAGTGTGTGTATTAAACCCATGGTGGAGGCTTGCGGCTCCTGATTTAGCATTTTCCATGGAAGGAGTGGCCATATCCTAGCAGCTACACCTTCTGTACCTATGCTTCCCCACCAAGGGGAACTGAGCCTCAGCCAGGGGCAGGAGCTGCTCTCCATGGAGAGAAAACTCAGGGAGGGCCGGCAGCAGCACAAGTCAGAGCTGCTGGGCTTTGCTTGCTCCCTGAAGCACAAATAAATTAAACCTCAAAACAAATGATTTCTGTGTCATATGTCTTTCTCTGCGTTGCCACAATGTATACAGAGGTATCCACTACAGAGATACCAGTTATTCTTATTAAAAAAGCTTCTTCCAACATACTGTCTATATTAAATTCTATTTGCTGAGGTGAAAGCACAGCCAGCATTCCCAAACTGCTCCTGTGGAAATTATTTAATCCAAGAAAGACAGACACGTGAGCAGGTGAATGAGTAACAAAGACACTGATTGCATTCAAATACAGCAATTTGTGGACAGAAAATCAGAATACACTACAATGTCCTCTGGAGAAAATATATGTCAGTGTTTTCAGTGAGATTACAGAGAGCCTGACTGGTATTCTCAAAATAATTTGTACTGCTTTATCAACATGTATCTGTCCACGCATAGCAGTAAAAGAAGTCATCGTAGTGTTTCCAAATCAAAAGAACCATACAGCTTCTACTCTCTTTACCACTTAAAAAATAAAACTGCATGATCTTTCCTCTCCTTGCTATATTGACTCAAGATAGAAGAGAATAGTCTGACTGAGACTGATCTGAGATTTCAATAGAGACGCTGCCCCTCAGACACAAGGGATTACAAAAATATTCCTCATGCATACATTAGTCACTAGATAAAAAGAATTTATAAAATAAATATAGTGAAAAAGAAACCAACAGAACACTTTCTAAAACAGATATTTTCTAATCCTCTAGCTATGCAAACTCTTATTACTAAAAACACTGAGCTACCTGCATGTACTCAGATTCACTGCCTGCACACCTCTTTCAAACAAACTGCAATTATTTACTAACACTTCAGAAACTTTTTGATTTCAGACACAACATCTTGAAAAAGGCAGGCTGTGTTCACAGAGAGCTACTAAAAGTAACACATCATAAACAGTGAATTTACAGTACAAGTCTTTGAGAGGGAAGCAAAACTAGTTACAATGCAACCTCTGCGGGAAAAAAAAAAGACCAGGGTATCTATCATCCTAAATCCCTTCTTGTGCAAAGATCAGAAACTGCTCAGTCTTAGGAAGTGTATCACCCACGTCTTACCAAAGACGACCTCCAAAACAGGTACTTCCTGTGACAGAGAGAAGCAAAGATTTCAGCCATCAATACTATCTATCTTGTGCTGTTTAGTTACAGCAAGAATGACCAAATATTACAGTCAAGACCAACAGCACAGGGAGATGCCTAGCTGGGGCTTAATGTAACCCTAAAGAATTTGCCAGTGAAATTTACTTGCCTTTACAATCTTCCAAGTTTGTCACTTTCTCCAGTTTTTGTTATGGAAGTCTCTCAAACTACACAAAACCAAATTAAGTATTGAGATAAAAATTCTTTCAGTTTTACTGACATTCAGATGGTAATTAAGAAGCCACATTTTATGCAAGCTTCCTCTTAAAAGGAACAACCAAGTTGAAAAAAATTGATGGGGTAAAGTGCTTATTGTCTAACAACTTAAAGTTTTCACTTTCTTTGTTCCATGTAAAACACAGTTCAAGACTGAGCCAATTTCTTCCTTGAGCCAACCATTTTGAATATTCATTGGAGGAGACAAAGATAAAAAGCTGAGTATGAATCTGCAGCTTATTGACAGGCTTTGCAAGTTATCTATAAAGTCTCTGCTCTCCTCCAAAAGATCTTGTCTAGAATGTTGCCTGGATATTTTGCCACTTTTCATTGTTGGTGAAATGGGGACCATGGGATAAAACAGAAACAAGTTATTAGATTTTTATTTTTAGTAAAAATTTAAAATAAGTCATATTTAAAAATTGTATACAGTATGCCTTACTTAGGATACTCTAGTTACAGTAAATTGTGTTCCTTCATGCTAATCATGCCTGAAGTCATGACCAGAAATGAGAAAAATACAAGCTGAGACTTCAACCATACAATGCTATATTTACCAACTGCAATTAGTGAGTTTTCCCATTCTGCAGTTGCATTCTGCTGGCTTTTCAAATCCAGTGGATAATAAAAGACATAACCACAACCACCTGGTTACATATTCAAATCAATTCAATCCAGATATAAATAGCCTCAATGTAAAAACATGAATTCATAAACTGCTGAGAATTCAGTATCTTAGTTCACTGCTGGAATTAATTTCTTTTCAACAGACTGGTTGTCTAGAGAATACCCGTAATGCAGTAAATGAAAACATGTGTGTCACTGCCAGCAGTGAGAATTCATGAAATTGTAACTGATGGATATTAAAAAACCGTGATGGGAAACCAATGGTTTGGCAGTCACTGGAATAAGAATGATAAAGCTAAAGATTCCTGGGTTTGGCTGTATTTTCCTCTCACTTAAAAATGGAACAAATATTGTCTCATATGGAGGTCAATACCCCTTTATACAGTATGTCCATAAAGAGATGTTTTAAAAACAGAAGAATCAGTTTTTTGCCCTGTTGCAAAAAAGTGGGGAGTGGATAAACTGTAAGGAAAAAGACTTGCCTATCTCTTTAATTTAAAGAAAAAGTCTGTGCATCAAAGTTTACATCAAAAATTTCATGGCATTTTTAAAACTTACAGGATCAGTCTGAGAATTTGTTATTACCCTGTTCTACAGATATCTCAAAACAATTATACTTACACTTTCTTAACATTTTATACAGTAAATTATTCAGGTAGAGGGAGACTAGATGCTTTACAAACACTTAACTTTTAGTAACTTTCCTGACCTTGCCAACAGCTGCTAATAGTATCAAGTTATACAGATAATTTGTCTTGGCTTTGCATTTGGGGTTCACTTCCCTCATTAAGGCATTTAACTATCATCTCATGGTTCATAAATATTCTTGACTGTCACAGTGCACCTGCCAATCAACAATTTGGGTATGTAGATGCCAGCAGGTACCAAAGTGAAACAGAAGAATCTGGCTACAGACAGAGAATGCAGAACAGCACAATAGCTGCTGATGCCAGCTACGGTTCTGCTTGCATTCAAAACAGCAACTGCTGCCTGGTTTAGTAGGTCAAGGTTAATGTGACAAAAATAATCAATGAAGTTACTCAATGTTTCTGACTTATTAAAACCCTCATTGGGAATGTTTGCAACAAAAGTCTTGGATCTAAGCTACTCTAGACTCTCAGAAAAGAATTTCTGCAGTGAAGGGACACTTACATCCCTCTGTAGTGCTATGCTCTTGCAAGCTGGCGATGGGGGGAAGAGAAAGGCACATTAAACAGAGTGGGTCTGAGTAAATGTTATGATTAATCAGAGACAGTTTATTGAATAAAAGCATCCCAAACAAATTGCACATGAGATAAACCCAAGCTTACTACTGCTCTAGGGAAAAGAGTCCTAACCAAGCGTTGTATCTATTTAACAAAAGGTTTTGTAGCTTATGAAGCCTCATCCCAGAGGATTACACTAGTGCTTCCAGATAGCCTTTAACTGCTAGAAATAAATGCAAATGCTTCATCTTTGGCAAGGAACTCTGCCATAACAACCACAATTTCTCAAATTAGAGAAAACAGTTATTTTGTGATTACTGCACTCTGCTTCATGTGATGACTGCACTCTGCAGAGTGACTGCTGGTACAGCCATCAACCACCTAGAAATGGTGACGGTGACCAAGCAGTGGTACAGGTTGCCCAATGAGGCTGAGCAGCCTCCATCCCTAGACGTTTTCAAAAGCCATCTGGACGTGGTCCTGGGCAATTTGTTCTGGGTGGCCTTGCTTGAGAAGGAAGGTTGGACCAGATGACACCAGGTCCCTTCCAATCCCAGCCTGTGATTCTGTCATATACTAATATACTATAATGTCATTTACTGATACACACATTGAGGACAAACCAAGGAAGACCTTGGAGCAGCCTCCCACCAAGTAAAGGGGGCCTGAAAGAAGGCTGGAGAGGGACTTTTTACAAAGGCATGTAGGGACATTATAGGACAAGAGGGAATGACTTTAAACTGAAAGGCAGTATATTTAGATTTTATATTAGGAAGAACTTCTTTATTGTGAGGGTTGTGAGGCACTGGCACAGGTTGCCCAGAGAAATTGTGGATGCCCCATCATTGGGAATGTTCAAGGCCAGGCTGGATGGGGATTTGACCAACCTTGTCTAGTGAAAAGTGTCCCCCCAAGGAAGGGGGGTTGGAACCATATGATCTTTAAGATCCCTTTCAACTTAAACCATTCTACGCTCAGTGATCTGGAATTCAAAACAGGTTACCTAACTGTAGGAGAAAAATGAGACATTTTGGTAAGAGACCTGGGACATTTGTCAGGTTTATTTTGCCTATTAACTGTACTCTTTTAATGCAACTTGCAGAGTTAGATTTGTTGCAGAAGACTACAGCAAAGCTACCTCCCGCTCAGAAACAATAAAGAGTTTTAGCTCCTGCACTCAGTAATAAGCACCTCTTCATGTCTGTGACTTCCTCTGTCCCCATGCAAAGGGGAAAAAATAGACTAAGGCCAAGATTCTTCTCTCTGCTCTTGAGCTTTTCCCATGTGGCTAGCAAGAATTTGTGACAAACTGGCAGAACATTCCTGCTCCCCTTCAAGTAGCTGTCCTGTTGTGAGAAAGTGCCATTGTACAAAAGAACAGACGGAACTGGGATTCCTGGTTAATTTCCTTTTTCAGCTGGGGACATTAGAAGTCTGACAACACACAGAGTAAAGAAAACAGGAGAGAGAGACATTTAAGTGCTCCCAACACTTGGACCAGAAGTAAAAATAAGCAACTAAAGCTTCCTATTTTCTTCTTCCAAATGAAACTAGAGATAATTTTTTTTAAAGTTAACCTCTCTCATTATATCTGATTCTTCAATGTATGACAAATTCTTTAAAATGTTTTCCTTATTGTAGATGACATACAGATTACTCAGTAACAAACTGCTGATCAAATTTTATTACTAAAAAAAAACTGATCTTCTTGGAAGCAAAACTATAAAACAGCTACAGATTTTTTAAAAATTGAATAAGCAATCCATATCCTGCTGAACAGCATACCACGGTCTTTATGATGCACTACCTGTTTCTGAGAGCAGTGAATGCACGTGTTTTGAATGGCCCCTCTGCTACTGCAGCTGCTTTCTTACAACTGGGATTTCAACCCTTATGTTTACGTTAATGTAAGATTAGCAGTGGTATGTGTTCCTCCTTCCCTCTTTTCCTCTTTCACACATACACGGCTTTGAAGCCTCAAGCAGTTTCAAGTCTAAAAACAAGGACTGAAATTCCTTCAACTTGCTAAGAGAAATCTGAGATGTATCCATTGCCTCCTCTCTGAACAACTGAAAAAGCACAACAAATTCCCAACCCTCCTTTCAGCCTTTGCCTGAGGAGCTCTATGAGCAGCTGAAGTGGGTCTGCAAGCTGCAAAATAAACCTGCAAGCAAAGACTACCCAGTATGCTTGACAAGAAGTGAACAGCTACATTTAACATCTCAATTAGTAGTTACATCTACATCATGCATCTACATTTATATATAAAGTGTTCTCATATTTTTAATTACTTCCAGCATGACTATGATTGCTGCTAATCAAAGTTAAGGAAAACCAGACTTCAGATAAATGTACAACACACTTCAACCAACTCTGTAAGATTCTTCTGTGTTTAAGGCAGACTGGTGATTTGCACCAAACGGTGCCAGATAACCTTAATTTTGTGAAGTGGACAATAAGATAGCACTAAAGCCTGTTATAATAACCTGTAATCTTAAACTGGAGCTGCAACTAGTTCATTTTGGGGTCAAAAGAGTGAGGTGTTAGGAATCAGAGTTTACTTTAATTCTGCCAGTTTGGGAAGGGAGAGTAAACTGATTCCAGCATTCAAGTGTTTTTTCCAACTCTACCCATGAGATCTATCAAAAGTAAATTAGGGGAAAGCAATCCAGAGCAGTATTTCCTGCCTTTGAAAGGTCAGTCCAGACCATGTGAATATTTAGTTATCTTCATAAATGGTGACCTGGATCTTGGACATCAAAGGTTAGTATGACTGTGTAATCAAAGAACTATATAATCTCAATGCATGTTGAATGTTGAACCTCTATGACGTTTGTTTCAAATACCTTCTAAGCACACAAAACTGCATCACCAAAAATCCATACAGGCCTCAGTAGTTACTGTTAATATCTTTACCTTCAGCAATCAAGGAAAAACTGAGAGAAGGTCTGTTCCAAAATACAGTGGAGGTCACTGAAGAGCACTTACAAACACAGAACCTAGATGTGATCTGTCCTCTGAGTCTATGTAAGAGGTCAGGATTCCGTCATTAGATTACTAAAAACATCCCCTGGACCACCGATTCAGTGCTTAAAGAAGAAGCTTCACTTACCAGTGAAGCATCAATTCAATGGAGCATCCACACAGCATTTCCTGGGAGACTTCATTAAAGGAAGCATATGAGGAAGAACAGGCTATAAAATAATGACCTGAGGCTTGTTTTGTTTCAAATACTTGAACCTCAGCATATTTGGTCATCCACACCCAAAATACACACCTATTTCTGTGCTAATTGGTTGTGCCTTAAGGCTGTTTTCACCTGCTTACTTCTTGGAAATTGATGATTGACTGGATAGTGTTCTGTGTTGTTTCAAAACTTGGCTTAATGAAATGATGAGCACTGTTCTTGTGTTCTCTCTTTCCTGAATTTGCCAATTTTAATGTGAATTCCTTTCTTTTCAATATCTTTTTTGGTGACTCACACAGACATTTTGACTTGAGCTGTACTTATTAGGACAAGAAAGGACAATCAAATTTTGTCCAGACTCCAGATTTTGTAGAACTGTCACAGCACTATTCTAACCAGTGAGACACCACCATTCCACATGCTGTTTCAAGCAGAACAAACACCAGTGTAGTTACTTCACTTACTTGCGACATTAAGGTAACATTCTTAAGCTGTCCCAAAGCACGGAGGCTCTTGGATGGTAATTATTCATATTAGAGTCAACCCTTTACCACTTTCCAATTGGTGGCCTGGGCAGACTTGAAATGTGTGCTTGCTTCTCTTATTTTTTTGGTTAACAGCCCACCTAGTTAAAATACTGCCAGAGTCTGTGCCTCTACTCTTCCCCGGCAAGCTCGGCAGGCACTCTGCCAACTCCTCCTTTTCAGTTGTGAGGGAGAACAAGAATATCCTGCTGCAGCAGCCAGCTGGCTACCTTCTCCTGTCAAGGACTTAATATACTTCCATAAAGTATTCAGCTGTTGCTGGATAAGAGACAGAGTGCTCTATAGTGCCTTCTTCAAACAGTCCTCCTCCTCAACTAGCACAGACTGAATGGATGAAAGAACCACATGCAAAGAAACAGGAATGAGGGTACAAACACAGCCTTCATTCTTTGGATAATCAAAAGTCACCTAATTCATCTTAACCTTGAAGCCAAACATTTTCTCTCCAGGACAAAGGCTCACCAGACGAAAGTTCAGGCAAATTAGAAAAACCTTCAAGCTACTTACAAGTTTTATTGTCTTCTCATCATACTTAGCTTAAATTTGGCTCAATAAAAGCTTTCTTGTATCAAGGGTGAAAACATTTCCATTCTCTTAAAAAGAGTGCAGGAAAACCAAAGATTTCCAATTTTGTTTTAAACATGAATATGCCCTTTCAAAGTTTCTATCTCAAACACTGCATCACTAAGAAAGTGAAAATGAAAGCATGGAAGAATAAGTAGGACTTGCCAATTCTTAACTTATTTTCTTCATGAATAACAAATTCAATCAGCACTGAAACTTCTGTTGCCATGGTAGCAGGAAGCCTACCTTTCCAGTAATTTGGAATTACCTTGTTGGTCATTTCAGTCAGATGCTGAAAACTTGCTCCAGCTACTCACTGTTGCCTCATTTCCCAGCCCTTCTAGAGACAGCCTGTCCTGCAGGTGCCACACTCCACCTCCTCCCTCTTCTGCCCAAGGGTCAGCACTCACACAGCAAGCAATAAATACTCAGCATCCTAGGCAGCTCGTCCTTGGCAGCGGGCAACAGGCTGAAATAAGGGCAGGAGCCTAGGAAATGAGAAGTTGAGCCCTGGAATGGGAAAAAGGGGCCAGGAGAGCCACAGGGCTCCTGCTCTGGTGTGAAGATGGGGGCAGTGGAGAGAGGCAATGAACAGATGTGCAGCCAAGTAGATTAACTCACTCAGGAAGCTGTGGCAGGAAGTGCCTGGTGAGAATAGAAATCCCCCAATCTTTCTCCATTCTGAGAACTCAAAACATTAAACTGCCTCTCAAGCCAACAGGTTCCAATATTAAAACAACCCCAAATCACTCTTTTGTCGATCACTTGCATTTTCAGAAGCCTGAGTTTCTTTTTAAACTGCTGCAGTTTGCAATATTTAAAAGCATGGAACTGACACAAGCTGATTTACAACACCTTACTCTTAAACTTACCACTTAGGTTTCACTTTGGAAGTCAAGTGTCCACTGTCTTGGGATATGTAAAATGGCCTGTGCTGAGTTGGTTACTTTGGATATTTTTAATGAAGGTATTTTCTTCACTCAAATATATTTTAGACTATTGTAATTTGGATTCAATGTATTTCTTAAAACACCATTCTCCTGACATCAACATTGATAATGCCAAAAATAATTAACAGATTGGTCCCTTTCTGCCCTCCCTTACTCTCCTCCATGGAGAGTAAGGAGCAGGCAGTTATGCTATGGCTGCACATACAACTTTATGGCTCTAATATGCACTGGTGCCTTAGCAGAACCTTAGGTACAGCTTTTAGTTCAAATTAATCATGTTAATGTAACAGACTTGCAATTTGCAGTAATTTTTTAAGAGCTGCATCATTAACTTTCTGCTGTATGTAAGCATCAATAGGCAGCAATTAAAAAGAGAAGTGAGTGAGGGGTTCTGCTTCCAATTCTGAGATTGCAGCGTGCAGACACTGCTGATTTCTAATGCTCTTCCTTTATGTGACTGTGTCATGCCGTGATGTTTAAGGCACAAAAGCACCAGACCTCCAGTGTTTAAGTACAGACCAAAAAAAAAGAATTCAAGTAAGTTAGAGATTTATGCAAGTCCAGCACAATGCTTTCCCCCTACTCTTAGTGAGCTTTTTTATACCTCTGCATCTTCAGAGGCTCCTTTTTCCCCACCTATCCTACACTTTTTCTATCACTTTCTTGTCTGCCCTTGATCTGCCACCAAAGCAGACTTGCCCTTCTCTAAACAAACCCTTCTGCTTCACCTCACCCTCTTCTAGTCAATCACCAAAACACAGTCATCACAGATAATAATAATTGGCCCATTTCTGATGCAGTTTAAACTGAATAGTTCAGCTGAGATTAATATTACTTTCATCCATTTAGAGGAAGTAAAAGATGAAACATACTGCTAGAACTTTCTGCCACAGAAAGACTGTGGAGGTAGGAGGCATCAGCAGATCCAAAAGGGGCTTTGGATGCTGGGGAATAAGGAACGAAAGACAGAGGAGTGAGTGCTTGTGCCAGGTTGGGAGCCAAAATGTTAAGCCAGCCTTTCTCGGCCTTTCTCTATGTTTCCATGAAATGATTTTATCAGAGAGGGTCAGGGAAACAGAAAAAATGCAAGAAGAAAACAAAGCCAACAAGCTTACTATCTGTCATGCTACAAGATGTTGCCACATCTTCAGCTGTACCCCAGGGCTATCCTTACAGATGTAATTGTATCCTTACAGTTGCTAGTTGTACCCTCATAGCTGCAAATAAAAGAGGATGAGGGAGCAACCCCAACCCCAATGACCAGAAAAGGACACACTGACTTACAGGTCAGGATGAGCCCTTGCTCAAAGCTAGCCACAGCTCAGTCAGGTCTCCTCAGAGCAGCCTAAAATACAGCCAGAAACCCAGCCAACAACTAAGGAACATGGAAAATCATGGCCTTGGGCCCCAGCTCACTCTCAGGTCTTCTTAGACACCAGTAAAGGAATGTAAAAGAAACCCACTCCTGGACTGAAGACTGAAAGTGAAGGCAAAGACGCTTTCTTTACAGAGAGGGCACTCCACTTGGTGCTACAGTGCTTTTCAGGGCCATAACTCTACAACTGTGACAAAAGAAGAAGAGTTAAAAACAACTTCTGTGCTGAGGTACAGAGCGATAAACATACCCAAGCACTTCACACCCCAGTGCAGTGGTTTTCAACTGATGGCAGCCAAGCATGGATCATTCCTACAAGAAGGGAGTTCATTGATGTGGCATGGCCTTCCACAGGCAGGACCCTTTCAAAAGAACTTCCACAACCACTAGCCAGTCTTTTGGGGCCTTCAAATGCCCCCAGAGGAAAACAGAAATAATTGGTGACACCCGTTCACCTGGGAAATATCAATATGAGGATCTGATGGCTACAAAGGACAAATGGATTACTTGTGAGTAGTACTGAGATGTCTTCAAGAGAAGAGGACAAGTTATTTATCTTCAGAACTAATCATAATTCACAGTCAAGTTAGCCAGGCATCTTCTGTTAAAATGTCTAGCTAATTTGAAATTTAAACATTAATACCTAAGCTATTTACAGATTCAAAAAAATCAGTTTGCTTTAATTATTTTAGTTATTTAATCCTTTCATGCTACTTTATTGTCAGGTGAACAAGTTTCATTTTCAAGTAATTGTTTAACAGGCAGTGGCTAGTGAATTAATTCTGAGTGCTGAAGGAATTAACCTTCAGTTTAACTCTCCGTAAAACACTGCCAATGAGGCTGAGGTCTTGAGCTCTGGTTTTTTCCTTCCCCCATAGCATCCTAAATAGAAGCTCAATGCAACAAAAAAAACCCAAGAACACCCCACCACATCCAAAACATCAAAACATACCTGGAATTTACTTCACAGCCATACCTACAGAGGAAATCAATCATATCAGTGAAACAAGCAACAACAGCATTAGCTGACCCTCGAAGACTTGTTCCCTCAGCCTAAGGAAATGCTGAACTGTTTCCTCAGTAACCTTTTGTCACTTCTCCTGGCTAAGTTGTGTGTATACAATCTTCCCTGTGATGAAACATAAGCAGCACAGATCTGAAATGCTCTGCAGAGGAGTGACCTTTCCACTGAAAGGCACACTTACCTGTTCAAAGTTACAAAGGCATATATATCTGCTCAAAGTCACTCGTTTCATGATAACGAGATAAAGAAATGGCAATGGCTAGACTCAGCCTACGTAGGAAAAACAAAAAGATTACCTGCCCCTGATTCTATTTCTCTAACAACAGCAATCCAATGGCTTCACATGAAAAAAAGTCTGAAAACTTAGCTCTTCCAAAGTTGGTGTGAATCCAGGTTTCCATGAGATCTTCGGAAGGGTTTGCTGACTTTTTTAAAGTAGACGCAGTTATGAAAGTCTCTCCTGTTCACAAAGGCTGCTCTCCTGCAGCTTGCTATGTCTACCTTGCTCTTCCTGAGATTTTGTCAAAGTCACAGAGTTGAGTATGCTGTGATACAATCAGCCATCTGAAGCGTTTGCTTTTCACTTGAATTTTATTTTTAGAATCTCCCATAGTCTTTCAAAGCACACATACCCATACTTTGGCACAAAGTAAAAATCTACGAAGAAAAGCCGAAGGGTCTGACAAATTCTAGAACATAAGTAAGCTTATGACATGTCTCTCATTTATAAAATGACTACTGCCTCATTTCTTTTATAACCCCACAGATACAGCTGCAAACACTCATTTGCCACACAGAAAACCTGAAGGTTTCTACCTCAGAACTACAAGTCATGGGCTTAGAAGTGTCAGATCTTCAACTGGTGACTCTGAAATCCAACTAAAGCCCTCAAAGAAAAAAAAAAATTCTAGAATACATTAGTACTCAATTCTTACAGCTAAATGTTTCTCAGGGACCTTGAGCAATCTGCTCACTGCTGGCCCTGCCCTGAGCCAAGAGTTGAACCAGACTACTTGCACAGTCCCTTCCACTCTGTATCATGGTATGTGTGAGTACACAAGTGCTTTCAAGAAAAGCATTTTCTTTTGCCAGCCACCACATTTATCATTGACTGCAGAGGTGTTTCTGAATTACTCTGGAATATCTAAGAGCAAAGAATACTGAGCTACATACAGTTCTGGTTGCTAATCTGAGTGAATCCAGTAATAAAACTTACTTGATAATGTCCTTTTATATTTGCTGAGCAGTATCTTTATATTAAAGCTTTGACAAAGCATTCTCTTTTACATCAGTTTACATGTATTACCTTAATTATTCTGCAAAATCCCTCTTATTTCAGTTCTGTTCACCAAAATCTGAGATTCGTTCCAAAAGACAGCACTCTCAGAGAAGATGCCTAGGTGACATCACCATATAATGTAACCCAGTTTATGTCCAGTAACTCCAGTCAACTGGAGACAACATAAAGTGGATGAGTTTCTGTCTCATCCCTGCCAGCAAGCAGAAAGCAAGGTGCTCCCTAACTCACAGTCACTCCAGATCCATGACCTGCTGCTCTGCCCAAATGTGCTGCTTGCAAAAGAGAGCTCAACAAGGAGCTATGTGACCTGTCCACACAGAGGATACAAAGATGGATGTTTACTAAGAAAGGACAAACTCAGATGTTAGATAGGGGTGAGAAGACAGTAGGGAATAAAACTGAGCATCTGCACCAGGGAATGAAGCAATGAAACGTGAAGAGTCATTAAAGAGCAAAAGGTCCCCCTTTATGCAGGAAGAACTAGCCTCTGAATGCTAAGCAACATCTACACACAAATACATACTGCCCCACTATCTACTAAGAGAGATAATTGTAAATTCAATAAGAACCGTATGAAAATATAATGGCATGAGAACAAGACCAAAATTATAAAAGCAAGGCAAACTGAAGAAGAAAAGAAGAAATTACTGCAGGTTCAACCAGAAAACCAGGTGAGAAGATAACAGTGAAAGAAATGAGAAGAAAATCTCCCTGCTGCTGTGCTCTGCATGAATATTTGCATCTGCCAACAGGCCATCAAAAAGCAAATTGGCACTAAGTCATAATTCACCATTTGCTATTTATATTCTGGCAGCATTATGTTTGTGCAATTTCTATCAAAGCCTTCATTTTGGGGATGGGGATAAGAAAAGGAGATATTGTAATCTACTTCTGCAACTGCTGTTTGTATTCACTGAGTTATCTGGCACTTGACATGTGCCTCATGCATCACTCTTCATTCAAAAATTGACATACTTATCCAAGAATGATTTTAGCACGGTAGCCTGACTCAGATACACACAAAAGCTTCGGCAGACATTTTCAGCCATGCGTTTTATGTGATTTACACATTGGCATACAAAAGACAACATTTAATTGTACGTGCATATTGTAATCACAGCCTGGTGGAGGCAGCTCATTGGAGCAGTGGAGATAAGTTTACAGGTAAGCAGCATATCAGTGAGTTTCTGAAGGCTTTTAAATCTGGGAATTGATGGAGCCCTTTGTACTGTACCAAGGTAAGACACACTGCTTTAATCACTGCATCCTAGCTAAAATTATCTAAAGAAACCTTTATAAGCTCGTCAAATTCCACTTTCAAACCACAAATTACCTTAAGTAAAAATTGGATATTTCCTCCCACTCTCAGAGTTTGAGTATGAATGAGAATGTGACTATGCCACTGCAGAAAGCATCCCTAATTCTGACTGTAGATACAGCCTTTCGAGGTGATGAGCACTTTCTCCCCTATGCAGCACTGCACATGGCTTGTAATACAGAGACCTGATACTGCACTGAGGAAGGACATCACAGAATGAAGCTGGGTAAAGACCCAGGAGATACACCCTGGACTCCTGCATCTTTCCACACTGTTGCCTCACGTTTCTTTGGAGAATGCCAATAGCAAGGAATTGAACCAGCAGTTCCAAAGGAGCTGCAGAGACGAAGAGAGAATAAAAAGGATAAGCTATTGCTTAAGGGGGCACGTTCTAGTGCCAAGAAAGGGAGGAACAAAAGGTACCAAATGAGAAAACCAAGGAAGTGCTAGAACTTGAAATAGAACTTGGCTGCTGATTCTGCTTCGTTTTATTGATGATAACCATTATATCCATGTCATTTAACTGCATGCAGGTGGTGAGGCTGTTCCCTATCTTGATATCCAGCTGATCTGCTTCAGGTATGAGGGATCCACATCTACACTGGATCTACAAATAATATATCACAGCATTTTTCCTTCATGTTTTTTAAACTGTATGATACTGTTTTATAGTTAAATGCTACATAAATATAGTTGGACTCAAAGATCTTAAAGGCCTTTTCTGACCTAAATGAGTCTATGATTTCCTGTTACTATTGGAACAGAAAAAGCAACAGGTAGGGATATACAAGCACCTCCAGAGAGCAATTAATCTCATCCTAAAATACACATTTGAGACAGGTATGATGAGCAACCTGTTCAATGTACCATGCTTTCACCCTAGTATGGATGAAGATGATTAGCTGGGGCTCTGACATCTAGCTTTTAAAAGTTTCAAGGATGGAAGAGACGAACCTCAGTCTCAGGGGAAGGACACACACAACAAGCAGCTCAGCTCTCCTCCTGCCTCTGACCAGAGGCAGAACACCTCTCCCATCACCCCCGAACCAGGAAAATGTGGAGGTAGCAAAATCAGAGTTTGTACCACTGGACACCCATACATGTACAGTTTGAAGAGCAGAGCCTGGCAAATACCTCCCAGTGTTCCTTGGACATTCATCACCTCCAAACAGGTGACCCAAGGAAACACCCCCTAACTGGGAAGGATGCCCACGCTCCCCACACAGATAATCAATCCAGCCCCACCAGTACTGTGCAAACCAACTTACAGGCATAGACACCACTACCAAAATTAACAGCATAATTTCACTGACCCCTTCAGTCAGGGCAGCAGAGTTCACAAACGCTCCTACGATGCCTCTGCATCCACAGCTGCCCTTCCTGTGCCAGCTCCATCCTCTGCTTCGTGCTGGCTCACACACTGCTGCATGACTTGGTGAGTCAGCTCAACAAGAGAGGTGAAAAGGCAATATTTGAGAAGCCTTCCATGATTGCAAGTTAGGCTAATTTGTTCAAGAAAATTATATGTATTTTCCCAGTTATCTTCAAATACATCAATCTAGTCTGAGAATGGACTGGATTTGCTAGCACTTAAAATTACATTGCCACTTATTCTATTCATTCTACAGAATCTTAAGAAAGCAGCAGTTTAAACAGTCTGCTGCCTCGGGTTACAGAAGTTTGCTCGTGGATTATTCTCTCTCCCACTTTGAAAAGCACATAAATTATTAACACACATCACTAAAATACCCTGTCTTTCAACAAAGACATTCTAAACATTTGTCAACAAAAATCAGTTTACTGGGTAGCCACAAACAATATTCTGCTGAGAAAAATACAGCCGATATGTTTGAGAGCTGAAGAAAAAAATCACTTTTTCTTGTAATTTCAGAAGACCCAGCAGAGCTGGCGTGACAATCAGTGAATATTTAAATGCTTGATATTCACTGGAAATAGTCTGACAGCAATGGCCAAATAATTTCAGGCACGAGAAGAAAAGAAAGTCTCAGACTAATGAATAACTGACATTTGACCTGCTGTTCACTTCCTAAACTGGAAAAAAAAGTAATTCATAATTGAACTGAAGTTGAAGCTGGCTAAGAAAGCATAAAACACTGTTTTATGTTTCTGCATTGCTGTACTGTCTCATGCTCTTTTTACTAAATTGTTTATTTCACTGGTTATAATTGCATATTGAGGAGAGACGTAAATACCTAGGACAAGGCAGTTATCATAACCCACACATGTAACAGAAAATAATTCAAACATTTATAAAACTGTGGCTGAAATTTTGAATTTAATAGGTAACACAGCACTTGTGGAAATTTATAAGAAAGCACAGGTAATGTTTGTTATTAACTGTTGAGACTTTCTAATATTTAGCTTTTCCTGACACAAATTCTGGCCTGAAGCTGGTGGGAGCACAGTTAATAGACAGCGTTTTCCCCACAAAGGGAATATGAACCACCACCACATGACTGCACAAACAAAACCAGCCAAACAAAAACAAAAACAAAAAAACCCCGAAAGACCAAAAAACCACCCAGAACATTATCCTTAAGAAAAAGACCTCCAACAGGATTATGAAGTCCTTCTCTCTGAAAAATTTGGGACTGAGGCAAAGAAATCCCCTGCCAAGGTACTTACATCCAAACTCCAGTGGAAGATCAATAGTTGTAGATCCAAGACCATTTGGTTTTTATTGTGTGTTCTCAGGTAACCTGAAGCTTTTCTCTTCCAAGAGAACAGCAAATTGAAATTAAATGTTTACAAGTGATGTTTACAAAGGATTACACCTTTACCCTGCTTTCTATTAAGGGACTCCTGCTGCTTAAGAAACCCGTGTTAATCCCCCACAGCAGATGACATTTTCCAACCCTGCATATTTCACAAAGCTTGAATACATTCAAAGGGAAAGGAAGTTGACACAATACAAAAAACAGATGTTTAATAAACTTGAGTAATCGAACAGGCAAGCATGTTTTGGTCCTTCCAAAAGACAGCCACAAAAAGGAAGCAACTATTTTCTTGCAGACACAATAAAGAAGACTTTGGTTTAGTTTTAATTAAAGAGATCAGATCCTAACCAAAGGAAGAATCCTAACCTCCTGTGACATACTTTGATCTCACCTTTGATGCCAAAAAGAAAGAAACAGCTCTCATTTGCTATTTAGCATCAATAGTATCATCCCAGTCACGTCAGCTTCACTCACCCAGAGAGTAGGATATGATCAGCAGCAAGCATCACATCAGTCAGGGTTAAACCTGGTCTGAGTCACCAAATCATCCTGGCAGTCTAACAAGAGAATCAGTCATGTCTTCAGCATTACCTAGACAGCAACAACACTGACTCTGCATTTAGGAGTAGTTTTAAACCAGATTACTTCTGGCAATGAAACAAGTATAAAAGTAAACATAATATAAATGGCATAGACGCTAAACATGAAAGGGGTTTTTTTTCCCAGAAGGATCTGAAGTAGATCCGAATCATCAGCTATTTTTACTGTTCTTTAAAAACTGTATTTCATTTTCATTTAAACAGCTTTGAATCCACAGGGGAGATCATATCAAAACAAACATATATAAGTCTAAGTTTTGCTATGGTTTTATGGGATCAATCCTGTTCTCTTTAAACTAACTTAGGTGAAAAATAAAAGCAGAGGAAAATCAAGCAGTACAGAACTGTACATCTCCACCTTATATAATATAAAACCTCTGTTTCATAATGTTGGGTTTTGCAAGTCTTTCAGGTTGAAGTGTCAACCTTTCAAAACGCCCAAGATCTATCTATACATGATTATCATTACATGTACACAGGTGGAGTATGTTCTTCCTTCTTCACATTAGTTATTTTAGCTAAAGCTGTCATCCTCTTACCTAGCAGAAAGAAAACGTTATTTGCTCATTCTATCACATAGCCATAACTCAGCCAAACACTGGCTGAAACAGAATGCTGTATTTTGGACCTCTGCAGTCTCCACTTAGCATATCTAACTAATTTTTCCGTAAATACAGCCAAAGCGGAAATTAGAAACAAAAATCAGGGGAGAAATATATTCCACACTTGCATGCAACATCATGACCAACAGCTGCAAGTGCTGGATGATCATGAACTCTTGACTCATGGCCTGATTTTCAGGCACTCATCACCTGCAACTGCAGCTGACATCTTGTTGCTATGAACATATTATAAGTTTCTCTGTGTGTAAGCCTTCTGATCAGCTTCCCATGGGAGAACATCCTTTTGCTGTTCTTTTACTCTGTATAAGCTTTCTGTAAACAAAATATCTAGTGTTCTTCAAAGACATTTTAGAATTCCTCGGCTCTCCTCGAGAGTGAGAGAAAGAGCTGAAAGACTGTAATCTTTCTGATATTGTAAGCATTCGAACATTCCCTAAATGAAACAGTAGCAGGAGCATGAGGAATGCTCTCTGCTGAGCAAATATAGAAAAATACTAAAATTATAGAGTAATTTTAATAAATCATATTAGCCTTTTAATATTATCATCAAGAGTCTTTTCTTCAATGCATAAACCACAACAATAACATCTAGCTCTTGTCTGAAAGTTTGTGGCAGACAAAAAGCTAAATGTACAGAGACTCAGTCATAAAATGCTGAGTAACTTAAAAGAGGGAAGGATGGTCTATGTAATTTGTCTTCTCATAGCTGAAGAGACAAAAATATGCTCAAAAAAGATAGCTGATGAATTTTATACTTTCCTTATATGTTAAAGGCAGGAAATACAAAGTCAAAGTAATGTAACAATTTTTTTTTTAAACAGCAGTGCCTATCTTTTCCCCTCCTCCTTCAAGCATGTGCACCCAACCAGCTAAATGGATGTGTGTCAAAGGATCCAGGATTATCTATTCAAGTTCTCACTAGCTTTTTGGAATATAGGAAGATTCTGCAATACTGTTTGTTAACAGCAAGCAGCATAAAAGATTCTTCTTATGTATCCCTTTCTTTTACAATACTGCATTTGCAACAATTGATGAGAAGGCCTTCATTGTGGCTTCTGTTTTTGAAGTCTCCCATACAAATTCTCTCCACATACTATGTGGGGTTTTTCCTATTAAAAAAATATAATTTATGGGTCCACATATAGGCATGTAGATGACTCTCCTCTCTTTTTTGTTCATTTGGGGTTTTTTTCTTGTGAGAAGTAACACAATGAGCCAAACATGGTATGATTATATGGCATCAAAGCACTAACACCTAAGGAATTAATTTTCCTTTAGAAACTCAAGTGTCACTGGAGTTAATTTACTTTTAAACAGCCCAAAGAGCAGCAGCACTGAGGGGTAATGGAAGTAGGTCATATTTTCCCTCCTGTTTTGTTATATATACACACACACATAAAAATCTGATGGATTTGGCACTCATAGTAACAAGTCATCTGTACACAATGTGAGAAAAGGGGTTGCTTAAGAGCAAGGATATTGAATCATCTCTCCTGGAATATAATTTAAAAACAAACCAAACCAAAATTCAATAAACAAGAGAAAATAAACAAGCACACAATAAAAACCTAAACCCATGACAATGTTCAAAGAAAACAATAACAAACCCAATAAAAATACCACATAGATAAGGTTTTACAGCTAATGGGGTGGTGGTGCTGAAGGTATAACAAGAGTAGCACAGAGGTAGGACTAGACAGATGGACAGTCCCAAATACTTCACTAGTTCCCTCAAACTCAGGAGGAAGTAGCACCAGTACCTCTTTCCTTTCTTACGCAGACTTCATGAGCAAATAATAAACTGGCATCATTTAAACTTCATACCATCCTACAAGACACACTACAAGCATCAATAAAACCATGCAAAGTATGGCTCATTTGCTAACACAGAACGGTTTGTCCAGCAAAATTCCTGAAATTCTAGGAAACACAAATCCTTCTCAGTTTATACTTGTATCGTATTTGCAAAGTTATTTTCATAATCATAGCAGCTCACGTTTTGGGATGTGTACTTCAGATCTTCAACCACGCAAAAAAAGTCTTTAATTCTCCACTGAAAAGCAAACCCACAGATGTGCTTAGGCATGTATGTTTAATATCTTCTGCCCACAGCCACACTTGCTGCTCCTAAAATATTTTGTTGAAATGGTATCACTTTCCTTTTCTGTGTATACCGCACCAATTTGGCTAAAAACATTAAGTTTATAAATAGGAACATGGGGTTTCCAACATGAATAAACAACTCAATTTAGATGTATCAAAACTTAGTCATTTTTGTGAGATGGGACTAAAACAATTAATGTCTTTTAGAGCAGACTGAAAACAATGTGTATTCCTCCATTTGACTACGTATAGGTTAAAAGGCTTTAGGAAAGATTCACTGTAAAAGATTTCATATCTAAGCATTCTGCATATTTTACCAAAGGTTTGACTTTCAAACCAACTGGGCTTCCCTTGAGTAATGATGGTTATGAAATAAAAGTCTCTGAAAACAGTAATATTGAAGTGATCTCAACAGAAAATTATTTAAATCCCCAGGTCTTCCAGGTGTTGCTGAAGTTAAAAAGAAATGAAATGTTGACATCTTCTAATATTAAAGACTGTTTTCTCAAACTCCCAGAAACAAAGCTGGAGTTATAGGGTACATTGCATCCACATGATCTTATATTTTCTTCTAAAGAATTTAATGAAAGGGACCTAATCTCAAAATGGTTTCTGTTAAGTGTCTGTACATAATTTTCAATTTTCAAAATATAGTGAATTAGCATCCACACATGGGTTAAAAAAACCCCAAACTTGTCTCTGGAATAATAGAGATATTTATATCACATAAAAGAACCCCAAAATTTTATTAGTGTTTGATGATTTAAACTATAACTACACTTTTGAACAGCAACAATTATCTAAAGACTGCTTTTACCTAAAGACTGTTTGGTATGGATATTTGACAGGCTTTGTTGTTAGGAAAGGCACAAAAGTGTTACAAGTTGCTACATATATGGGCCTTTTACTCCACGGCAGTTCAGTTCACACATAACCTGCCTGTCTAGAGAACTTACCTTCCACTAAAATAAAATCTGAGACTCAACACATAGTTGAAGTTGGATCACAAACAGCAGCAGAGAGCAGATCAAAAAGTGTCTGCGTGTACACAGAGAAAATAGACAAAACCTCATAAGCAGGTCACAAAAACATTATAAATTTTTTTTAATTATAATTTTCCTAATCCGAATTCCTTCATGTTAATACAGGGGTAATGTTTTTCCCTAAACATATAGTTTAGGGCACTATATGTCTAAGACCTCTGTATCTCACTGGTGATCCTCCATTTTACAGAAGGAAAAACTGAGCCAATGGCATGGAAGGCATGGAAGGCATAGAAATTACCATAGCTACAGAAAATGCAAGTAACAAAGGATGAAATTTGAACTCAGGCTTCCGCTCTCCTATTCACTGAAGCCTGAAGACTTTGAAAAATATACATTCCAGTACATTTCCATAACAGCAACAGTGTTCAACCACACTACATGTTAATTGTGTAATCATGGCATGCTAAAATCATTAGTGGCTACTAACAGACAGATCGTGTGAAACTGCATCAGTCTTGGTATCAAAACTAATTCTAACTGATTCTACTAATCACAACCACACACTAAAGCAGTAGCAGCTCTGTCTCCTTGGCAAGGACAAACCTAGATTAATCTCAAGAGGGTACAGAGAAACTTTAGATGAGACTGCTTTGCTTCTTTCCTTGAACTAACCTCTGTGAGAGCACTCGGTGCTTGTAAGAGTGATAAAGAGTATAAATTACTGAAAACTTTAATGATTCCAAGTTAATATCCTAAGGATTTACCAGAGGAAAGTCACAAAAATCTGTATAGATCTACAGTATAGATCTACAGTTTACTGGATGAAGAGCAAAACAGCAGCAAGGAAATACATCAGCTGTTTAAAAGGTAGAGGAAACCACTAATGTAATATTTGAAGAAAAAAATCCACCAAGGACTTTAACTTCTCCTGAAGCTGTTCAAACAGAAATGGAATTAATAACTGTAATCTACAGTTCACTTCCCTGTTTAATGCTACTGTATTGCACCATCATCTATTTAATGCTGATATACACAACAGCCATTTTTTCTGCAACACGAATTCATTAGCCAAAGAATCACAACTGAAATAAAAAGAGAACTGGTTTGAGAATATGCATTATCAGAAATGCCTGAATAATCTTTGGCCACCCCAACCTCCACATCCTTACCGGAATGTCAAAAGTTTCTTGTGTGTCATCCAGCATCTGAATTTTGATAGAGACAAGTTTTCCTGGAGGTGTCATAGGTGGTTTCTGTCCATGCTCCAAAGTACTGATCCCAGCATTTTCCTGAGCTCCTAAGCGGGATCCTGCTGTTGGTCTCTGCTCAGTTTCACCCATGTTTAGGGAAACTTGTTTCTTATATCTGATAAAAGAATAAGGGCAAAGAAGACAATATCAGTCATAAAGAAGATGTTTTGCACATAAGCATCATAGTATATATGCTTACAGGTAGTAAACTGTACGACCATTAACAAAAAGTAAGAGCCATCACAATTTTTTCTTAACGTCTCATATGAAGACAAGAATATCAGGCAAACTTTGTACTTTTCAAAATACACAAGCTAATCACCTCCTGGGGGTAAGGCTGATAGACAGGCTATGGTACTGCAGGAGGGAAAATAATTCCCTTTTCTCCTGGAAAAGTAAACAAGACCACATTGGAAATAGAGCACGACAGAACCCAGATTGCAATTAATTATGTAAATTTTTAATTATTTATGAATCAGGCTGTTATCATCTCCAGACAGGATTCCCAGAGAAGGTAGGAAGGCAAGAAGAGCAAGTGGGACAACTCAGCACTTGCTGACCATCATTCCCTCTTGGCTACATCAGCACTTTTTCCTTCCAGCCTTCTCTGGCCCTTTGCAGCTGCCACCTTGGTAAGGGTCTGTGAAGCAGGAAAGCCAAGGGGTACAAGATGACACCAATTATAAACTGGGGACCAGAGCTGCTCTAGACCTAGGGCCTGGCCTGATCCCACTGATGAGCCAAGAACTGTGAGGACATGCTACTGGAAGGCCAGAAAAAAAGCCAACACTGATTGGGAAGTTCTTCATTATTGGCATAACTTTGAACCTTCTTTTTTAATTCAACCACCGTTAGTTTTACTTGTGGAATGTTACACATCACACTATAATTTTATTTCACTTTTCCTACCCTGCTTTTTAACACTCTAGATGGGTTTCTGATGAAACCCACTTCTACTGTCCCTTTATCTTTCTTGGTAAATGCATTTTCATTCTGCATGACTTTTATATACAGTGATCAACAACCAAAACATGTAGCGCACAGATGGGCACAAATGGAAATGTAACTTTCCAGCTGAACAGAGCCATAGGAAGAGTACTGTCAATCACTGCCTGGCTTTAACTCTGAGGTTACAATTATTGAGAAGCCTATATGGGAAAAAAGGAAGCACAAGACAGCCTATGAATTTGTGAATGCATCACAAGTTCTACAGGATACTCTAAAGAACAGCGACAGGTAGTAAGACACCAGTTCCCACCATAAGGATAGAATAAAAACAGCCCTGTCTTTGGCAGGATACACTATTTACTACACATTACTCTTCCACGTCCTGACTAATCTGTTCCCACAGATTTTTCACACAGCAAATACCTAGGCGTAAAAAAATTTAAAACAGCACTTGGATTAAAATAAATGCTAGCTGAGAAGAAAGGGAATTAAAAATTATGGATCCCACACTTCTAAATATCAGCTCAATGGGCACAAGCAAAGGAGAAGAAAAAAACTCAAGCAAGCTTTTGCAATGATTCAACACTAACCTGCCCATCAAGGTCAGAGAGATACTAGTGAAACCTACCCAAGTCCATGCCAACCACTACCAGAGAGGCAAATTTCTCCTCAATTATCATTGCAATCTAAAAATCTATGAAGAATTAATTGTATTTATCTTATTCTTTACAAATAATTAAATTAAATCTTTTTATAAGACAAGCAGCTCCAAGAAGAATGCTGGAGTTGGAGGCAGGAATTCCAGAAGAAAAGACACCAAGCTCTACATAGAAAGACTCCAGGCCCCTTTGCAAATAAATCTGTTTTTCCTGTGTGTGGAGTACACAGGATCATCTAAAAAGGTAGCACAGGCACCCAGTCTAGAAGTGCACAAAAACTCTGGTCCGAGTAAGAGCTCTTCCAAAGTCACCACATACCCCAGCCAGCACCAAGAGGCAGACAGGCCCTCTACAACTGTTGTGTTACTATAGAAGTTTTTGGCTATGTTCTTTCCATTAAATCATAAGTACAGTAATCAATCCAGTCAGTTCAAGTGATACCATTAAACAGTCCATGCAAGGAAATATTACAGACATTGAACCCTTCTATATGTTCTTCTGACTAGATGATAGAGTGGTCCACACACAATAGGACAGGCCAATAAACTTTATTAAACACATAAAAACCACTCAAATCTAGGAACCAAAAGGATCATGGAGGAAAGGTACAAGGAGAACCACTCCATATATACAGCTGAGTGATTTATTATTAGTAGTATTAAGTTAGTAATACAGAAATTCTTGTTTTACACATATATTTAACCATTTGGTTATAAATGCACACTTTCATTTGGAAGCAAAGATGTAAGAACTACTGGCTACCCTGATCACAAGCATCTGCTACTTGGAAAATTAAAAGAAGACCTTTCATTTTTTAACCTATATGCCTAAACATCAGCATGCTGCACTGGAAGTTATTTAGGGTTTTTTTCTGCATGACACTAGTCTCACTATGCCGCTGTCATAATATCACCATAGTATTTTTACTATACCTTTATGTAACAGGCCTTAAAAATTACCCTCTCTAAAATAACACAGCACATCAGTCAAGCTGTATACCTTTATATCACTTTGATCTAGGAGACAGTGAACTAAGGTCACAGAACGCAACTGAAGAGTATTAAGCAAACATTGAGCAAACCTCAGGGGATTAGGATGGCTAATGTCTGTCATGATGAAGAGATGATCATGTTTGGGCAAACAATAGAGAAATTCAAAGACACTCTAGTAGAAAGATAATAGTAAATTGGGGAAGGTATTAATCAAGAAGAAAGAGCAGCAGCCACCAGATTCTAACATATGCAGCTCTAAGCAATACATATGTGGAGACAGACAACCAGTACAGAAGCAGAGAGTAGCAAACAAAAGAGGATTCATCTGAACTCTGAAAATTAAGAATTTCTGCCTGCTCTTTCTGACAGCTGTTGAAACCCAGGGCCAAAATCAAGTCTATTATTTCAGCTGCAGGTTCACTGGATGTCAGTGCTGTTCTCAGTAGCGCTGTAGCACCTGCAAGATGGAGAGAGTCCACTGCAGAGAATGAACCTGTATCCTAACCTGTGTGAGGGGATAAGTTACTGAGACAGCAGAGCTGCCCATGGGGGAGCCTTGTCCCCTTCTGCTCCTTCCCAGCTCCCACGCATACAGTCCTACCTGATGCTGAGCACTGACTCTCACCCTCCTCAGACTGAGCCACGGCACCTCTCTAACTCAAAAGAAAACAATTCAGTGTTTTGTTCTTGGCTGGGTAAGCAAATTAAATCAGCTCTCGGCAGGCTGGAAAATCCAATGCCAGGGTGAGCTAAGCCCAGCCAGCTGCTGTCAGGCCACTGGGCTGACTCTCAAGCTTTCTCTACTTACAGCACCTGGAAGACACAAAAAACCCCTACAACTGCCATTAGATAGATTAGGAGACGTTGTTTTATTCTAATCACACATTAATAACCCTTTTATATAGATACTAAATGCTTAGATGAAAAGTTTAAGGTCTGTATGTACTTATGCAGTAGCTGGACAAAGGCCACAATATGGTTCAGCATAAAGCCACCTTAGTCCTCCATGTTCAAAGCACGCACATTTTATAGCATTGGAAAGGTTCTGGCCAGTTAAAATTTCCACATATTTTTCTTTGGCAGGATGAAAAAACTATCAAACTTATTTAGTCTAAAGGGAGCTGCGAGTATAACCAGCACTTGTTGGGGCTGGGACAGGGAAAACAGGGGCAGGAATAAGGGGCTACAAAAATTACAAAATACTGAGGAAAATAGAAGCAGTATGTTGGAATAGATGCCACTCTGTCTCTCACCTACTCTACTCTTCAGGTCAGACCAGGGCTCAGAATTTGATGCAAGAGGCTCCAAAAGCCTGAAGACTCCTGTTATGGGAGAGAATGGTACCACATATCTAGGCCCTTTCCACTTTTGCTTTCCTTTATGACACATTTCCACAGCATGAAACAGAAGAAAGCACAGTGCTCAGTACACTCCTCTCAAAGGTGAGGAAGCCTGAGGCACAGTGGGATGGTGTGAGTACAGCCCTACCAAAAGCACATAGCAGACTTTTACACCTTCAGTAAGAGAAAATTCTATACATGCAGCATAAATTGTCAACGATGCTGCCTTTTCATTAGTACATCAGAATTACCATAAAAATGAAATCAAGTATCTTGAACCCGTATTAACATAACAAGGCAACAGGACCAGGAAGACTGAAACTACAATTCAGTCTGAAATGGTGGGAAGCAGACAGAGGGCCAACACAGTTCAGGTTTTTATACCGCAAAGCATTATCCTGCCTAATTTCTGCAAGTCCTTGGTAGAACTGTACAAAGCAAATATGATTATTTAAAAAATTTAAATTATTCATGTAAATCATAGAATATCCTGTCTTGGTAGGGACCTAAAAGGATCAGTGAAGCCCAACTTATAATTTCTTTGATAAAACTCAGCACTTTTGCAGAATCAAAGAAATGGGAAAAGTTCTTAATAGAAAAATAGCTCGAGCTTGAAGGGCAGTAGTACAGACACCAGCACTGGGTGTCTTTGCTTGCACCCAGCAGACTAAGTTTGATTCAGACTCTAAAGGAAACCTTGCAGATGAAGGGATTTGTGTTCAGTTTTTTGTCTGCCCTTTTTGCTCACATCCACAATACTCAAATAGAAAAGGAAGGCAATAAAAATTCAATGTTTCTGTATCATTGGACTGTCTTCTAGCTCAAAACAAAAAAAAAGTTAACGTTGTAAGCGATGGCTGAAGCATGAAGTCAGAACTAGAGAGGCTCAAGGTAAGGTATGGTCAAGAAGATCAGCAAGAAGATAGGTCATGTCTAGCCCCCTGTACAGTCAGTGGAAAAGGGGATGGAGGGTGAAGTCCTTAACCAGGCTTAATATCTAAACACAGATTTATCTTTTTTATCTTTGTCCTGTCCCTAAAGACGCAGAAAATTAACCTTGAAAAACCTTCCTGCTCAAGAAAACGCCATGGCTGCCTACCAAAAATTAGACAGAGATTTGCAGAAGCAAGTCTTAGAATCAGATTCTTCAGCGTTCTGCAGACTTCCTAAAATCTGCAGCAATAAGAGATTCCCTTGGCTATGCAAGACTGTCTCTAAAAGAATAAAATTCATCACCTGTACTGAAAATGAAGACAGCTCACAAAGTTGCCTATCTTAGACCTTGAAAACCTCTAAATAACACTCTCTTATCCCTTGACCCAGTTTCTGTGGGACAGTTATGCAGCTGGACAGACTAAGTGCTCAGGTTTGTAAAGCAATAGAGCACACTTACTTAACACCAAACTAGCTAGAGCCTGAAACCAATGTCATATTCAGGGACCTGAGCAGTAACACAAAGCTTTAAAAACTCAAACTATTCAGTATGCCAATAATGTGGCCTGAAGTCCAGAATAATGAGCATTTATGACTGTACAGGATAAAAAACACCTCTTGCAAACCTATCAGTACAGCATTCAGAGTGCCCACATTCATTTCTGGCTTTAGAGCCACTCAGCTTCCAACTGGAACTCATTTATCTTCATTCCATGCAGGTCCTAAAACTGTCTGCAATTCTGTGGCATTAACAGCTGTCCCAGATTCCAACTCTTCTGCCAGATGTCAGCAAAGAGCAGTCACCATCCTGCACAAATTTGATGTGTGCTATCTTTTTTCCTCAGCCACACACCTGTCAGTAGATCTATCAACAAGTGCAGCGATAGATAAATCTATGCTTTTCCAATTGCCTCTGTGAAAATCCCCATCCCTTAAGCACAAATACAGACTGCTCTGTGAATTAAGCCAATCTGGTCTACAAATACTTTATTTCAACCCACAACATTGCAATTACTTTTGATGGCCATCAGTGATATTGAACAAGTCAGTAGACATATTGATTCACTTTGTGTTACGTTTCTGGACCATGTTGCATTAGAAACTGGATGAAGGCAAAAAACATTTCTTCATCCTTGCATCTCACACAAGCAAGCAAAGCCACTGTACACAGGTAAATGAGCAATTAAGTAAGCAAAACTTCTGACACTCACCCTCTCAAAGGAAGTCCTCAAAAACCTCTTCATACAAGTTACTCTTTTGTCTGATTGTGGCTGTTTCCCAGCCTCTGGAGACTTGTCTTCACTTTGTTCTTCACTACCCCTACCTGGCACCCCTGTACCATGATCAACATCACTTACTTGAATCAGGAATGCCAACATCATATTCAAACCAACACAGCCAATTTTAAAGTTTTTAATTCAGGTTTTAAATCAGCCAACTTGAAGGCGCTGTACAAACAGGTAATTCTGGCTACTCCTGGAAGGAAAATTAGTGTTTCATCTGCTAAGCCAAGGGGATGATTAGCTCCAATTGCTCAATTAGTGACTCTCACCCAACAACTGTGTTTTCCCTTCACATCCAAAGGCACAGTCTGAGAAAAACAGGGATCTTGTGGAGCCATGAATCCCTTAATAGACCAGAGGGAGGTATTTCCACACAAATGCTTCATTTGTTATTAGACAAGTTAGAATTTGAATTAAATATTGCTCACTTGCTTTGCACTTACTGCATCACCATTTAACTACCATGTATGTGTTTATAACATACTTATACATGAAGTTCAACACTGTTTTCCATTGAAAATACTTCCCTGACACTTTACTTTCCCAACTGGACAAGACCACACCTTTTCCACAAAATTTCTGCTTTATCTTGGGCCAGGGGGAAGATATTTCTTCCCCACTGTGAAACTCCCAACCTGCTTTCTGAGATGTTTTTCAACCCATTGACAAAACCACCTGCATAAGAAATTATGCTTAGGAAGAAGTTGCAAGCACGTATCATAGACTTACATACTCAATTTTATTGACACCTCTTCTATTTTGCATAACCTGCCAATTCTGTCACTAAAACCTATGAAAAAGTAAAATTCAGCATGCTCGCACAATTAACAAAATGTGATTAAACAAAAAATCCAAGGGGGAAAAATATTAAGAGTAAAGAGTACATGAAATACATGTTGAAGTCACCCAGCTAATACTCACAGATGATAAAATGTGTTGTAGAAGTGAGAAAGTACATGTTATCAGTTTATGAAGACATAAAGCATTGTAAAGTTGAGCTATAAAAGAATCGCCATGTGGGCAAAAAACTATTTCACATTATGAACAGAAAGACTGTGGAAGCTTTATTGCCCCATGGTAAATGCTAGGAACATATAAGGAGAGTCTAAGAAAAACTCTACTTAATAGTGTTTCCAACCAGCACAGTTTCCTGATTAACCAGGTCATCACCTGAGTCCAGAGTTTGTCACTAGAAAACACAAGCGAAGTGCGTAAGAACTTTAAGCAGTTTGGTGGTTCAATAGTGGTACAAATCAATCCTGAAGCCATTAAAAGCATTTTCCAAAACCCTTTCATGCCATCACTTTGCATAAATAAAGCTGTTGCACCAGCTGGAGTGCTCTGGGCTCATTCACCCATACAACACCTCATGTGAAAGCCAAGCCGAATGTGCTTATAGTAGAACAAAGTAATCTGATTTACTTCCAGATTTAACAGAATTCTGAAAGGGATCCAGCAACTCATACCCAGCTCGAAGCATAATGTAGACGTTTTCCATGAAATAAAAACATGTCAAAAGAATAAATAACACACCACATTAATACTACCGTTCAGCAGTTGGGGGAAAATCTGATACAGTCCTGGTTTTGAGAAATAAAACAGCTCAGGGGAAATGCTATTTCTCTGAACCAAGTATGAGTATACAGTAGAGGTATTCACATTGCCTAAATGCAAGCCAGATCCTCCAGAGAACTGCTGAGCACCACAGACTAATTCAGGCATTCAGTGGCCCTTCAGAGGAGCTTCTCCCCGCCCTGAGCACACAGACCCCTACCACAAGACCAAAACACCGTGGTCAGTGTGCCTGGCCCCGCTCTCTCTCCTGCTGAGAGCCATCAGAGGTGTCACCCCAGGTACCCCCACACTTGTGCTGGCGTGCTGCACGAGCAGGGAGCAGAAGCCCAGGAGCTGCAGTGTGCACACTGTGCTCACTCAGGGGCCAGGCACCCCTACGGCCCAGCGGCTCCAAACCACAGAGGCGATGACATCAGTGCTCAGCACTGGGCAGCCACAGATGACACCTATCCAAACATGTTAAACTGAGGCCATAATGGCCTTGACTAGTTTCCTTTATGCCCAAAGCTTGTGATCAGACTCCCACAAAATTATTACATAGCTTGTGCACCAGGAAAAATGTATTTATGGCCAAAGTTCTACACTCAGTATATAACCCACTATAAAACCAGAAAAGAATTCTTGACATTTTAAATATTTAAATGTCTGTTCCCAAAAGAGACTTTTTATAAGTTTGTACAACTGCCTGTTATAATTGAATATACAATGATTATTTTGTTTGGGTTTTTTTAATTAAGTCTTTTTATATAAGCCTTTATTATTCTTGACCAAGGAAATATCACACTTAATAATGACACAGTACGAGCAAGAAATACTTGTACCATGAAAAAAAAATTGCTTTATGTACTGCTGTTTAGAAAACAACTTAATATATTCACTTGCATCCTGCTGGAGACAAAATGGATCATGATGAGTGATTGTATAATACTTACCCTAGAGTGTTTTAAAATTATGCCATTATTATGCCATTATATCATTCTCTAAAATAATTCAAAAATTGTTTTAAAAATTATTGCAAAACTTTTAAACTTCCTTAGGTTCCTAACTAATTTCTCTTTATGCAAATACTTCAATCAGCGAAAGACTCCACCTGTGCTAAGCATCACAGTCCAGACACTGCCTGTCCTATGACAGCTCTCCTGATCTTTCAAGATAGGGTAATTTTGTGTCTTTAGATAATTGATAACACCACGTTTATTCTGTGAACAGCTATCAGAGACACTGTGAGAGATACACAGACATACTGTTGCTACAGGTACATCCTCATTTTATGTTTGGCTAAAATGTGAGTATTATATATGCTGTATGAACACAGACAAGGGTGAGTTTTCACATAAGACAGAGTTAGCTATATGAAGTTGTCCTGGCTTGTAAGATAAGCATGTATTCTATTTGCCATCTGTTGGAGGTGGGACAGGTACCTCCTGTTAGTTGGGCAGTTTTCTTATCTCTTCCAAGAACAAGCTCTCCCTCCGGGGAGATATCTTCTGTTAATGGGCCATTGAATGACCCACTGCATGACTGATAAAATTACATCATCCCATTGTGAGATGCTCCGCCCAGAGGGAGGAGCCAAGCATTCCTACCTGCATAAAATCAGCATTTTCTGGGACACCAGAACAGCTTCTTCTCTGCTGGATTCCCAGAGGAAGACCAGGCCCATCTACTCTATCACCAGACCTTCAGAGAAAACTACACTCATCTACAGGGTCACCGCTTCAGCAGCATTTCATCTGCCACTCCAGGAGGAGCAGCCACCATTTAACTGGACTGTTACCAACACCCTGACTCCTCAGGGTGTCAGGTTTCTGACTCTATCAGTAGTTTTGTTTGTACTAATTATATTTGTGGGTTTTTTTTTTTAGTTTTTCCTAGTAAAGAACTGTTATTTCTATTCCCATATCTTTGCCTGAGAGCCTTTTTATTTTGAAATTGTGGTAGTTCAGAGAGAGGGGGTTTACCTTTTCCATTTCACGGGAGGCTCTTGCCTTCCTTAACAGACTCCTGTCTTTTCAAACCAAAACAGAGGTGTTGCTGTGTCTGCAGAACAAATATCTTTTCCCACTGTAAGTAACTTCACAATGAAAACTGACATCAGTCAGTCCAAAGCAAAGCACTATTAGAGCAAACTTTAGAAGCTGCAACGAGAGAAGAGCTCTTCTGTTCAACTACACCATTGTCTCTTTATCAACAAACCTGTTTCAGTACAGATTACATCCCTGTGGTTTCTTGTTACATCTCAAAACTAATTACTCACCTGCTTGGAGGTGTGAAAAGGAATTATCTGTGGAATCTGTACGTTTTACTACTAAAGGGGAGAGTGGAAAGCACGGATGCTCTTGCTCTGTTCTCTTCTTTGCAGCATTGGCAAGGAGAGATAGCAGAAATACTGCCAAAGCAGCCCAGCAATCTGCACTGACCTCCTCGAAATGTCGTTGGAAGCAACATTCCAAAACAGCCTTTACAAACCAAGCACGACAGAGAGGTGTAGTACTCAGATCCTTTTTCAAAATTCAGACATCAAGAGGAAGAAGCTCACAGTGAAAGATAAGCAGAAAGAGGGACATAATAAATAATACATTTCAAACAATCCAACGTGAATGCTGCCTGGAAGATTTTAACAGGCCTTCTCACTCAATACAAGGCTCCCAGTAAAGCAGCATGGCAGAGGACACTGCTGTGCTGGGCAAAGCAGGCACACTGGGTATTAGATTGCTCTTCCTTCCCTTGGAGAACATCCTATACTCCTCATGTTCCTTTCCTGGCTCCTGAATCTCAAGTAACTTTAGATTATGCTGAACACGGAAATCAGTTTTTATACCCATATCGGATGGTAGCACACAGCACATTCACGGCAGGCAGAGACCTTTAGAGAGTCAATAACCAGGATCTCCCAGGAGGCTTTCCTTGCTGAGCACGCTCGAACGTCGCACACTTTCCCAGTGGCAACCCAATGACCACCCACAGAGCGGGCCAGCATGCGCCAGCCTGGGAACAGAGGAGCCCAAGACTCCTTTCATTTCCATGGCTGCCCAACTGGAGCAGGTCCAGGCTCTGGAGCAGATCCAGGCCCTGGAGCAGAAGGAGCCCATCTTTCCTGTGCTGGCTGTGGCCGGGCTGCCGGCACCCGGGCAGCAAGGAAGCGAAAGGAGGGCATCTGGAGTGCAGCAGGGACAAATGCCAAACCTGAGGGAGACAAAGGAGCAGACTGGGACAAGGGCCCAAAACAGGAGGGAGAGCAAGCGCAACAGGCAAGGAAGGGAGCCAGGGATCTTTAGGCAGTGCACAGAACAGGTCAGGAAAAAGCTGACTAAATGCAAAACCAAAATTGGACAAGGAGGGGGAAGGGGCACTCATTCAGGCAAGATGTCTGGTGTCTGACAATGACTCTGCAAGGGAGATGAAACTGCAGGTGAAAGATAAGAGAATAAGAAGCCAAAATTGAAGAGGTGTCCCAAAAAGCGCAAAAGGATCATCAGGAAGAGCAAGACAAATGACGAGGGGGGGAAGTATGTAGTCTCTGATAGAAAATAGCTTATTTCCTTGTGCATGGACAATGACACCAGGTTTTATTCCTGACAGATTCCTCCGGATTGATTCCAAGCCTGTCAGAGGTCAAGAAGCATTTGGACAACATCCTCAGGAGGCACATGGTGTGATTCTCGGGGCTGGCCTGTGCAGGGCCACAAGCTGGACTCAGTGACCCTTGTGGGTCCCTTCCAACTCAGGATATTCTATGATTCTATGATTTCCTTCCGGAGGTGGGACCAAAGTCAACAGCCCTATCCTGCATGTACACAACAACTCAGAGGTCTCCCCCTCTAAGGGTGAGAGCAGCACACAGGAGCACAATTGTCTGCTGCCACTGCTGCTCTCATCTCTTACCCCAGTGCCAGAAATCCCTGCTGAAGCGTGTAAACCCTACAGCTGCTATGGCAGCTTTCACTTTCAAACAGAACAGGTTCTCATTTTCCTCTTTAAATAAAGGAATACTACAGAAGGAAGAGACGAGAATTGTTTGCATCTAAGCATGGCATCAAACTACAAGTTACCCTTTTCCTGTTCTTGCACAACATAACCTTTACCAATTTCCCTCCCTGGATCTGCCAAAGACCACTCTGCCTACTTCACTGCACAAGGAAGCACAGCTAGTTACAGGAAGGCACTCAGGATTTCGTTTTTCCACCCTGATCTATCCTTAAGGCTTGCTAACTCCTTGAACTCTACTGTTAAGACAGAATTAATGATTACCTTTCTGTGCTTTCTGTAGCAGAAGCTGATTTACTCTCTCGAAAAGTACTTATTCTAACTTCATGACTGTTTGAGGAGGAGGCATCACAGTATCTTTACTTCCTATATGGGGAATTACAGACAAAAAACTCAAGTGTCCAAGACATGTAGACATTGGCTCCACCAGGAGTTTGGAGTCTAAATCCATTTATTGATCTAGGTCAATCAGAATGAAAACCCACAGCTTCTGTATGCGCAACATGAGATTCTTAGGGCCAAATTATGCTTCAAGTATTTCACAGCCCACAGCTTGCTTGAGACACAGCTGCAGGCTACATCCAGGAGCATGAGGCTTTCTGAAAATTAGCTCTTGCTAATTTTCTCAAATTTTAAACTCAAAGAGTTTAACCATTTTCTGGGTGTTTAAATCACTTCTAACAATGCAGGGAATTCTGTTGAGAGCTGAGACCAGTTCCTTAAAAGCAGGAGGCCATCACCATCTTGAGCCACCCTTCCCTTTCAACATCTGCAAAAGGCAAGGAACGAGAGCTTTCTCACAGACAGTGCAATAGACGACAGTGCCCTGCAGCAGGAGAACTACCACCACACCCAACAATTAACATGAAGATTGTTACATGGGGAAAATGCAACTAAGTAATTACACTTGTGTTGTAAATCACAAAAAGGGAGGACTACATCTTTATATTGTGAACTTCTGCTTTGCAATCTTAATCATGTTCTTTAAACAGCATTGGATCTATAATGATATTCCAAGTATTAAGATGGATTGACTTCTTATGTGAACTTTAAAGAAAGCAAATCGCATTACTGGCATTACCTTGAGAGTCCAGAAAACAGTATCCCTAATTTTCATAACTCCTGAATATGAGTATTTCAATTCCCACAAGGTCGACAAGTGAAGCATCTGCCTTCAAATTACACCTCATTACCCAGACAAAATAAAGAGTGTAGGATTTGCTTTTGGCATTCCTCTTACCTCACCCCCAACTTCTCCACTCCCATAGATGTACCAGCAACCTGAGAGCTCCTCCACATATATACACGCTCTGTCTCTGATTCCAGCCATCCACCACTCCCAGTCACACAGACACACACCCCAGTTTCTTCATCTTTCAGTGAAGGAGGTGAGTATTCATGCAAAGCTCAGCACACTTCAGGAGCATGCACACACAGAAGCTTTCCCATGTGGAGCACACTGGTGCCCAGTGAGCAGAGCAGGGAAGAGGCTAGAAGTGTTGGAGGGAACAAAAATGGATGTAAAATGACATAAGCGTTGGATAAATGGGAGGAGAAGGAAATTATCATCTATCATGCGTTGATGTAACATTATGCAGGTTGTTTTATTTAATGTAAATTCATGCATAGAATATTTTCAGGGGTTTAAATCATTACAGCAGAAAGGCGGTTCACTTAAAGAATACTTAAACATCTACCAAGTACAGAAAATTTTCCTCTCTAGCATCAGATAGGATTATATTTTCATAGGGTCACTAACACAGCCGGGCTCTGGAATCTGGGCTGGCCTGCATGAAGAAGCCTGCACTTTTCCCCAGGGAGCACATCACTGAACAGAGGGTAGTCATGCTCTCAATCCTTGGAGGAACTCCTTCATCTTAAGTTTGGATTGGGACATTGAAAAAAAATCACCAAATGTGAAAACAATACATTGCTACCCCCTAGAACCAGGAACCCCTGTATTTTGTGAAAATCCCAGCGTGCATCCTCCAAAAGGATGGCAAACTCACCTCCACTCCAAGAGGAAGAGAAGTTCTTCAGAACAAAGTAACAGCCAACTTTACCACCTGTCCTGTACTGGTGATGAACAAGTTAAGGCAGGTTCCTGCCTCTGTGGAAGGCTGAGAAGGCACATTTCCTACTTGGGGGCTGCTCTTCTTTGCTCTCCAGGTGCCAAAACAGGCATATTAATACTGCAGGGTATCACAGGGAAGAGCAGGGAAACATAGGTACATGTTGCAGCTGCCAAATGCAAAGCAATACAGCATACAAGCAACAGAAAAGACTTCAAAATGTTTCATTTCTTCTGAATAGCAGTTGTACTTTAAGCAGTCCTATCTATCTGGTACCACCTTCTTCCTAAATACACAAATTTTGTCCAACCCAGTATATGGACAGAGAAGACATAACTTCCTTGAAGTTCACAACTCTGATCGATTCAGAAACAGGGGAAAGTCTGAAAGTATTTACAACTGGCAAATAAACCAAGAAGAGAAGGAATTAGTAATACACTGCAGCCCATTCACTAACATATTTGCAACCTGACATCACATCAGTCCTTCTCCATTCAGTCCCTACTGGGGAAGGTCAGGGCACCCCGACCACAAATGCAGCAGCAGGAAGAAAGAAAAAGCTCGGTACCAGCAGCAACACATACAAACAAATAAACTTACTGCAGTTTCTCTTGAGCAGTCAAGGAAAAATAGAGATGAGAAATGGATCAGCAGAACCGACACCTTGTTCACCAAACAACCTACTTGGAGACCACACAGGGTTTTTCCCCTTTGCAATTGAACCCAGAACACTTTCCTTTTGCTCTAAAACCTGACACTAAAACCCATGAGTTGATGAGGCTGCTGTGGGGTTGTTTACTTGCTTTCCAACATAAATAGGCATGCTGCAAGCCTCAGGAGCGGAACACTGAGTACAGGATCCCCCCCCCACCATTAGCTTCTGGCCCAGCAATTCAACAGGAAGCAATGCAGGAAATCCAAGGCATCAGTGTGATTCCAACCCATGCCCTTCCTGTCTGAGGAGAGAGATCTAAAAGCATCCAGGACTCCCCCTAACACCTCTGTTGAAGGTAGGGGTGGGAGAAATTCAGCTGCCCAACCCAAAACTAAACATAGTTTAGCCAGTACACATCAGAGGAGACCATATTAATTGCCAAGCTGTGTTCCACCTCCATTTCTCTGACTTTGGAAGACAAACAACACTGCAATCCAGAGGTAGTGAAGCCGTGCCCAAGCTCTAGGCACGCCAGCCAAGGCTGTGTAACTCTGATGCTGCCTCAGCAAGGACAACAAGAAGAAGCAGAGGTCACCCAGTTTGCCTCCCCTAGCTCCTTGCAGCTGCAGCCCAGGCATTGCTGTACACAAAGCAGTATTTTAAAACTTGTCCTGCTAGTTACATCCATGATCCTTAACCTGTCTGCAACATCCTAGCTGTGGGGTTGCAGGAGGCACAGTAAAGCTGCCAGCTGGACTCTGGAAGGGGATGCTGTTCAGGCAGCAGAGCAGGCTGCTAAAAGCACATCATCATGCACTCTCTTCATTTCCCCTGCTCAGCACAAGGCAATGTCAAGGTTGTAATTATGCAAGGTATGCCCAGGATAGTCCCTCACACATCTTGGACTATTGCACCGGTTTGTAATGAGCTGCAGTCTGCCAGAGTGGCACTACTGAAGTGTAGGAGACAGGAGCAGGAGGCAATAGCCTTGGCATGCTACCAGGGAAGTCACTCCCCAGTGTATTAGATACTACGATGAACTTTCCCCTTTAAAACAAAACATCAAACAAAGTTGCCTGACCTGTCAGTCAGTAAACCCACAACAACAAAAATATACAAACAAAAAAAGGAAATTCCAATTAGTTAGAGCTGGGGGAGGCAGGGAAGGGAAGAGAATATTCTTTCCTGAATCTATTTTTAGGCTATGTAAGGCTGTCTGAAACCATGGCAATGAACCTGCTATAAAATCCCCTTGCCAGCTCGATGTTTTGTTTCCTTACAGACAAGGATAAATGAGTACATACTATGGATTAAATAGCCTAAACCAGAAATGAATAAACTATCAGGCTACTGGAAATGCATTTGTTGGTTATGAAAACTACTGGTTAAGAGAGGCAGGAGCAGCTGATCAGAGAGACCAACCCACTGAACAATCCCATGTCTCATAAGCAATCCTTTATAACCCCAATAACAGCACTGAGGTGGGATCAGCCTCCAGCCTGCATCTCTCCACCTCCACCATCCTTGACTTCTGGGTGTATTTTCATTCTTCACGCTGGGCCCCCATGATCCAGCTGTGGAGGTCCATGTCTCCATCCCACCATTACCTTTCTTCCACCCCATCAGCAGTCCAGTGTTGGGGTTAAGGCTCAAAGGAACAAGTGATCTGGCAGCAGCACTGAGACAGCAGGTACCGAGCACCTGAGGGCTGCAATTGCTTGCCCAAT
The DNA here is from genome assembly GCA_013399835.1 of Leptocoma aspasia. NCBI lineage: Eukaryota > Metazoa > Chordata > Aves > Passeriformes > Nectariniidae > Leptocoma > Leptocoma aspasia. The sequence continues at coordinate 2,362,991 of VXAX01007965.1, forward strand.
TACTTTGCCTAACTGTACACAAAATTTTAAGAACTTCATAAGGAGTTTGCAAGCCTTCCAACTCCAAGGCAGAGTTTTTGCAAAAGAATGGTGGGCTTGTGCTTACTGAAGCACAAACATTATTGCATGTAACAAACAAAGAAATTGAGTCTGACCAAGATTTATCCCTGCTATTCAGATGTTCTCAATATAACTGCCATCAAAAAAAGGAAAGCTGTCAGGGTCCACACTCCTACCAGGCTGATGGAAAACACCCCCTCTGTCTTCCAACCAGGATTGCAAGTAAAAACTTTGGTTTGTATTCTGGCTGGTTTAAAGAAGGAAAACTTATCCTACCCTACAACTTAAACATAGGGTTATCTCCCACGCTATTCAGTGTTGTGTGAAAATGAAAGCAATCACCTGGTAAAAATGCGCCTCAAAGATATTTGATTCCAATATATGTAATTTTTCTAGTGCTTCTTATGAAGAAGAATGAACAAAAAGAAAACAAGCAGTTAGTTTAATTTTTTTAATGTATATATAAATTAAAAATGTATATATGTATAATGTATATATCCCTTGGCTTTGTAAAAAAACAACAGAGCAAGAAAGCTGGAAGAAACAACACTTCGCTCTTTTGTCATTTAAATGAGAGTAAAAAATCTACCCACAGCTGAAAATGCAGAGATTCCAGCAATTTTAAATAAGTATTTCAGAGCTAATAACTTCCATTATCACCTTTGTATCTGCTGCCAAAATAGCTCATTCTGTATTCTTACGTGGTCGGTGGTATTGAATTCATCCTGGTTTTTAATCCGCTGCCATGCACACCAGATTGGCTGCCAATCTATGCCACTTTGGAGGCCTGAAACATCCTACAAAGCTCAGCTCTGCCTTCATAACAGCTTTGCTTGGTATGTGGGGGAGGAAGACAGAAAACATACCTATCTCAAGACAGTTAATTAGACACCCGGTTCTTTAAAGAATGACATCCCAATTATATTTTGATTCTACATGCTACCAAGTTTTCTGCATGTATCAGGAAGAGGAGGGGGAGGAACATCTCTAAGTCTTTAAAATTGTTACTCGGCAACATAAAGGAAAAAAAACCCCACCCAAACACATAAAGGTAAGAATGCTGAAAACATTAGAAAATGCAAGATTTCTTCTCTGCACAGACCACAGAGGCCAGGTAGTCTCTTCTGCTCAGTGCTGTTACAGCACACACATCACCCAGGCGGTATCAGCTTCCAGCATTGCTAGGCAACACCACGCCACATTACCTCAATTGATTCAAGGGACGGAAGTTGATTCAGGAGCCACTGAAAAAGGCAGAATCTAGATAAAAACGGCTGCACAAACCTCACACACACAGAAACCAGGATCCTGCAGTCAGAGCAAAAAGCAATTAAGGAAAACCATGGGGACACACACACAAACTGAAGAACAGCAAAAAATAGCCACGTTGATAAAGACAGAAGAAAGGGGGAAATGAAGTCGGTAAAAGAGAAAGAGAAGAGTGCTGCTGTCTCACCTCAAGTATTCTAAGACTAGAACAACAAATTACCTCTTTCTTTACAGGAAGTAAAAAGCAGTAAAACAGACAGAAAGCCATCAGAGGCATGGCAGGCTAAGTCTGATCCTCATCAAAAATAGAGCTTGCACATGACTGAGGATCTTTGTTACAAATACTGAAGATCAAATGGCAGGAATTAATATGAAACATTCAATTGTGAACTGCTTCAAAATCAAAACACACATTAACTCTTCAGAACAATAAACATCTTCCCCTTAATTCTGATCCAAAATTCTATTCATGTCTTAAATACTTGAAGAGTTGTATTTAAATCCTCTTATGAATACAATCCAAAACAAAACAGTTTACATTAGTATACTAAATAAATCCATTATCGATCCAAAATTTTGAAAAAACCCATTTGTGTAAGTTTTTTAATTGAAATGGAGATTTGTTCTGAGTGATAAGAGCTGTAAACAATTACATTCAACTACACTGCCCATGCAAATAATTAATGCAATAAATGCCAATTCCTATCTATCCATATATTATTATTGCCATGGCTTCGGGACCTGCTTAAGCCAACATAAACTAGGATTGAGGCAGAAAGAGGTATGGGTATACAGCCCCATGGCTGTATACTGCTGCCTTCCAGCAACCTCCTCCTTTTCAGCTCCTGTTTCACACACGGGAAGCACTCAGGAAGGAAGGTCTGCTCACCTACTGAGCAGGGCCAAGGGACAATGGAGACAAACTGGCCACCACTCTCCCAAAACTCAGGAAAATGGAAGGTGTGTATGGGAGCAAGAAGATGGTACAGGCACAGGACTGTCAAAACTACAGCAACATTAGAGCAGACTTTAGGACCAACAGCAGGTCATCAGATTTAGATGCTACTTACCCAGAAATTTTAAAGGCACTTCAACATACCACCACAGAACTATTAACCATGCTGCCCAGCTTCCCTCTAAGACAAACTCAAAAAGCAAGATATAAAAAGCTGAGGATGTACTGCCAATTTCAATAAAAGGACTCCAGGGAATAACACGCTGGTAGCTACAGGCTCACTTCTATGCTGAGAAAGTTGATATAAATTGTAGAACAGATTAGCAGGTATGCAAATAAACATGACAGAGGAATGTCATCATGGCATGACTTCTTTTACAAACTTGCCATGACACATATAGGGAAGTGTGGTATGAATGATATGTATAACATGCTTAGATCTCCAACAAACCTTTGACAACGTCTCTCACCACAGGCTTTTAAAGAAATTGAACTGTCATGGGATAAAATGGAAGGTCCTCATGTGAATTAAGAATTGGTTAGATTAAAGGAAACAGCACAGGAATATACAGTCAGTTTTCACAAGAGCTCTGGTTTTGCATTTGTGCTACTCAATATAGTAATTATTTATGTGAAAAATGGAGCAAACTGCAAAATTATAAAGCCAACTCACTACGTTGAGCTGCAGATAGATTTGTCAGGTATTTCTTCACATACACCACAAAGTCACAGCCAATATAGTGAATGGGAATCCTGGAGTCACTGCAATTTAATTAAAATCGGGAACCACACACAGATGACGAAGTTCAGTGCTGGCTGGGAGAGCAAAGGGAGCAGCAGGAGTGAGCAGCTCAGGGATACCTGACAGGGAACACCACAGTAGCTCTGCACCTACAGATGCTGCACCAAGCAATTTCCAGAGAAGCATTCTGCTGAGGAAGGAAAGATTCAAAGAGTGACAACAATGGGAGGTCTGAAACAACTTCAACCTAAGGAGAACTAAGCAAACAAGTGCATTTAGATTAAGAGGAAAGATGGATAAAATGACAGACATAAAACCATGAATAGTACTATGGAGAAACCAATAGAAACCATTTATTCCATGTCTCGGAATAAATTAATTAGGCAGTATAACGTAAAGTTTATCAGGCAGCTTGTTTAAAAAAAAAGAGGAAAAGGAGGTACTTTTTCCATACCACAATTAATGGCATCGTCACAGGATGTTATGAAGGCGAAAATTAAAATACATTAATACTTAGTTAGATGTATTCACAAAAGAAAGTCTGTCAAGGATTGTTAAACAAAGGAGCAGACATGACTTTCTTGCTCAAAGTCCTTGAACTACAGCTTGCCAAAAGCTGGGAGGGATCACTGTTTTACTAACACTTTTCCCCATAAGTATTACTACTTATTAGAGGCTGAATGCTGGGTTAAGCCAGACCTCTGCCTGGAAATATCGGGGCTAAATCATTTCATTGCTGGAAAACCCCATCTTCTGAGAAGGAACATGCATAAGGAGCATGTGCTGAAGCCACAAGTCAGACAACGGTTTGCTTCCTACTGGAGAGCTGCACTGGTTTTAACATGTTCCTCTTACATGAACACAGCTATGCTACATGTTTCTAGACTGGGTTAGGTGTAGAAAACCTGTAATTTTGCCTACACTGAACAATCAGATTTACCTACTTCTGTTTTGTGGCCTGGTACTGAAAACCTCATTAGAGGTGAGTTATACAAGAGGAGCTTCTGTCCCCCATTTCAAGTGGCTGAGCTCAATTACGGTCCTGTGCTGTGAATTTGAAAGTAATTTGAGAAGTTGCACACTTCACAGAAGTCAGTAGCAGAAGGGGATGAGGAAGATAAAGGAGGAAGAAGGAAGAGGCCACTCTACTTCTGCAGGGATTTAGAAAACTGAAGGCACTACAAAACAGCATTAAAGGCTGTTCTGCCTTCACATCCCCAGCTATGCCTGTAGCTCTGCTCCATAAAATGGCTGTCAGGCAAACTATGAATCTGGGAGATGTCAAGAAAGTGACCTCTTGATGAGATTTATGAAGCACTAACACATTTATCCACCCACTCATATGATATTTACCCACTTGCACAGCCTTACCACCACATTATAAATACAATTATAGTTCATGCAGAGCAGCTACTCTGTTGCGTTTCTCACCTGTTGATAAAAACATGCTTAAAGTGCCTTAAGAAAAGTATAAACTTTGGTTCCCTTGCAGAAAGTGAGCTTCCACAGAAAAGTGAATTTGCATTTTTCAGTATCACCACCCATTTTTAGCTCGAGTAACTAGAAAATATTTAGATTGTATGTATGTTATTTCTCTTGGGAGAAACTGATTGAGCTGAAAGCCAGAGAAAATCCTTCCCTTGGGAAGGAGAAATCAGTCATGCAGAATTTCCCAACTTGAAATCTCTTTTCAGAGAGCAGGCTAATCAACAAGCTCTCTCTTGCTTTGTGCTTTCTTGCTCTGCTTCACACACTGCCTATTACACTTTAATGTTCTGCATGCAGACACAACTCTAAAAAAATTCAAACTCCAAGAAATCAACCAGTCTGTTCCAACACTGCATTGGGTTGCCATTTCAGCTGCCCCATAAGTTCTACAGTGTTTGGTGGCTCTCCTGTTCTGCACAAACCATTTGGAGATCCCTTCACCCACTGCCCAGACTCTGAGCTGTACAGCCTGATTATGTGAACCACATAAAACCACAGCTGGTTCCTACTGGCTCCCGTGATAGGCTTGCAAGGGAACAGCTGCCCACATTTTCCCTCCTGCACCAAAGATAACACCAACAATAACTCAGGCATGATGTGGGATACATCTGAGCTGCTTGTTAAACAACAAAGCTCAGCCACCAACATGCCTTATGCTGCTGTGCAAAGAGGTCAGCTCTTCATTGAGATATCAGCACTTGTCAGATGACAGTAGATCTGTTAGTGCTTATTTTATCATGTTCTTGGGCTTACTTGTCCCCACTCACTGATTATCCCGAAAATTTCAATACTGGCACTAAAATGACTGATTCAGTGACTCACCCCTACTTCTCCACTGTGATTTTAAAACAGTGCCACTCACCAAAGTGCAGCTCCATCCAGAGTATCAACATCACACAACTGCTTCCCCACCTCTTCTGGTGGCACTGTGTTCCCACGACACTCTGCCTTATCTAGAGATTATGCAAAACCATAAAAGTGTTTGGGCTACAGCTCTAGTCTAGCTCTTGGCACCTCATTTCTCTTTGCATAACTCTGAACTACCACTAATTCTGAGACTATTTCTCAAATAAAAGCAGCAGTGCTTTGTTTTCAAATAAACAAAATGATGCATGTCTCCATGAATGAATGTTTCACTGGTACTATTCTGAAAGTTGCCAGTGCTAGATACAGATCAGAATATATGACTCCAGATCATTTAGTAGCAGGTAAATTTTATTCTGGAGCCACTTTTAGGCAACCAGTCAAACAGGACAGAAACAGGCCATTAAAATGTGTGACCTGTACTTTCCTATACACACCCAGGATCATGTTGATTCAGTCATGCACCACCACCTGGGACTTTTATGGCAAGCATAACACCTTCAGGAAAAACAAGACCTCATTAGTATGGCCAACTGTTTTGTCCAACTAAAAGGTATTTGAAAACTATGTTACAAAAGGAAGATGCCAGCTTTTCCCTCTCAGGCCTCTATTACCTTGTTCCATGTTCTTATGCTTTCAGCATTAACTCTTCTCTTTCCATACAACACATACAATCAGAATTAACTATTTCCTATGTATTACAAACTCTTTCAAGCTGTTCTTAAGATATACTCATCCATCTTGGGTTATTTCACCACCTGAAATTTCTTTCATGTTTCCAAATTTCAAAAATTTGTTGGTATTTTTCAAACAAACTCTACAAAGAAATGGAGACAATATGAAGTAATATCCAAACAAAAACTAAAAAGGTCTCAATAAGGTAAAGATAAGGCCTGGATGTAGCCACAAGAGAAGCAGCTGGCTGAAGGCAGAAGAAGGGCATGAAAAAACACTGCAAAGGCCCATCACATCACCAAGAACATTTCTTTATCCTTCAACTCCACTCTGAAGGCAAAACAGCCTTTGACTACAAACAGAAGTGGCATCTGAGCACTGGAGTTCCAATCACCCTGAAAAGAAAAGCTCAAGCAGAGCCCTTCTTTAAGCTATATGAGAATGTTTGAGTTTTCAGTCCTGCCTTTCTGAAGAAGTATCTCTAACATTACAGGGTATCCTTTGATTATACTCATGAAAAAAATCTTCCTAGTCTCTGCAGAGGAAAAGAGAGTTCAGAAGCATGAAGGCATCCACTGCCGCTTACGTAAATGACATTTTGCTATAACAGGTTTTTAAATAAACTGTCTGCTCCATTCCTCAAAATGCTGAGATTATCACAGCAAGAAAGAAAAGTAGAAAATAAACATGCCCACAACAGCATACAGTTTCCAGGAATTGTGGTTAGGAATAGAATCTACTTGTAGTTTATTTCATTTTCCCCCCAACTACTTGTAGTTTATTTCATTTTCCCCCCAACAAGTGAAATCACAGGAAATTCCCCCCATGTGTAGGGGACGAGTCTCTTCTGAATCCACAACCAGGCATGCACAAAGCAGCCTGCAGGGGAAGGCGAGGTGACAATCTCTCAGAGACAAGCACATTGGAAATGTATCATACATCTCATAAGATGTTGAACTTCCTAGACCAGGACTAGCAGTAACATAATGGGCCTTGCTTGGCAAGAACTGGTTCTTTTTCTGCAGCAAAACACATGTAATAACAAAAAAACCCCAAACCCAAACACACAAAAACACTCCACCACAACAAACCAAAAAAATCCCCCAAAAGCCAAATTTTTTTATGCAAGTGTCCTTCATATAATTTAAGAAAGATAACCTTATGTTGTAGTCTGTACCTTGGCAGTGCTCCTTTCCACTCCTCTCCATGACATACTCTACTAGCAAGACAAGAAATTTGATCAAGTCAAAAAAGAAAAAAAAAACACCTCACACACATACACAAAAAACCCACCAAAAAACAAAACATCCCCCCCCCCCCCAAAAAAAAAAAAAAGGACAGCACAAGATTATATTTTAAGTATTTTTAGATAAATATTTTGGTTCAAATGAAAGAAAAAAATACAGAGGACTTAAGTCATTACTGAAAACCAAACACATTAAGTAGGAACAAAACTTTACATTAAAACTGCAGTTGCCATTTTCATCAGCTGATAAAGATTCATTTGCAATTTAATAATATGTTTGCCTTTACTTCAGTATCTTTTTCCACAACCAGTAGGTTAAACAACATTTACACACTTCTTCAGTGTTATATCATCTTGCTTACATGTACAGCTCTTAAACTTTTTGTCTTAGAAATTAGCAGAGAACTTGTTTCTTTATACAAAAATGCCAATTTTACTACAGCCCTTGGAAGGAATTAAACTTAAATCACTAAGATGCCTTAAAAGTCAACTCTAAAAATGCACCAGAGGAAATAAAAAAAACCAAACCACAAAACTCTACCACAAACAAGACTGCTATTTAAAACAGAACAACTAACTACATATAGAGAGATTAGGATTTCAGGATCATAACTGATTTTTTGATTCATTAGTATTCAAATATACTGAAATATCAAGAAGTTCCTTAATTATCTAAAAGACACTAAGCTTGTGAGATACCTAATTTATGTGATGTCTTCAGTTAGATACCTGAAATTCTTCTTGTGCTTCAAGCTTTGATGCACATAATCCTAATTTTCTGCCAACTCTGCAAAAATAGCTGGTAAGAATGCTGGAACACAGAGATGATTACCCAGGAATAAAACAGAGAAGCAGCAGGTGTTGGAACAGAGCCCATTTACCTAACGAGAGGCATGGAAGTTCTTCCTCACACCCCTCCAAAAAATGCCACCTGGAACATTTCTGCCTGGAAAAAGTGATGTTTCTGGGAAATCAAGGGAAGGCTGTACAGAGGCAACTCATGTCAACTTTCAAAGTACTTATGGAATGGTACCAAAGAGGAGACAGTGATTGTGGTACCAGCTGCAAGTCTGAACTGAACAGTCCAGGCTGAGTCTTCAGGGGAGCAGTGAGCAATCCCTGGAAGGTGTGCAAGCAGCCAAGCTGCACATGTAGAATGAAAGGTTCACACCAGAAAGGACCTGAAGACCTCACTATATTAAAATAGACACTAAATACAAACCAGACTGTTTTCTAGCCTTGCAGTAATTTTGATAAGTTCTGCTAAAACATTACTACAACTCCTTTTGCTCAGTAACTGTACAACAGTGCCGAAAAATTACCAACACACTTCATCTCTGCAGTAAGGGATGATGGATATAGGCAAGAAATCAGAATGTAAAGAAAAATGCCACACAAACACTATGTTCACATGCAAGCCTTAATTCTCCCCTTCTCACAGAAAGATTTCCCTGGATCACCTCTGGCATGCTTTGGAAAACCACCCTATTCTCAGCATATGGAATGTAGCAAGGCCAGCAGGAGCATCCATGGACATAAACTGCTCCTGCCCTTCAGTTATCAGCTGTGTTCAAGGCCAAACCCTGCGGTTTCATCACCCACGTTATCTCCTGGGCTTGCTCTGATGGCTCCTGGCTTTCATCCCCATTTACCAAGCCCATGCAGTTTTTCCTATTCCACTGCCACAAAATTCTGCCTCTAAGTGAATTACACTTTTTGTTCACCAAGTCAATTTCCAACAAAACTTCCCGAAAAAGCACTAAGGTTGCTTCTAAACAAAGCAGGCACACAGTCATGAACTTGTTTTCATCCTTCTTACAATGAAGTGTGAGTCTTGCAATTACTAGGACTAGTTAGCAGTCACTTAGCGAATACTATGTGTACAATTTAGGAGGCTTATGGCTCTGCTCTCATCTCTCTTAAGTGCATAAGATGGGGAAATGGATAAAAACCAACTACCTATGAAGCCATTAGGTCTTGTAAGTTAAGGAAAAAAAAATAGGATTTTTTTTTAAATGTAATGGGGAAAAAAAAAGTATGCATATGAGTAGTCAATCCTCAAAGCCTTTTCCCCCCCAGTTAGTAAATTCTAAGCATGAAGAACCAGCAAAGCAGCCAAATGCAATATTGCTTTAAGGGAAATAAATAGTATGTTACCACAGCCCTCGGCTTGCAAAGTGACTCTGACTTTTTGCATGTTCTGCAAAAATAAGATACCCTTTAGGCAGCTCTCTTAATGGATTCATTCAGTAAGGAGCCTTCAACGTTGCATTCATCCAAAAAAAAAAAAAATTAGTGGCTGTTTCAGTAACTCTGTACTGCCAGGAAGCAGAGAACCTCTGTTAATGTATATAAGGCACAGTGACACCTTACTGAATTCCTGTAGTAAAGTCAGGCTTGCTTCAAGGGTCTTAAAATGATCTGAAGTATATAAATGAACTCCTTATTAAAGATAGTTTTTAAAAACAAGGAAGACACTTTAAAGCTTTCATAGTCTAATAGGCCTACAACATCTTACAAAACGGAATCCATGCTCAACTAACATTTCTGGTATTTTACTCCCCTATTTTGTCTCTAGCATACCCAAGAAATTCCAAGATATGATTCTGCTATCATCCTGCAGCTCAAAAGCCAGACATACTAACCAAAATAGGTCATCTTGCCTTACTAACACAGATAAAATGATTAAGCATATGGTAACAAAAGTGAACCTTGAGGTTATTAATCACAAACTGCTTCAGCTCGGCATAAAAATAATGAGCAATTACACTTCGAGAAAACAAATGCATTTAATATTGCCTGTATCACAGAAGACAGCAGTTAGATAAAAATTATTAAAATTCAGAAGAGAGACTGACAGATCTAATGCCAGTGGTCCAGTAAGTAGGTTACTCATGATCTTTCTGGAAAGCCAGCTGCCAGGAAGAAAAACCCTTTCACTGTGAGTCCTCCTGAAGTGCCCTGTCCCACAGGTAACAATTCCCTGCCCTAGAAATGGACAACCCAGGGCAGAGAAAAAGCTTCCCAGGGAACAGAGGAGACTGACACAGCTGAGCAGCAAGAGAGCAAACTATCTGCAGAAAAACTAAGTGTAAGAGCACGTAAGGGATGTGGTCCGCAAGTTGAGTGGGAAGATTAAAGATTGAGGAAGAAACTAAAGCAGTTTGAAACAGACCAGTTTACCAGAAGGAAAGATCCCCAACAGTAAGATCACAAACTATGAAGTAGATTTTTCCTTTCCTTTTAATGGAAGTAGTGGTATTTCAGACATCTGAAAGATGCCTGCACAAAAACTTGAGTCCTTATAGGGAGCACCCTTGAACTAGATTATGGATACAGAAAAGCCCATTGCCAAGATCCTTACTAACACTGGCTCCAGCCTGTAGTTAGCTAAAACTTGTCCTTTAGTCAATCACTGAACACACAGCTCTGCAGGCAATGGAAACAACAGAAAGCTTATCCTATAAATCACTAAAAAAAATTAAGCAGGTAGTATCAAGGGTAATTAGCATTCAGAATGTAAGGGACTGTCCATTACAGAGTAGAAGGTGTTTACTGATCAAAGTGTCTCATGTTAAATGACAGAAAAAGATACAGAGTTGTAAATCCATAGGGGAAAAAAAGAGATTATTTCTCTTTATAGAAAAAACTCCTGAATAAAATAAATATCTAAATAAATCAGATCATTAATAGTCATATTCTTTTAATAGTTGAAAACTGTCTCAAAATCAGTGCACTTTTATCATAAGTGTATGTAGAACTCACACAACAAAGAACAGAATTTTTAGAAAATATTAGATTTGAATCTTGTGATGATCACAAAGAATATTTTTAACTGACTGTATTCAGCCACAGGGGAGCAAAAAAGCCTTTAAAATATCCATTAAGATAACTGTCCAAATCTGGGCTTGCCATTTGCAGTCTAAATCATACCAATCACATACAAGATCTGTTACATTTAAAGGCTTCATGCCAAAAAAACTGAACTTTTATTGGGCCATCAAAATGCCAGATGAGCCTCCAAGGATGTGCATTCCTTCCTTACTGTTAAGAAAGCTGTAGGACTAATGGAAAAAGAGTATTACTCAAAACTTACATACTTACACTTTTGTTGAAGATACAAACAAACTGCTAACAAGTTCCACAACTCTGTGTCAGAAGAAGTTTTGGCTATAGGCTTACTGAAACTTAAAAAACATACACAGTGTGTCCTACCACATTTACCTTATCAATGGAAATGATGAATACTATGAATATTAAAGATAAATATGATGGAATGCTGTCACAGATAGTAACTGCATTAAAAAAAAGGAGTTGAGAAATAAAAACATGAAAAGAATTCAATCATTTCCCTAATCAGCCTTACAATGGGAACAGTACTGTTTGTTTTGGTTGGGTTTTTTTAAATAAACTGTTGTTCAAACTAAGACAAGAGGAATTATTCTTCCCAGGTATGCCACCATGCATACATGCCATATAGAAACAGAATCACAGAACCTCAGTTTACATCAGGTTTTTCTTTTACCCTGAAAGAAGTTCAGCCTTATTAATGTATCAGAAAAAAGTCCCACAAAGCCTGCTAAAACACTAAGAGTATTTATGCATATGGGAATTTCATGGAGGGGGAAGAAGAGGAACTAAAGGGTGGACAAAAGAAACTGCACAAAGAAATGGGTTACTGTTTTTTCCCCTCTAACATGAACTAATTGCATACTGGGTAAGGATAATCCCATGACATTCCATGCATTCAAAGGTGAAGACTTTTGCTTTTCAACTGTCCCCATCACATGTTATTCCCTGAAGAAAACAGTCTGAAGCTGTCCCATAGCACAGACACTCTCAAATGTGAGGGTTAAGGATTCTAGCCCTGCACAGTGAAATATTGCACCAGGCACACCACAGCCCTCAAGGAGGGCAGATGAGCACACAGCAGAATTAAACAAGAAGTACAAACAATAAACACAGAGCCAAGAGCTTCTAAAGGCTATTCCAAAATAGCAGAGACATGCAACTAACACAGTCCTATTCACTGTATTTAAAGTACTCTTTTCACCTATGTTGTTGTGTGACTTTAAGTTAAAAGCAGAGCTCCTCTCTCTTGGTGCTTTAAGACCATCTATGGAACACAAGACTGGCACCACTGGGAAAGCACACAGCCCACGTGGGACCCCTGTGACCCCACGATCAGCTACAGAGGAAACACTCCAGCCACTGCACCAGACATTAAAAATCTTTGTTTCTCAAACACAAATATGTGTGTGTATATACACATATATATATATACATATATATACACACATATATACATATACATATATATACACATATATATACACATATATATACACACACATATATATATATATAAGACAGAGCCCTCAAAACAAGCACCTGGGCCACTGCTATTGTTCCCTGTAGTCCTCTAGAGCACGAGCAATTTGATTAAACTTCCTCAACAGGAGAGCACTAAATAAACACTGTAAATTAAACAAAACTATGCTGATGATCTAGTTCCAATTACTTCCAATTGATTTGAGTCTTTATTGTTCCCTCAAGCTTTAAACTTTGTAGATAAAAAAAGGATCAGGCCTTACTGGAGGAATACCAAAGAAGGAGTTATGAAACTTTCTTTAAACACATTCAAAAGCAACCAGACTAGCTTGTCCTCCTGACAAAATTGCAAGTAAATTTAACCTGGCTATTCCAGGGTTTTCCATAAACAAGCAAGTTAATGCCTAGAATAAACTCACTCATTGGTTAACAAACATACATACAAACCAGAAATTGCTGCAGCATATTTTATGTCACAAAAGTTAGACACTGCCTAAAGACTTTAGGAACTTTCTACCCAGCAGATTCAGTGCAATTCAGCTCTTGGGCACTTCAGGCTCTTCCGAGTTGAGCCAAACTCTCACTTGATTGCAACAGGAAACATTTGCACACCAGTGAAGTGGGTTTGCTTACTGTGATACAAATATTCCATGAGAAAACAAAAGCAGATATTCTTATTCCACTCCTGGAAACTTCTCTGCAGCACAATCCTGGAGTAACCTGCTGATTTTAAAATATCCTCTTAGGTCCTGAT
>VXAX01007965.1:2376408-2442834 GCA_013399835.1 Leptocoma aspasia
ATATATATATATATCATTAGGTTGGTTTCATAATTAATTTTCAGATATTAATTTTATTAATAGACTCAATCTCCTTGTAAGAGCTAGAGCTATTATTCTGATTACTTTTCTCTTCCACGTCTCCAAATCACATTTTCCTTGCCAAGCTGGAACCATTCTTAGGTCACTTTTTTTTCTGAAATTCTTTCTTCTCTGAGGTTAGCCCAAAACTCCCACAGATACAAGGCTTTAAAACTTCTAGACACATTTTAGATTTTTCTGTAGACATTTTTTAGATGTATAGCTACCATTTTCCCTTCATGGCATACATCCAAGCATCAGTTCCAATCCTGGTGTGTTTTTAAGTGGAAATAACTTTGTTCAGATTAGAGGAGGCATTTTGTTTTGACAAAAGCAGGCAGAAAAGTACAATACAGACCCTTCCTCAGGATTTTTTCTATTGAATTATGTTTACACTAGAATTAAAAATTTTGAGCTTTCTTGAAGGACAGACATTATATCACCCCACATTATTTTCAATTTTGAGGAAAAGAAATTTGAAAGAAAATTTAATAGTTTTATGTACTGCCCAAAGAAATTCCACTAACATATTTAAGGGAGTCAAAACAACCCTAGCAAATACCCAATTAAGAATATATAAATATTCTCATATCACACTGATCTTGCAGAAAATTCAAATACAAAGATGAAGAGGTATACCTAGCTTTCTGTTATTTTCTTTACATGATACAGGAAGGGAAAAATGTAGTTCTGTTACTTATATCCATCTATTGTGGTACATGCTCAAACAGCTCACCATCTCTACAGCTTACTACTCCAGCTTTTAATAGGTTATTCTTTCTCTGTGTATTGGCTGTTCTCATTATATCACCTATTTTCTGCTTTAAATATTTCAAATAATAACATAATGCATGTATGTTTAAGCACTATTCTCACTTTTGAGGAAAAGAAGTTTGAAAGAAAATTTAATAGTTTTATGTACTGCCCAAAGAAATTCCACTAACATATTTAAGGGAGTCAAAACAACCCTAGCAAATACCCAATTAAGAACAGTATCGTCTTCAGTCTTAATGCTTTCAGATACATGTCTGAATTTTCTTGAATATATAGACCATTGGGTTTGTCAGGGTTTTTTTAAAAAGCAGAGAAAGTGAAACGGCTACATATCCGAGTTCCAGAAAAAGAAAATTCTTCTGAGCTCCCTCTTCTCATCAAATGTAGAAAAACATACACACACCCTACTCCATCACAATGGTGATCTAATTTTTCAGTCATACACTTGCAGCATGCTGCTATTAGTCCCTAGCTCGCCTCCATCATATGAATTCTCTTCATTCAGGAAGACAGGAATGGCTTCCCTGTGCTGGGTTTTCTCAAGCAGAGAGCTACCATCAAGTGTTATTTGCTTGCCCATTGCTTCAAATGATCCTTGAAGCGTTATTACAACTAGAAACTGCTCCAGTGATTCCTCTGGTGCCTCAGTGTGCACACACTGCACACAGAATTAAGGAACAAATGCTTAAGTCCAAGGCATTGCCCAGTGGATAATTTTTTGGTTCAGAATGTGAAATAGTCCTTGATTTGCATTTAAAAAGCTGGACAGCTGGAGTTAAAAATCATGCAGATAGCCGGCTCCTGCATCATCACTTTGGCACTTCATTAGATAAAGTCACAGCACTTCATAGCTCCAGGAAGCATTCCCAGATAACCATGGGAACTTGCACTTGGTGTCGATATGGGCAAGGTTTTTGATGAAGATTTCACTTTCTGAACAGGCTTCGTTAGTGCCACATTTATTTCCTCCCCCCAAGAGCCACCATGTAAAAGTGCTCACGCCTGGTGACCGACAGAGCCAAGAACCACTGGCTTCCACACAAGTGACACTCTTCCCTCAGCCCCCATGGGGTGAAAAGCCAGCGTGGCTGGCTCCACCACACACTCCCTGTCCTGCCAGACCCCTCTCCTGACACTGTCCTAGTTACTCATTTGCTAATTAGACGGCAGGAGGCTGCATTAGCTCCGGGCAGCACCTGTGTGGCCACCCAGCCACACACCTGCCGCAGGGACAGCTGACAGGCAACACAGGTGACCTCCAGACACAGCTGCAGTGATTTCAGTCTCTCCTCTACCCACCACTCGCTTTTTAATTAAGCTTCATTCTTTGCCTAGCGTGGCTGAAGTTGCCTACCAGTGTATTGAGGTACAGGCAGAGAACGCTCGGGAACAAAGGCGCAGCACTACCGTTCAAGCTTTCATTGTAAACAATATGAAAAAAAAAAATACTGAGATGGAAAAGCCTGCCCCATAAAGTTACCACCAACAGCTTCTCCTCTCTCACAGGTCTGCTTAGAAATTCTTCTCTTAGAGGTTCACTTTCAACTCACGTGTTTTAGGCAAATGGATCCTATACCCTTGGAACTGTGCTGTTTGTGACTAACCTCAGTACTCAAATATTACTATTAAAAGCAGAACTGTGAGCAGCACTTAATGAGAATGCCTTTTTAAAACATTTTTACATTCAAACGGTAGTCACTTGCCCTTCTCTCCACTGCAATACTATCACACTATCTGCTTTGTCTTTCTTTTATTTATTTGCTATTGAGACATTCTGAGGGTATTTTCTGCTAGCTTCAAATTTAATATTTACTGACCACACAGTGTAGATACACTTTGCTTTTTGCTCATTTTATGTTTCTTTTAATGGTTTCCAGTATTTTCTCTTTCATAGTACTGAAAATTATGTTCAACATTTTGAAGGAGAATGGAGGGAAAAATGGCACTCTGCACCAAAACATGAAACAATGTTATTTTCCACATTATACCAATCAATTCAGCCAAAACAACTAATGAATAACACAGGTTACAATGACATAACTATACAGTTGATCCCACATGCACCAACTGATGCCTCTGTTTAAAAAGCACTATTGAATGTTCCATGTGCTAAAGGCAAACACAGTGTAAAAGAGAGATTTTCAGGAGGAATTCCCACCCATGATAAGACAGGAGCTGAGGTCTTCAAATTGAAAAAGACTGAATATTAGCCAAGGAGGCTAATCTCACAGATTCACACAAACTAAGTGTAATTTCTAAAATGCATGGAGACTATTTAGTTAATAAAATTATATACACTCTTCATTCTCTAAAAGCAACTGAATACCCCCTTTCCATTTCTCCCTTTAATATTTTCTGTATTTTTAAGAGCCTGAACACTAACCATTTCCTAGAAAGTAAGAAACTTCTGTGGAAAAAAATAAAAACCAACACAATTTCTGTAGATCCTTACTTTTGCAAGAGCTTTACCTTGCTTTTTAGCCTGGATTTTTGAGAAAATAACCTCAGGCAGGACAAACTAAACAAATCCTTCTTCTCCTTAATCTGAAAAAGACACTGCTATTATACAGAGCAATAGCTGGCCAGAAATTTCTCAGTTGTAATCACTGTTACTGCAACAGTAAGACTGTAGAGATTTAACAAAATAAAACCAAATCAAATTAAGTTCACTTTGATGGTATGCCACAAGCAGCAGCAAACTCCAGAATAATTGGAAATATGAGAGAGATGGACACAAAAAAAAAACAACTTAATCCCCAAACAACATCCCATCCTCCCTTCCCATAAACATAGGAAGACCAGGGTGGCCAGGGAAATGCTCCAAGTCTGTCTGATACCTGCTGTGATCCCAGAGCCTCCGAATTATGTGAAGCCCTCTTCCAACTGAACAGTGAAATCATCACATCCTCTTTTCCTCTTAGAAATTTAAGATTTATTTTCACTTATTTATTAATGCAAGAGACAACACCTCCTTTCTAAGTAGCATTAAAGTCTACTTGGGATTTCTGCCTCTCTTTGTGCGATAATATGTTTTAAACCCAACTCATAATGAAAAAAGGCAACTATGGAAGACATACTTGCTATTTCATATAATTTAATCGTATCCTTCTCCTTCCCTGAACTTTCAGGCCAAAAATCAATGCCACACAAACCTGCTGAACAGGAAGCCTAATTATTCTAACATGTGCAACCAAAGCGATAGGGAGTTTCTCAGTAAAACTGATAAGGAGAGACATAAAAGACTAATGAGCAGCCTGCCGGTGCCCCATTGCTAGGCTAGCAAAGGTCCCCGAGGAACACCTTTAGTATTGTTCAGTGGAGACACAGAGGCTGGGACACATCCAAAAATAACACTCAGAGATTGAAAGAGTGAACACACAACATCTGCAGCTCAGGTTCTTAATCCAGGCATAGAAATTATTTCAAAGAGTGTAACCAATAGAAAAATGCCCGATGTGGCACAGAAAGAGCCAATTAAATGCACTCAGGTTACTGAGCAGATAGACCCTTTGTGATGTTAGAATACACTGACAAAATATCTTCTTGACCCATGTCTGTGGTGCAGGTGACTGAAAACAAAGGCCCTTGATTAAGGAGACAGAGTCATCAGTATTATTAGGGACCAGCGATCAAACTACTGGGCCTGCAAAAATCAGGCGTGAAAGACACAGAAAGGCCAGTGGTGGCCAACAGAAGCAGCAGCCCCAGATCAGAAAAGGAAGCATCCAACAATACCAACTCCCTCCTGTTACTGCTAGGGTTTCCAGTTTCCCAGTAAGTCATCTTTTGCCCTACAAAAACGTGTGTTCTTCCCCAGCAACGTTTTGTGCAAGACAACGCAGGTGCCCGGGTAGCTTGTCCCAGAGGCAGAGATGCCATATTCCCTCTGTATACAGAGCACAGTGCCTGCACTCAAGCACAGCTGTTTCAAACAAGGATGGCTTGATACTGGTGTCTCTGTTCAGAAAGTCACAGCTTTTCCTCAGATAAAACTGGCCATATGGCACATCTCCTGCTGCTGAATTTCTGTAATATTTTGTGTATTATACACCTAAATACCTGGTGTTACTGAAAGAGATGCTCTGGGGAGATCTATATCTAGGGGAGGAGGGAAGGTCCCCTTTAGTTGCACAACTTTCCACTTCTGTTACCCCTAACAAGGTATTGAAACAGCAATTTAGAGAGCCTTACAAGACAGCAGGATCACATGTCAAATGGGAGTATAATAGCTTCTTAACACACTTCCATTATGGCAAATTCAGTCACCCTGCAAGGTCCAAACCATTAATTTCTCTCCACCCCAGGACAGCATATTTGGAAGGAAATGGGGATTGAAGTCATTGTTAACATTGCTACTCATTTGATAAATCTTGTGCCATGGGTCAGCAACCTCCAGTGCTGATGCCAGGGTAGCCAAAAACCTGATTTTAATGGTAAGCACCAGAGCAGAGCATAGGCAAGGCAGCACCAGTAAGGGAAGCAGCATCTCGGAGACACAGCCTCCCACTTTCCAGGGGGCTTTTACCACTACACCCTATTTATAACCTGGGAAAGAAAACATTGTCTGCAAACACCATCCCTCCCTTACACCAAAACATCACCCAATCCCCGACTTTTCCTCAAGCCTAGTAGCAAACTGGTGGTGTACAAAAATCTTTTCCTGTAAGCTTCAGTATCCAGATTTCCTGGCTTGAGAAAGTTTTTTTCTCCGTATTATACAGTGACACAAAACCAGATTTGTACAGACTTCACTGTGTAACACTGAAGGGCACACTACAAAAATTAGTTCCCACACAAGATCGACAGAAAACAGAACTTTAGCACCTTCCTGAACTTCACCAACAAAGCTTCATTTTATTTCAATACCAGCTAACAGAGACACCATTCTTTATTTTCTTTAAGTCATTTTTGACAACCAAGCATGAGGAACAATTTCCTCCATTTATACTTCCAGAATAAAGGAAAAAGAAATGTAGTTGCAAAGGATCATCCCTGCTTCTCAAATCCCGCAAAAGGCATATCATATTTTCCTTTCTCATAATATTTAATCACGTCTACTTCATTACAGACAAGGTCAGAAAGCTCATCATGCTGCAATTGATGACAAACAAGATAGTCCCCACAACCCACAAAGACTGACCTGTCTGATTTGTCCACATTTCTGCAGGCCAAATTTACTGACATTTTGCACAAATCCAAAGCTGACTTGAGCCTGATGACCTTTTATACCTCTGTAATTAGTCTTCTGTGCCTTCACAACCAGAAAAACAAGCCATTCCTCTATTCACCTGAGCTCAGCAGTCCATCTGTAAACTAGAAACTTCACCATCTACTCAGCCAGTCAAAAAAGTACACAAAAAAAGTAAAAATATAAAGAAAGAAATGACACAAACTGCAACCATTCAAAGTCATGAAATCGAGCCTGGAAAGGGCCTTTTAAGATAAACATGCCAATTTCTAAAAGAAGAAACAGAAAAAGCAGAACTAGTTGGTGGACCCAAATTCAATAGACAGCATTTTTATCATGCTTTTCTAAAAAAGACAATATAAAATAAGGGCACTGGCACAGACAAGACCCATGAAAAAACAGCTGGAATAAAATCAAACCAGAAACCAAACCCAGTAAGTTTAGCCCCTAATGCTAACAGCGCAGCACAAAAAGTACAATGCTAATACATTGATTCAGCACTAGAATTTAACCAAGATTAATAACACAGAGGTTTAACTGCTGAAAACATCCACTAAGAGCTCCATTTACGTATACAATCAAGGTTTGTAACCCAATCCTACAGTTACAAAAAATACTTCCTAAATCTAAACGTAAGCTTAAAAAGATGAGTTGAGTCAATCCTCTGGAAGTTCTGGATCCAGATCCCCACTGCAGTCAGCAAGATGCAGATCTGCTTTTCCCCAAATGGAGCAGAGGGGAGGCCAAGGTCAGAGCACAGACCTGCACTTCAAATTCCAGCCTCAGGAAAGAGGGACAGACAACCACTAACAAGCAAGGAACAGCCAACATTGTTCTCTTTTACCTTGTAAAACCTGAGGGGACACGCTCAGCTGGCGGTGAGACCTTGATTCTTTAGCCCACTGCTGGGATTTCTCTGCCCAACAACCAACTTGTCCCTGCAAACACTATGAAAACAATGTGGTCCTGCGGACCACCTTCCCCAGCTTCATGCCCTAACACATTGCAGTTTGGGAGTCTCCACAGCAGTCAGTCCCTTTAAGAAAAGCATGCCCAAGAGCAAGTAATGACTTAATGTTAGGATATTTCAAACCAGAGAAGCATTTATTTTGCATAGCTCCATCACGAAGCATACATAATCTAAAAAGCTGCCAGAACAGAACTCGTATTCATCAATGTCAAGATTTTTTATATATTTTCTTTTTAGAAGAGCTGCTAATTATCATCATACATGAATTTTTTAAGTGGAAGTTTGGATTAGTTTGGAAGTTAAATTAATCTAAAAATCAGCCGGGAAAATTTACTGAGTAACTCTATAAATTCAGAATTCTCTATCTGAATTTGAATGCAGAAATACATCTCATAGGGAAAGTCTTTCTTTTTCCTGTTTCAAATCATTACATTTAAGCGGTGTTTCCCCTTAGGTCATTTATCTTCCACAATCTTATTTCAAAAAGTTTCGTTACAAGTAGCATGTTTAAAGATATTCATTACAAAATGACTAATGAGCTGTGTCAAGCCAGGGGGAAAAAAAAAGGAAAAAATCCAATTTGAAGTCCAGCCATTAAATAAAAGTCAAGTTTGGATATTACACATTCAATCTCATACCAACTTTTGACTTTTTGAAGTTCTATGTTAGAGTTTGTTGAATATTTTGCCCACTTTCCTAGTGTGTTTGGTTTGTTCAAAAAACAGAGTGCAGAAAAACAATAATTTGACTGTACAAGACAGTGCAAAAAAGCAAGTTGAGAAATACAGCTTTCTACCCCCTTCCTGTGATGACAAACTGGCCCTATTGCCAACTACCCTTCCACTGGGATCCATAGTTCTACACTTGAACTTAATTCCACGGGGATAAAAGAATTTGCACCATGTTTGGACTGATACAGCCACGTCTAAGCTTTCAAAAATAGCCATCGTAATTCAATATATTACATAGAACCCCTCATCTTTGTTATTTGCAAAGGAAAGAGAGTCTGCCAAATCCTGGAGCAAAACCGTATCTAAGAGAATGAAGCTCTGAATTGGAAAGCACAAACATCTGGCGGGACTTCTGAGCCGCAAGAGTTGTTACCCTTTGCTGAGCACCGACACTTGTGACACCGGAGAAGGCCAGGGCAAAAGGGGAAGGGCAGCTCTCGTTTGGCATCACCGAGAGCCCGGTCCTCGCTTCATGTGCGCGGCAGGCTGAGTAGGAGCGCTGCAGGGAGCTCTGCACACACAGCTCCCGTCCTGTCCTGTCCTGTCCTGTCAGCCCGCCCCGAGACCCCGGCAGGTCGGACACGTGAGGCACCAGCTAAGAGGATCTCGGACTTCCCTGGGAAGCACATCCATTTCTAAAAGGCTCAGATCCACCAATTAGCTAGATATTACAATCCTCGCATAAACATCCCAAAGTAAGGAAAGAGGTATCTTAATTCAAAGAGAACTTCTGGGGCTTTTCTTAACTGACCTCCTCCAGAATTTTACTTTTCTTGGCTTGATTCCAACATCAGCTGCTTGCTGTGAATTGGAAGCAATGTGGAGCAGGAGTCAAGGTATCTGAGAGATATGAACAACAGGACAGCTGATCGATGCTGTTCTTTTAGAGCAATCACCTTTCCACTCTCGAGGGACGGATCTCTTTGAAGGTAACCCAAGTAAGAAGGCTGTGACCGAAAAAGAAACGCTACGCAGTAATTTCATGCCAGCAATCAAGCAAATACGGCAACTCTGAATCAACTCCACGGAGTTTACGCGTGCTTTAAAAAGAGAGAAAGCAGCCGTATCACAAAAGCTAAGTAGGCCTACCGCACACGAGCTCCCGCTCTGGAAATAAACTGCAGTTTACGCTAAACTTTGCCCAGCGGTTCCCGGCTGTCTGAGGCTGATGATAACGAAAAGAAGGCAACGTTCGTTTTGAAAACGGCGAACTCGCCAGCTCGGACACGAGCAAGGTGATGGCAGAGCTGCCGAGGGCACCAGGCTGGAGGCGCCTCTGCGCACTCCTGGGTGTGCGGGAGAGAGGGAGAACAGGGCGGCTGCAGACGCTACAGCCACTCGGGAAACTCGGGGTGGTGGCCCTGGCCAGGGGCGACCAGGAGCCCGTTCCGTCCCGTCCCGTCCCGTCCAGACCCCGCCGGGCCGCCCCGAACTGAGGCGGCAGGGAGGCACTGCCCTCGCACGCCCCCCGGAGCGGCACCTCCCCGCCGGCTGCCGGCTGGGCCAATAAACCCTTTCCCGGGCAGCCCCTACAACTCCGCCCGGCACCGCGCGTCCCTCCAGGGCTCCCGCCCCGCCGCCGGGACCGGGGCCCGGGTCACAGCCCGGGGCGAAACAAAAGGCACGGAGCTGCGCTACCGCCCTCGCCGCCACCCGGACTGCGCCCGGCCGCGGTAGCCCGGGGACGCGGGGAAGGGCGGGCGGTCCGAGCGCCGCTCTGCGCGGAGCCTGCCCGCGGATTNGGAGGAGAAGGCGGCGGCAGGAGCGGCGGCGGCAGGGAGAGGAGGACAGCGAGCGGCTCGCAGGAGCAGGATCGCCATGTCCGGCTTGGCAGTGGGGGGAGCCCACCGGGCCGGCGCGGAGGAGAAGGGAGGCAGGCGGCGGCGGAGGGGCCGGTCCTGCTGCCGCCCGCGGACCAGGGGGGCGGGAACTGGACGCCGCTCGCCGCCGCTCTGCCGCGGCTGCACCTCCCTCCTCTAACCCTGCCCCCTCCCGGAGGGGGAGCCGCCGGCGGGAGGCGGTGGCCGAGAGCCCCCTCCAGCGTTCGCGGGCGGCGGCGGCCGCTCGGATCAGCGCTGCCGGCGGCGCAGCGAGAGGGGTGCCCGCCCCGGCCGTGGTACCCGGGCAGCCCGAGCCGGAGAGAGGCGGAGGCGCGGCGACCACCGCCCTGCGCCGCTGCGGTGCCGGGGGGGCTCCAGATATCCCCATTCTCCTCTGCCTCCTCCTCCCGGCCACCAGAAGGGACGAGCAGCGCCCAGGTGGCCGCCGTGAAAGGGAAGGGTTAAACCCGGCTGCAGCCCCGGGGCAGGGAGAGCGGGGGCCCCCCAGGTCCCCGTCCCCGTCCCTTCCTGTGGATTTTGGCGACCATCGGGCGTAGGTGCCCAGCGGGACACCCCGCGGGAGGGCTGTACCCTGCCGCCCTTCCTCGGAGAGGGAATTGCTCGCCGACACCTGTGAGGCTGTGAAAGTAGGCGGGTCCTGCAGGAGGAACCAGGACACTGCCTCAGGGGACTGTGCATTGATGGGTGCCCCAGCTCGTCTGATTTAGGAGCGGGGCTTCAGGAGCCAGCAGAGAACAGAGCGGTGCTTCACGTGCGGCGAGACGTCCCTGCACACTCATCTTAGTCCCAAGTGCTTGTGTGAGGTGCCAGAGAAACCAAAGGACTGGGTGTGTGTGAACTGTATTCACATTTATGGTTACTAGTTTGTCACAAGCTCTATTTTCGTCCTCGTGAGACAAACATAGATCAGTAAAGTTTAACCAGCAGCAGCAATCTGGGCTTCTGGTCCTGTTTCTCACAACAGCCTTCAGTGCATCAGCAGGAGGGAGCCCAGAGAGGGCGGAGGGCGGGGCTGGGTGCGTGGCTCCTCCAGGGACTGCATTCCCTCAGAGAAGATTTGGAGTTATAGCAAAAAGGCTGTCACACCTAGGGCTAGCAGAGTTGTCTGCGTACAGCAGCTCTTAAATCACCCCCTTACACTTGCATACCTGAAGGGTTACAGCGTGCGTCGCTTGGAGCCTTCTCCGGTCTTTCATCCGATTTTTTCCGGGAAGAAGACCGGGTGGTGTACACGAATGAGTGATGCAGGGGAGACCCTTCAGGTCTTTGAGGTTCTCTGAGTGACCCAGGACTGAGTAGTAAACTAGATATGTATCAGGACTGAGTAGTAAACTAGGTATGTATTTGTAAAGTAACCCTTCTGAGCAACTAGCATTTAAAGGCTATTTAAGGAACCATACTACTAGTTTTTAATCACAGGAGGAAAAAAAATATAATGCAAACTCTGTATCTTTTTGTTCAAGCCTTGGCCTTGCTTAATCTCCGAAAGACAAATTCCTCTGCTGTCAACAGCAGTGCCTCTCTATGCACAAACCTCCCTACAAATACCTCTGTGCATGTGCCATCGAATCTCCTGAGATCAAGAGATCTTAATTTCTCTAGTCAACCCTGAAACCTTCGTCAAAAATGCATACATTACTGAGTTAAAAGCTGGAAACTGCCTTTACCTGTCAATACCTGATAAATAAATTGTTGTTATTTCCCACAAAACTTCTTCCATGCAAAATGCACAGTCTGTACAAGATCCAGAAGAAAGAAATCGCATTCTGACAATGTAGAATGCAAACAGAATAGAAACAGAGTAAGAGGAAGATAGTATTTTGGTTGGAAGGGACTTATGGGGACCAGCTAGTCCAACTGCCTGACCATAGGAATTGTGGTTAAAAACACTGACATAATAAAAAGATTGCCTTTTCCCAAATACTTACTTTTATCAGCAGCTTTAACTCTTACTCAAGAGTGGCAGCACTTAACATTTAGAATTTCCTGGTGCTTTTTATCTACACTTCCAGATCACTAATGCCTCATTCACACCTAACAAAAGAGTTGTTGTAATCTAATTCGAATGTATGATGTCATCTTCAATGCCTTCCAAGTTTGAGTGACATTTCTGGGCACTGAACAAAAGTAACAGGTTGCCTTGCAGCTATTGACCATTTCTTACCAAGCTCCAAAAATCAGCAGTGAAATACTGTCTTGAATGGTGTACCTTGAAGTTGCTAAGATGTTGAGCGTTTCTCTAGGAGCCATGGGCAAGTTTGCATGTGTTTATTTAGTTAACCCTTCGATTCTTGGGTCTTCTGAAGGCTGTTCAATGACAGCTAGGGAGTGACACCTGAGAAGACAGCAATCTTTCTCTAAAACGTATTTCTGTCTTGTAAATTGCAAATGGCAGCATCTTGCACTCTTCTGATGTGATAGCTGAGAAAGGCACTCACTGCTGCTGTTTCCTGTAGCATTCTGGATTACATTTCTTCCCTGTCAAATAAGATGTGGAATTTGTTAGTACATCAAATAAACAGGAGAATTTGAGAGAAAAGCCTTTTGTTTTTGAAAAGTCACTGAAATTAGAAAAATGGTTTTAATTAGTTCATGTTTCTGAAAGAAAACAGACAAGCTTTGTCTACATCCACTGACAAAGAAGAGAAGAGCTGGAACTGGATTTCACATTAGTTTCTGCTTTACCAGATAAAGGAGAACCCAAGGAAAAGGAGAGAAGTATGTTAAAAGGGTTCTGTCATCTTGAGAGACTGCATCTCTGCATCTTCTGCCTTTTCTTGTTAGGAAAGAAATAAGCAGCAGCTGCAACGGAATACAAATACAGATCTCTGGAAAGCCTTCACTTTTTCACAGCTCTCATATCCTGGGATGATGTGCAGTTATTTTTTCATCCACACTTTCCGCTGTATGTTGTGAGGTTCTGGAAGGTATGTGTGTATGCAGGCAGTTAAGGCAGAGTACCTGCAATTTCCATTTCCACCTCCCATGTAGGAACTTGTTTGCCTGTGTGCTTTGTCTAACTAAATTACTGGACTCAAACACCAAGTATTTGGATTAAGTTCTTTGGTCTGGTTTACACTAAGGTCATACTGGATTTTTCAGTGGTCCTTCTGGCCTTAAAATCTACGCCTCTTTTATGAACTGCTTTACAATATGTGTTGAGTTCATGTTTTGCTATGTTTCATTAAGGTGAGAAGCTAAGATGATGCCAAGACTGAAATCTGTGTATTTCAGAAGTCTAATAATTCTTTTTCATAAAACATTCCACAGATGTTTTCCCTGGAGCTTGAAATTTTGTTTCAAAGACGCTTTCAGCAAATACTTCCATGCTAGATTTATCAGTGTGTTCTTGCATAAATGTGGTTTGGGGCTCAGTCTTGCAAACCTATGGAGTTTGATTGGTCACTTTTAGGCTTTCATATGCCTTTATGTTAACTTGTGTAACTCATCGGTTTTTGCTAATTTCAGTGCAAGAACATGACAGAACTATCTATCTTCCACCATTGTTTTTATTTATACATTTTGTAGCATTCGGGATTCCCTCTACATTTCAAAGGCTTTTGTTTGCAGTATATTCTTGTCTACGTCTTCTCAAAATATTATTAGAGTCGTCAGTTGTTAAGATTACCCCTGGCTATTCTTTTAAGATTACTAATGTTGAAGCAATGTGTCTTTCTTGTTTCTACATTGGAAAGCAATGTTCAACTTATATCTAGAGGCAGTGGTCTTTTACAGCATTCATAATAGTCTATAGTACTAGCAGTAGACCATGTCTTAATTTTTGAGAAAAAACCCAAGTATTTAGCCAGTTGGCAAAGGAGTGAATTTCTAGGCTCAAATTTCAGGATTTCCATGTGAAAGAAATGCTCAAACATTGAAAAGAAGCCATTCAAACACTTAGAGCCAGCTAATTAACAGATTTTGTTTACTGCCTGCTCAAAGAGCATAATATCATGAATTAAGAGAGCCTTTTAACGGTGTTTGCAAGTTTCCCAAGTCCTTAAGAATTTATATGAAGAGAATTTTGCATGTCAAGCAGTTGGAACAGGCTCCTCTCCCCAGCACACCAGACAACATCACCTCAGTTACATGTTGTCATATTTACCTTCTGTTGTCCAGGTTGCCTGTTTCAGGAAAATGAGTGTTGCTTTAGCTGCATATCTGTACTCAGATCACCAAAAAATGATCTCAATTTGATAAATTTGATTTATACTCCTCAAAACTACATAGATTGCATCAGCTTATACTTTTTTGTGTTTGCTTTTTCCTATCCACAAATCCAAGTTAGAAAAAAAATGTTTGTTTTTAAATGACACTGACATTTTCAATGATAAAATCATAATTTATGAAATAACAAATATCCTAAAATTCAAGGAAAAAAAAAAGCCAAGGAAAAATACAGATGTTTCTTAATTTAAAAAAAATTATTTTGCTGTTCATATTCGGGCTTCTTCTCCTACAATCCACTTCCACCTTTCCTCCCAAAGAAGGGAAGATGAACACTGAATATCAGGACAAGGTGCATATTCTATACCAGTATTTCCATCAGAAACTCTGTCAAGGTTAGGAGAGAGAAGTGATAAGGGAAAGAGAAAATATTAGCAGAGCTGAAAAGATTTCATACAAACCAGCCACATTAATCTTTCAATACTACTTTGGAGAAGAAAACTAAATGTGTTGTTTTAAATAGAAATGTGTCTTTAGAATTCAGAGTCTAGGGTAGAACTCCCAGCACCATAGTTCATTCTCTTCCGTTGTTTTTGTAATTTTGGACAGAGCAAACTGTTTATCTGTTTAAAGAAGCAATGAAACAAACAAAAGAGAAAGAAAAAAATGTGATACTTTTCTAGGAGGAAAGTGCAACTAAATTTATTAAATTATTTTGAAACCAATTAAATGGTATGATGAAGAACCTTTTAAGTACCTGGACTGATAAAAGTATGGTTTTAAACAAAAAAAAACACCCCATTTTTGCAGACCCTTAGAATTTATACCATGACTAAACACAGCTGAAATGAGTCCCCTTGCAAATATGAAAATGAGAACAATATAGAACATTAAACATGGCTTTTAGCATTATCAGACTTAAAAATTCCCATGAAAACAATAAATCTCCTCTCTCCTCAACACTTCCCGCCAATATTTTTGCTGTGACCTTCTACAAGGGAATACATCTGGAACATATCAGTGTGTTTGAATAGATCCTTCTGGGATAATCCCCACTTCAAAGTAGTGGTGGGGGAGCCTTATCTGGTGCTCTGCTGCATTCAGGATCTCCCATGGGTCCTTTCTGATTTCATGCTGGCTGACAGACACTCTATTTTTACAACGGGTAGTTACAACAGGTGACTTCGTTATTGTCTTCTCCATTGTCATATTCTCCTGTTTTAGTGTTCAGAACATCTAAATCTGTGGGGAGCAACTGTAAAACCTGTCAAAGCAAACATCAATTCAGCATATGATTTTGCTATTTGAGAGCACAGCCTCTAAAATCAGCCCATTCCTAAATGTCAGACCAGAAGCCAAGTTTTCTCAGGGTGGTAATTTTTATGCGTCCCACATGAAAAATATAACAGAATGAAGAGAAACAATGTGGCTGTGCTCACACAGCCAGAGAGAAATTTTAGAGATAATAAGTGAGTTTCTGAAGAAGAAATGTAAACAATAGTTAAGTTTAGAGACAGTGTCCTTCGAATTACGTTAGCTAAAGCCACCAATGGAGTCAGATAAATTACCATAAGACCAATCAGCTAATGGCAACTATCAGTGTTATAAAAGTCTGTGTTCAAAATAAACTTCTCTCTTCATATTGTCACAGTTGGCTGGTGAGTTTCTGTCTCACTCTCTAGCACGACTGCGACAAAACACGACCATCAATTTTCTATCTGTGCTTAACATAATCAGCTAAATTCCTTCTTCAAAAGGGATCTGTGAAACTTTCTGTTCTGGAAGTGAAAAGCATTAAATAATTTACAGAAATAACATTTCACTATAGAAAGCTTAGCAAGATCTGCATAATCTGCATTTAATAAAATAAAATTATTAGAGACTTGAAAAACATTTTTTCCAGCTTATCTTTTTCTTTTTCTCAGAAATAAAATTTCAATGAAGGTAAACAAAACAACTGGTCTAGAAAGTAGAATTTACATGAAAAAATATGAAGCATCATTTTCATTTTACTGACGAGAAAAATCATCTACAATGACATGGTCTATTTTCTACTACAGATTCTTTTCAAATCAGGAAGGAAATTTTTCCTAAAAGGTCAGGTATATTGAGCATACACTTTTTCTCCCATCAGCTCCCATCAAGTTGCTGACAAAGATGTCCAGAACTGTTGGTCATGTTCCTCCCAGTCACTATCAAAAGATGCTCTTTAACCTGTTCTGTGTCTCTGCTGGTAGTTTTTAAGTGTGAGTGGTGAGTGCTGTCCTGTTTCCTAGATTCTGATGCTGAAGACAGACATAGAAAACTTTTTGTTTACAGCATCTTCATTTTCTGAGATGCAGGTTGGAGGCACAGAGGGTATGGGTTTTTCCCATGCCTGTTTTTTTCTACCTAATATAATCAATCAAGTTTCATTACAACTATTCGCAATTAAATCATTTTCCCACCCTACTTAAAAGAAAAAATTTCTCTTATGTGCATTAGTACTAGTGTGGTTTTTTGTTTTCTCAGTTAGTGGTCTGCATGCCACGTATATCTCATTCCCCTCAGCATTTTGGTGTCCCATAGGATTCCACTTTATTGTGCAGTTTTCCACTCTATAGATATTTTAAACGTGATATTCATGGTTTACTCTGACAATGAAATACAGAAAGCAATCACTTCTGGTTTATCACTAATCTTTAGGAAACAATCGTCCTTTAAAAATGTCTTAGTTTTCTCTAGTGACCATTTGGTATTTGCAAGTGAACCAAAAGAAAAAACAAATATCATTTTTTAAATACTAGATTTCAAAATGGACATTCGTAATATAGAATTGAATTGAATTCACACTGCTGATATTGGACAGGCTTAACCAGAATAGTTCCCAGAAACTCTATTAAAGCACCAGGAGTTGTAATAGTCCATACTAAATTTAACTGGTTCTTTATATTAAAAAAACCCTGCCTATTATGCTTTTAAATTCTGAAATGCAGTATTTTCTTTGGTATTTCCAATTGCTTCATCCCTGCCTGTTTAATTTGTTCCCTACACATTTTCTCTGCAGTTGATAACAACATTGGGTATCACACATCTGTTCTTTGCCATATCTCTCTCTGGCACTGGAGAAGAACTCTTAATCCCTATTTCCTGCTGTCACCTCTCATCCTAAAGAGGCAGATCAGTAACAAGGGAGCTGCAGTTCTCATAAAACTGCCCAAATATTAAAATGGTTTAATCTTCTACTAGGGAAAGCCAGAGTCTCACCACATGCCTTACTTTCTACTGCACTTTGATCCTTTGTGTAAGCTACCAATATTTAGCATTTCAGATCTGCCATATTTGAATACACAAAAACAATCCATTATCTCCTTCCAAATGGTGCAAAGAATAAAGGATAGAGATTTTATTATGTTTGTACTTTATTATAGATTTCTCTTTTGTCTTTTAGTTAGAATCCATGTAACAGTGTCAAGGTAAGAAAACACTTTTTTTTTCCTTCTCAGGCCCCAGAACAAGGATCTCCATGAATATTAGCACTGGGATGTGTTTTATACAAAGTGATTCCTGCTCTATTTGATCCTGTATGAGCTGGGTGAACAATTATTTATATCTCCCAAAGCCCCACGCAAAGATAGTGAGTTTTGATCTGTATAAACAAAATCAGTGAGGGGGACATGAGGAGTACTGTAGAGAAGGATGTGTACAAAGGGCTGTGTGAAGCCTGATCAGAGAACTGGGTGTCTAACAGAAGATGGAGTAATGTAGCTTCAGAGAAAGAAAACAACAAATGGGACAAAGGTAGAGTAATCCTTTTCCTAGCCTACTCTCTCAGCTTCTAACAGCCAATGATTTATGGACTTCTTGAGCAAGTAGTTTCCTCAGGAGCACCTTGCTTATTAACCATCCACACACCCTTGAATAATTGATTTTAATAATCTATTTTTGACTGCCAGACACATCCATTAGAAATTAGAGTGTATGAAAAAAAAATGGTTGGCTTTAAACAACATCCTGTGTAATACTTTATTTGGGCAGTCTTGTGTTATGAGAAACAGTTCCTGATTCACCTACTCCCCTGCTTCTGTCTTGTGAACTCTCATTCAGAGCTCAGTTTGGCATAAGAATGATGAGAAGAGTCCAATTGCAACAGCTTGGAGGTTGAGGTTGTGGAGGTATTTTGTTTGGTTTTTTTTGGTTTCCTCCAATGATAATAAACACTATGGGACAGTATTTTAATAGCAACAAGGGCAGATGAAGATCCTCTCTTTTAAAATGTAATGTAACTTCTTTACCAGTTAACCCTTTTTAGCTTTGCACTTGAAATGTGTTTTCTCACTACACTGCCACTTACAGCTATGTCTTTAAGCTTTTACTCATTTTAAGGACAGGAATCCACAGCTGTTGATGTTAATACAAAGTCTGAGGAGCTCATCTACAGAGCTGCCGTTTCTTTCCACTTGCTCCCAGAGACTGACAGGCATCCCAAATGAAACTCATTTCCTCCTTATCCTGAGGACAAGGAGAGGTGGCAGGTTCCAAACAGAGTTTGGCTTTGTAGCTGCAAGGAGAAAGCTGCTGTGGCTGTCTCATTTTACAAGAAGGCGTTTTTCCATGGACACGTACTTTATTCACACTCTTTAATGACGGGAGAAACAGGGACAGGGAGAAGACCTGGCTAAACCTGTATGGATTTAACATTTCTCTTTCTTTTCTTTCATCTCCATCTACTGGCCAGAAGCAGCTTTAGCTGGAGCACAGAACAGCTGAAATACAACCACTGCACCCACACATTTCTTTGCACTAACTATTGACAAAAATTGGCAGTTTTGGGGGTTTGGTGTTTCTTTTGGTTTGTTTGTTTTCCAGGGATACCAACTCTCTAAACAGACAAAACTTCACAGTAAAATATGTCTCTTGGCATTTTATTCTCAGGTATTTAAAAATGGTGATGTTGCACAATTCAGTTCAAGTAAAATAGGCAAGGTTAGCTTCCCTGATTCAATATCCTGTGTTACATTATTTCTCACCAATCTGAATCCAAATGTGAATTTTATTCCAAGCTTTTTTTTTCGTTGAAAGATTAGCATTGGTTTTTAAGACAGTATATGAATTGAATATTAAACCTTTTCATTAACTTACAGCAAATCCTATCACCACCAGACACAAGATAGGCCTGTGCAGTTATTAAGGAACAGCATTTTGTTAACAGCACATTTCAGTTACATGAAAAATTGTACTTCAGATATATTTAAAATAAAATTTTCTGTTGCCTCATAGGAAACAAAGCAGCCACACATTTAGTGCAGAAACAATAAGGTGAAGAAATATCCCCTTTCTTTTTTGCTTCTTACCCACCATCAGAAGACACTGGCCATCTGCAGCAGGTAACAAGCAGTGGTAATGGTGATGGCAAAATGAGAGACAAGTAACAACCTTCAGAGCAAAACTGACTGAAGTTAAACTTGTAATTCCCATCAGTCACCATTAAGTTAGGAACACTTCACTGTATACTTCTGGGTAGTGGGCCCTTGAGGAAATTCTGCCAACATGTTCCCTCACCATTCTTCTGGAAGAAAATTCCATTCCATTAATGAGTATGGCTCATCTGGTGCCTCAGGGGGTAGCTTTGAACCTCTTCTGCTAGCAAGAACACACAACCCCCCCCAAACCAAAAAACAACAACAAAAACCAAACCCAAAAAAACCCCAAAAACAAAACCTGAAGAAAACAACAAACCTCCTAAAGTAAGTGAAATTCCACTACACGTACCTGCATCTAGTGTTACATCAGCACAAGTTATTTTAAGCCTAGAGTGGTAACAATACCAAACTCAAAAGATATTCTGATTTCATGGTTTAGCAGCCAGAAAAATTCCCTCCACCTGAACTGAGGTCATGGGCAGCCTTTGGAGTGATAAAGCAAAATCATGAAAGTCAAAACTGACTTGTAACTCCTGGGTCCTGCCCTTCCTCCCTGAAAATGTGCAGAAAGTTTATCACTGGTCTGAATCAGAATGATAGGAGATTATCTGTTGCAGAGGTTGTAGAAACAGTCTCCCCACAGCAGAAACTGCAATTCCTTATCTCCTAACCAAAGAAATGAATTTCACACTAACTCCAGCCTTGCAGGATGTCCTGGTTTCAGCTAGGGTAGTGTAAATTTCTCCTCAGTAGCTGTTACAGCGCTGTGTTTTGGATTTGGAATGGGAATGTTGCTGATAACACACTGATGTTTTGGTTTTTGCCAAGTTGTGTTTATCCTAAGTCGAGAACTTTTTTCCTTCTCTTTGTCTCATGATCTGCCAATGAGGAGGTATACACAAAAGAAACTGGGAGGGACCATATCTGGGACAGGTGACCCAAACTAACCAAATATTCCACACCACAGAATGCCATGCCCAGTGTATAACCTGGGGGGGGTTACCTGGAAGGGTGGCTGATCTGGCTTTGGGAAGGTGGGTCTGGAATCGCTCAGGTGGGGTGAGCAATTGCACTGAGCATCATTTGCTTGCTCATTAGGAGGAGATATCCCAGGCTGCCACTCCCATGCTGATTTCCTAAATAGGCTCAGAAGAGCTGAGAGGTGATGTGGCTTCTCTACCAGGTAATTAAAAAGCCAAGAGTCAATTCAGTAAGCAAAATCTGTGAACTTGTGACAAATGTAAAGACCAAACATTCAGGCCTTGTGGGCTGTGAGGAACAAGATATTACCTTTGAAAAGCTAATCCTCTGATACACAAAAGTGGTCAAAAACGCAAGAGACAAACCCAGATTTCTACTGGAATAACTGCACTGTGGCTGAGGTTAGCATTTAGTATTCAAAGATAAGAAACACAGCTTTCATGTTCTGAGTTCTCCATTCCTCACTTCTCTTTTGCATCAGAGAAGATGCTGTAGAAGCCTTTTCCTGAACAAATCTCATGACTTCTATGCAATATTGAACCCATGCCTCCAAGTCTCAGCAGAGGTTAAGCTGTCCTGAGAGATGTTCTTCCTTGAAGCAATACAAACATCTTCATGATAACCAAGAAGGGAAAGGACCTGTACTAGACAGACACTTAGATCCTGTTTATTGCTTCATGGAAGACAACAAATGCATTTCTTAAAATTTAAGGTACCATTGAGCCCCCTGAAAGGGAGTAGCATTGTCTAAGTTAGCAAAGGAAGAGCAAACCAAATGATTGAACAGCAAAGGCTAAGGCTCCTCCACAAAGATGCCCAACAAAATACTTCAAAATTGAGAAAACATGTGGTGGCAAATACTTGACTTTTGTATTACTTTTAATAGCACCCTCATTGTATTTTGAAGACTCGGTGTATGTGTGCACCCCTACACATACCACTAAGGCAAAAACAAAGCTCCAGTTCAAGAGCCTGGGGCAGCTGCATAGCCAATACAGACAAGCATACACAGAGTCAATAGCAAATTCACCTTCCTTAATTCTTTATTTCATCAAAAATTCCAACTGTGCAACATGTCTTACTCTCAGGCATGTATTTCATACATGAGACTGACAGATCTAGATGTGTAGAGAACAGACAACATTTGGCGTAACAACAACTGTTCTATGCTGGGGCATACCAGCCCTTGCACTCAGCAACACTTTGAAGTCTCTGCAGGGAAAAAGCAATGACAGAATGCCTCAGCAGTACACAAAGCCCATGGTGAAAGCATGAAGGCTACAAGTCACTTTCTTACATAGATTTTGCACAGGGTTCTCTGGGGGATCTTGTAGACAAAGCCAGGTAAAGGAGACTTGACATTCATCTGCATTATTATGTCATGACCAACCTAGAGCTGCAAACACAAAGCAAGTAGCTTCACCTTCAGAACAATAAGAATGGGTGAGAGTTTGGATGGGAATTCACTCACTTCAGGGAGATGAGCTATTTTTGAAAGCAGTGCTCATGAAGGCTAGTTACTATCACATGCTTATTAAACAGGCTAATGGAACTCCAGTACTGGAACACCTGCATGGTGTTCTCTAGTTGTGCTTTGTTACTGAGTGCAACTTTGAGCACTTTTGTGTGGATGTCTAGGGTGGATTTGGTACCTCTTTGTTCAGGCAAAGCGAAACACTGCTCTTGTTTGCAGTGCTCTTCACGCTACACTAGGTACATCTCTCAACCCACACAATAGCTGAGCAGTTTGTTAAAGCAAGATTGGAGTTACACCCAGGAAAAATGGTTGAATCAAAACTACCTTTCCCATATCAGTACCACAGTTTAAGATTACTTTGGCTCCTTCATAAAGATGACACTTTATTTTTAGATAGTTGCAGACAAAGCTGTTGTTGTACTACTATACTTTCTTTGGGCAACAGTACTTAAGTGCAGTGAAGAACAGGAACAGTTGACTGCTTAAAAATTCTGTATTAAGGAACCAGAAAAGCCAAGATTAGTGATCCAGACAGCTTTTAAATAGGTGGAAAGGGAGCATAGTTTTTAAAGCTTGTGCAAATTGAGAAAATGCCACAGAAGCTTTTGGATTAACCCTGACAAGTTCAGCGGGGACAGGCAAGAATAGATCTCCAGGTAGGACCTGGAACCAACCTACCTGTCAGGCTGACAGTGATTCACCCTTTGCTTTGATAAAACGAGTAACAAGGTAAAAGCAACTGCACAAAGTCACTCTGTGCTGGCTTTACCACATAGAGCAACCCCATCTCCTGGTTCTATTTGTTCCCAGTTATTTTGACTAAAAGGAAGGCAAGAGGACTACAGCTGGTCCATTAGGAGAGCAATTCAAATGCTGCTTATGTTGCAGAGAGCCAAAGCTGACATTGTTTCTGGGAAATGCCAAATGTGCTATGATTCTCACCACAAAGTCCAAAGAAAGGGAACAAAAAAAAAAATCTAAGCTTTAAGATCTGAGAAAAAGTACAAAAAGTTTGCTGCAGGGAAAAAATTACATGTTTTAGATGGAGGGGAAATTGAAATAAGAAATACTTAAAACAACAAACCCCACAAGGAAGAAAGATGATGGCTGGAGTACAGCAAAATTGTTATTGTTAGGACCAGTGCTTGAGATAACTGATGTGACTCACTACTTCTCTCACAGTACTGGTATCCAATCCCTAGCATTCTTCTTCCAGATGCATGAATGCTTGAATTTCTGTAAATAAGAGATTACCAATACTGAACAAAATGAAAACTGGAACAGTACTTTGTTGCACTGTTTCAGCTGCCTCTAAACAAACTACATTGTCAAGTTCTATGGTTAAGGCAGTTTGTCTCACAAACCTTTGGGTATAATGGTCCTGGGCTGGATTTGGTACATCTCATTCTTTATTTTCTTTTCTGAAACACTTTCAAAGGCAAAACTAAGTTTATTCTTTATTATGAGAGGCATTTATTACACGTGAAGTTCTACCTTTTCTTATTATAAAGGAAGAAAACTTACACCCTCTTTGTGAAAAGATCTGTTTCAAGAGACAATTGAGATCAACTTGAAGAACACTTCAGTAAGAACTTAAGTTTTTGAAGATCAATGCATATATTAACAGCTTTGAAGTAACAGAGCGGAAAAACCTCACTCACCTTTGTTAGAAATCAGATACTCTATACCTGTGTTTGCTGGTAGATGATGTATTGCTCTCGAAGTACCAGAAAGACCTGAGAAGGTTTTTTTGAGTCCTTCAGGTCAGGCTGTCAACTGCATGATTGTTTTAAATGAAACACAGGCTACTACAACAGGTTTGCTGCCTACCAGATCACGTTGCACATTTGCAGCTGGAACAACACTACATTTTATAAGTT
The DNA here is from genome assembly GCA_013399835.1 of Leptocoma aspasia. Lineage (NCBI taxonomy): Eukaryota > Metazoa > Chordata > Aves > Passeriformes > Nectariniidae > Leptocoma > Leptocoma aspasia. The sequence goes on from VXAX01007965.1 coordinate 2,399,880, forward strand.
AAGAAATGCAACTGCATCTGAACATGAAAAACATTTTAAAGTCAAGATATGTATATTTACTGTCACACAAGGAATGCCATTAAGTTTCCATTCTACACACTCAGGTGAAAAATTTGTTAAAAAGTCAAGAAACAAAAAAGCATAAAATCTGTAATAAGCAACAATATACAAAGTTTCAAATATAAAATTGTGACTTGTATAGTTTGTTATTTTCATCTTTTCACAAGAGTAAATTAAAAGAACCACACATCACTGAACTTCTACACAAGCTTCTTGTGTTTCAATGTCATTTATTGAGGAGTGAATGAGATACTGTCAGACATGCCAAAGAGACTTCACATTCAAGGGCTGGAAGCTGAACAGCTTTCCTCATTGAGTCACTGTACAAGTTGTTTTTGGGAATCGAAAGTGCGATCAATGAGGTCTTCATGCTCGATGTTTGTCTTCAGTTTTTCATCTTTTGCTCTACTACCTTGTTGGGCAGAAGGACACTTTCTACCCTACCAAGACTCACACTCCAATTAATACAATTAACACTAGATGTAGAGAAACGTTTATCTGTTATAATGTACATCTACTGCTGAAGGTCTTATGTCTAATGAGAAAATTCAACTTGTTTCCCTTTCACCATCGTATGGATGGCTGATACCGTTAGAAAAATACTCTTCAGTGCTATTGTAGGGTTTACAGGAAACTTCTTTCATGTTGTGGGATAGAAACAGATTTAAACACCGTTCTGAAAGAATGCTTCTTCCTGCTGCCACTGCCTGTAGGTTGCAGAAGAACGGCCTACACGCACTACAGTTCTGGTTTTACTCAGAAAAGAAACAAAAGAAACCTAAACAATAGGGTAAACGTTTATTTGGAGTTAGTTTTCTTGCAGATGATAATTAAGGCCCTTCAAGCAGAGTTCAGGAGCTCCTGTATGGCTGCCTGTTGATCTGCATTGAGCTGTGATATGCATTCTGTCCACAGTCCTCCGGATGTCTAGAAAAGAATGAGAAGTGGTCTTTATTCAGGCTGAAAGTGTCCAAGGCACATCCTAAACTTTGCTATGTTTACAAAGCTCAACAATCACTCAGCTTATTCCTGTAATATACATGCCAAAGAGACTGAAATCTTCAGTGATACACAGTGCTACACAGGTTCAACTTGAGATGCTCCAGAAGGCTGAACAGCAGCAGAGTAATTGCTCAGGAACTCCTGGGAACTCTGTAACAGCTACAAATGACACTCCTGTGTTAACCACAGCCTAAACCATTTGCTTGTTTTGCACTGAAGTTAAAGACCAATGTTCAGGCATAACCGAACCACGCCTCTGCCACATGAGTGTTTTGGGCACTGGTGCAGCAGTAACACACTCAGAGCTTCGAGGTGAGCACTGGGATTACAGCACCATGTGCTACAGCTAGGTGTGCAAAATTCTGCTGCCAACACAGGGCGTGGCTCTTTAGTGAAAGCAAAGGTCAATTACTTCCTAGAGAACTGCACAGCATCTGTCTGGGTAAATGTAAACCTGTGCTACCACAGCTGAGACATTAGCTTTTAAAGACACAATCAATAAGGACTGTTTTAATGTCACCAGAAAGTGCTAAATATTAACCAAGATTGAGGAAAAAGTATTTATTCACTTATCAATACAAACTGGAAGCAATTGGCACCCTGCTTTCTTTAGGACAATGACAGGGAAAAAAACTCCACATGACTGACTTTAGATCTTTAAGTTGGCTTTTGCAATAACAGTATAATTCAAGTAAATTTTTAAAAAAAGTTTAATTTATAATTGGTATATTTTACATTCAGTTCTATTATAATGCCCTTTTCTCAAAATTTAACAAGTTTAAAAAATATAAAAATGGATTCAAAAAACTCAAAAATAAATGCTCTCAAATGTAAGTTTGTGGGTTTAGTTTTAAATACCATTAGGCATTTTAGACTCTTAATGTATGATGAAATATTGCAAAATTAAATGTACTCTTCAGCATTTCTGATGCACATTTAAATTGATACTTTACAATGAAGTATTTCTGGCCTGACAATACCTAAGCAAAGAAGTTTATATTCAATTCCAATAATGACCATGTTGCTCATGGCAGATGCTGGCAGTGAAGCAGCTTACTGAGATAATTAAAAAAAAAAGTCTCCTGGAATGTGGGAAGCAGGAGCTTGTTATTAACTACACAACCTTGAAAATTCCTATCATAGTACAAAACCCTTACAGTCAGTAAGAGTATAATAGTCTTACAGATTTAATAAAGTCAAAATACTAGGTGTGAAGAGAAGCAGGATTGGTAACACTGTGCTAAAATTGTATTTTTTAAAATACATGACTTTTAAGATTTTTCTTTTCCTCCTCAGTCTGAAGGTAAGTCATTCAGCCAATGCTGAAGGTCTTGTCTCATATTAATGTTCCTATCAATCCTGGCCGAAACCAGATATTGCTGTACACAACTAATCTGTACATGTATGTGCCACTGTATTGTTAAAAAAATAAACCTTGATTTGAGGTAAAGTGAACAAATGCATCAGGTAAACCCTAATACAATGGTCCATTCCCAGACTTTAAGTACTAACAGCAAGGATTTGTATCTGTCAGGCAGAATCTAGAGCAGTCACTTACACTACTTTCACTTTGAAACTTGGTCCAATTTCCTTCTTTTTTATGCCTTCAGAATTTTAACAGCTTTTTCTACCAGACAAAATGGATCTCTCAGGCTGATATACTCATACAGGTGAATCCTTTCCAATATTGAGTGTTCCTAAAATTCTTGAACCTGAATTTTGCCAAAGCAGGTCAGGTAGAAAGCCAATAACTGAAGATCAGCTGCTCAAAACCCTCCATGCCTTTTTATGAGTGAGATGCCTACCAGGCACACTCCTTTGTCTCATTAGTACTACATCCACCCAACAACATTTGGTCCTGGAGCAGATCTGCACTGTGAGCACTATCACTTACAGCACTGCAGAGAAGCACTGTTTAAGTACCTGGACATCCCCATCATCATTAAGTGACTCACTATGGCATAAAGGAAGTGAACCTTAAGGCAGTTCCCCAAAGGCAGGGAAAACATTGAACAGCCACCTGTATTTGCATGGATTAAAAAGGGCAGTAGTAAATAACTTGTGGTTTGCACTCGTTCTCCAACAAAGAACCCAAGCTGCTGCTATACTGGGAAGTCACCACAGTGTGCTGGCGACCCTTACAAGAACCACACGTTGGATCAAATCCTGCAGTACAGTTCACTGATAAAAGGACATGCAGATTTCTCTCCAGATTCTAATTTCTGAGTCAGAAAAAAACTAATACTGGCCCACACATTAACCACCTCGCTGCACGAAAGTTAGTTACTGTTATTTTATTCAAGTGCAAATGTCACCAGTTTTATCATTAATCATTCAAGGAACATCCAAGGATCTCCAAGATCACTGGTTGAACCATTATTCTCTAAGGAGATAAGGCTCTCAAAGCTGGTTTAACAGTTTAGTTTCTTCTGCAAGCAGATTCTAAATGTTCTCTTTATACTTAAGCAAGCATTTATTTACCTGCACTTGGCGAACAACGTTAGCCAGCCGCTTGGTACATGGATCTTCGTGCTTGATAGCTTCGTGGATTTCACCATCCGCAATTATACCAAGTATTCTGGGAAGGTTGGAATTGTTGGGACCGAGGACAACTGGGTTATTGCTGTTACAAAAGATATATTGCAAAGGAATTAATGTTTATCTAAAATAATGTAAACACTTCCCACGTAAGTGAAGTGATTTTGAATGATCTTATTCTAAAGCTGCTTATTTAGGTTTTAAGTTTCACACAGCTGAATAAGTACGCACAGCTTTGTTGCCTGCTGACAGCATGTTCCCTTTCTGTTAATATTTAACCAGCTGATTCTTTACTCAGCCTAAACTTTATCAGGAAGAAGTTCTGAACTTTACAGAATGGCTGAGTTCCATGCAGATGGAACTCTACAATACAGACAGAAATACCCTGCCTAAAAGGACTTACTCCTCTCTCTGTGCCTCCCAGGACGCCGCGTTACTGGCGTCAGGAGCGCCGGTAACTTCAGCTCTCTGCCAGCACTCTCCATGACACAGCAAGCAAGCAGCTTTGCTCCCTCTTTCCCAGCCAAATGCTGGAGTGGAGGAGTATTAGCAATCAGGAATCTGAGTGGAACAGATGATCTACTTCCAGCCCTGCCACCTACCATTGCTGGAATGCAGAGGCTGTGACTGCAGGACTGGCAGAGCTCCAGAGAAGCAGGCAGCCAGGCTGAGCCACCTGCACAGAGGTGGGTACAGAAGTGTGCTGGCACTGCAATTCTCAATTTCTATATTCCTGTTCACATGCACACCTGGCAGCATTATTATGGTGTCTCTACACAACTGTTCTATAATCAGTCTAGGGACTTCAGTTGCCATTTTGAGTCTCTGCTTTAATTAAGCACCCAGAGATACAAGGTATTCACAAAATTGGAAAGACTAAGAAATCTAAGTTACTTCCTTTATATTTTTCTCCTAAGACGTAATACAGTGCCAGCCAGAATGTGCTTACTACATAACACCTCAGAGACTACATTTTTTCACTCATTTATGAAGTGCACCACACTAGAGTAACTGTTTACTTTTTTCCCTCCATTTACCTACAGGAGGGAGCACAAATCCAAAGAATAAACTGTGGGATAAGATGCTCTCAATGATAGCCGAAATAATTATTAAGGGAGATAGCACTGTACAATGAAATTTTCCATATTATTTCTCTACTTTATACTTTATTGGAAAGCAAAAAGGTGCAAAACTACTTAAAAGAAGGCTGCAAGAGCATGTGTGCTGCTTTTAAGAGAAAAGACCTGATCAGTTACTGGTCCTGATACGTAAGCAGAGTATCAAAAGCTTTTCCTGACATTTTCTGTAAAAGTTTTCCGCAGATCCTTTCCCATTATGGACATATAAAGCAGCCAGGATTTTTTTCCAGCCATACAGACACTATTTAGGACAAGAACAGTAACTGTTCAAAAAAGCAGCAATAACATCATGGAAGGCTCAGTTCTGACATTTCCAATTATCTTCTCTAAACCATATGTAGATTAACCTCACAGTTTCTCAGTTTTGGAAATAGAGTGCAAGGAAAGAGCATGCAAAAGGCTTGCTTTCTGCATTAGTGTGAAGACTTTGCCTTACCTCTCAAGTAAGTCACACAGGTAATTGAAAGTATGAACAGCTTCTTCTTTGTCTTCATGAAGTGGAAGCCATGATAACCAGTGTGGAAGGACTTCTTCAACATTTACACAGTCAGGCTTGAACTTCATTATCTTTCCTATTGCTGAAATGCAGTTTTCTGTTGCATTGACATTCTCTTTGGCTTTGGCATCTGGTGACTGAATGACTCTCACCAGCAACGGAAGCGCCTCTAATTGTTAAAAACACAAGAATAAAGTTTAATTGCACAATCAAGCTATACTTTATTAATATCACAAATTCTACTTGAGACAACTGTATGTATTAAAACCAGGATTTTTTGTGTTCCAAGCACTAAAATCTAATAATTCCAATGTTTCACTACTCAATAATTACCATATGAAAACCAAACAGATAAATAAAGCTCCGCAAGGAAACAGACGAAAACAGCTACTCCAAAAGTTTGAATTTGCTTTGTAAGTTCAGAAGAAAATAATACTCCCATGTCTTTCAATTGGAGTTATGCAATTTAAAACACACAAGACACTGTAGATAGCAAGCATTATCTCTTTAATCAAATACGCTCTATAAACACAGGAGGAGGAAAAGCACTGCTACATCGGTGACATTCACTGTCAATGTCACTCATCCATTCAGTGTGAACTATAGTGCACATCCTCAGTGTATGCCTGCCATGTATCTATTGCTAGTGGGCACATCTGTATATAAAAATATGTATAGATGTACACACACACACCTCCCACCACTACAAGGTGCCCTAGGAAAAGGTCATAGGAGTAATCTCACCTGGTGAATCAACTTGGCATAGTTTAGATCATAAAAATCAAGGAAAGGAAATGTCTTTCAGTGGAGGAAAAATGCCAGTTTTCTTCCTAGGTTAATAGCAATTATATTTTTTAACAGTCATGTGGGTAACCACACGCACACTTCTAAATGAACATTAATATCACATTTTTAGCTGCTAGTGTCCATGCAGACTTCCAAGCACACTACATGCAAGCAAGAACAATTGTCCTTGTGTTCTTCTGCTAAAAATAAAATGCTAAAGCTGTGAAATTATCAGCACAGTAAGCAGGCTGTGGAATCGTACAGAAAGCACACTTCAGAATAACTCTAATTACTGAGGAAGAGTGAGATCTCACATTTCTGAATTTTGATTAGTAAGTAGAAGCTCTGCAGGTAAAGAATACACAATCACACTTTCTATATTAAGTCCACTGCATTAGATTTTTGAAGAATTAACCAGCTATGGAAAAGCTGTTAAACATTACAGAACTACAGAAACATCAGACCTGCTAGTTTATGTATCAAATGCAGGATAATGATGCTGGACTATTCTCCAAAGCAGAGTTTGTTTCAGGGAGGTCTGCAATGTCCAGGACAACAACCTGCATTTTATACCTCAGGTTTTCATGGCTGCTGAAGCTAAATCTCATCTCATCTGTGTCTCACTCACTAATACTAATGGATGACTCTGTAGGTATGTGTGTCCTTGTAACTGTGAAATTCGGAGAGCATCAAAATGAATCAGCATCATTTTCTCCCTACAGCCTATCAGACAAGTTTTCATCTTGTCTATAAAACAGATCCATTCTCACATAGATACTGTGTTAGATAAACATTAAAAAAGCCTTTTGACAATAGAAGACCCATCTTCTGTAATGTTAAGCTTTTCTCCAAGGACTGACTGCTCTGACTTCTAGCATCACCCACTTTTGAGGCCACTGATGTGATTTAGAAAAAAATCCATGCAGCTGATTGATACAATTGTCCCAGAGAACAGGTAATTATATTCTTCCACCAACATAACAGAAGCAACCTTGCCAGTTGCATCAATTGTAACCTTGCATCCCCATTTAGAAAGTGACTTGATTTGCTGTAGTTTTTCATTCCATCATATTAAAATCTGGTTTTAGTGATGTTTGTTTCATCAGTGTAGCTCACATGCCATTTACAAGTTTTTGCCACATTCCTGGACTTTTTTTAACTGACTGCCAAAAATGGTCATATCAATACCTCTGCTTTTTCTGAAGAGTATTTACATACTCTTCAAACTTGCAAAAGAACAATATGCCAGTGCTATATATCAACCAGTAAAGAAAATAAGTTACAAATAAAAGCTCACAAACATGATTTTTTCAGAGATACAGCAAAACCTGTGGGGTAGATAATGTCTCATGACACGGATTTACTTTGTTTCTAATCACAGAATATCTTCATCTATTAAAATAAATCACAAAGTCCTTTCATGTATGCCCAAAAGGATTTAGAATACTTTTGAGGTGTCTGCTAATAAACTATGCTGTAAAGCTGAAAGTTTATTTTATCTAAAATTCAACTTAAGGAGAAGCCAGGTGTCTGGGCATACTCAGGGATTATTTGTCCAAGTACAAAGAGAAGGATCAAAGATTTTAGGAAGTTTAAGTGGGGTAAGATAAAGTGTAATTAATGAAAAATAAAATTAGACTTCAACAGATGCTAAAAAGCTCAAAAAATTTCAAAATCAGAGCTGTCTAGACAATTCTAAATTTTCATGCTTCTAACGATTCCTTGCAAGGCTTCCCACACTGCTTTTTCTTTTCTTTTTAGAAAGACACCTTATCCTGATGGTTATCATGTAACAGTTACATTTACATTAACAATGGAAATTACAACCCTGATTGATGTAGGGAAGATTTGTGTTAATCCCTATCAGATGAGTCCTATTTTCTTACATCATCTAATTCAGCTTTCATTTAATATTCATGCAAAATATATATTTTAAATACATACTTAGATGACTAAATATTTTCTTTAAAAAAATGAAAAAACCTTTGATAAGGGGTGCTACTTAGTGTGCAAAATTAACCTTGGTGACTGGCAAGACTAGTGCAAGCAGACAATTATTTCTTTTTATTTAAGATGAATTAGAAGTTTCAAAGAAATTTGAAACATTCAGAAAGAAAGGAGACAAAATGTTTCTGATAAGTACTATCACACTCATTTCACTTCTTACTTTACAGAAATCAGGCTCTTTTATATATAATCAGAAAGCAGAGAGACACACAAGTCATATTCTAGGCTATTCCTTAATATAGGTCTCCTGTGTCGTTTTTCCAGACATCCAAAGGCTTTTGCATTAATATGTAACCACATCAACATTAGTAGAAAGCATCTATGAGACAGCTGTGTATCAAGAAGATGGGTTTTACGAAATTAACATTTGCAAGCCAGATGATATTTTGAAAAAGAATATGTAAATCCAGTCAGTGCTGCAATAGAAATGCTACTAAGTAGAAAACAATAAAAGCCTGAGGAAGTCAAGTACTTCATCAATCCATCACCAGTCTACGACACAGGTAATACTGGCAATCTATCTCATTGCCAAGGGGAAGAGACCTCACCAACCCAAAGGTAAGCCATTTTTATTTCTTCCCCCTCACCGCGACACTGAGAGAGTTTTGCCGGCCGCGGGTCTGTACCTGGGCAGACGGGCCGGTAGCTGTCCCCGCCGAACTGTGCCATCACTCCCACTCCGTAGGCAGCCGCCTGCCGGACCTCGGGGCTGCTGTCACACACTGCCTCCAGCATGGGCCGCAGGAAGTACTCGGCGTACTTGAAGGAGGTGGGGCTGCAGTGCTCCACCACATCGTCAAAAATGCACAGCCCCCACTGCCGGTCTGGCCACGGACGATGCGGACACTGCGGCACAAACACCCGACAGCTGAGACGCCTTGAAATTATTGTACAGCCAATGATTATATCAACAACAATCACAGCAACAGTGGTCTAATACTTTTGTTAAAATCTTCATGGGTTAAATTCAATCCTAAAACCATGTAATTTGCGGTAGCGATCGTTCCTGCAATACCACGAACAAAACAAAATCCAGGTGTCTATCTTGGCACCTCTGTTTCACACTCCATTACATTTATCAGTCTCAATTTTTCCCCACGAGTCTGCAACACTTTTTAGTCCCTCCTCTTGAAATCCATTTTTGAGATACTGGACAGTCTCAAGGAAAATAAATTTCTTGAAACAGTTGTGTGTTTCAATGATCCTAGGTCTTGCAACACAGGTTTTAAGTAGCACAGCAGCAACCTTGCTCAAAAAGCATGGGGTAACAACTTCATCCTTGATCCAGAACAAACTTTCTATTTTGTGGAACAGTAATTGCTACATTCTATCTACCAAGTTCTCTACGACTTCAGCATGGAAGGCATATTAATCCATCACAAAAACTAACTAAATTTAAATTAAAGGAAAACAAGGTACTTACAATTAGGTTGACAATTAGTGGAAGTAACCTTTCAAACCATGGCAGTACCTTCTCCCTGTAGCTACTGAATATTGAGTGCAAAATGTCCGATACTTTAGTCAAAATATAAACGTCACTGTCATCCTGAAAGGAAAAGGATACAATTCACATGAAGACTAACAATGGAGTGGAACTTACATGAAGTGCTAAGGTGTCTAAACTAATGTAGTAAAGTTGGTTTATGACTTTTCTTGTAAAACCAATTTTTTTAAGTTCACTAATTTTCAATTCTTTGTCTATTTGCAGAATGACAGAATAACAAAATGGTTTGGGTTGGAAGGCACCTTAAAAATCATTTCGTTCCAAACCCCCTGCCATGGGCAGGGACACTTCCCATTGGACCAGATTGTTCAGAGCTCCATCCAACCTGGCCCTGATCATTCCCAGGAATGGGGCATCCACATCCTTCTCTAGGCAACACGTTCCAGTGTCTTGAAGGACATCAGTTGTTACAGTCATGTGGATATTGAGGCACTGAATGGAACTTTTTTAACATGGCCATCCAGTCAATTCCTTATCTGCTGAATTAATCAAATATGGATCTCCTCAAATTAGTGACAAGGATGTTGTGTGGGACCCTCTTAAAGGCCTTACAGAAGGCAAGAGAGATGACAGCAGTTGTTCCTTAATCCATCAACACAGTCACTCCATCACAGAACCCACTGAATTAATCAGGCATGATTTGCATTTTGGAAGCTATATCAGCTGTCTCTAATCACCTCCCTGTCTTCCACAGCTGCCAGGAAAATGTGTTCAATGATTGTACTGGGCACAGAGTGAGACTGATGGACTGGTAGTTCGAGGAGTCCTCCTTTTCACGTTTCTTAAAAATGTAAGTTGATTGCTAGAACTCAGTTGCCTAGGACTTGCAGGTTTGTTTCAGGGACAGAAAAATCAGATCAAGACAAAACTGTCTTGTGCAAATTTGCTGCTTTAATGGGTTCCCTTTACAGAAGGCAAAAGGCATTTTTCCTCTTCTGTACCTTACAGATACCCTAAGAAGCTTTTATGGAAAAGTAAATGGATAACTGCCTTTGTGATAAAGATTGTGGCAAAAATATAACAAATACTATTCTCCTCCTCTTGTTGTTTAAATCAATTTTTCACCTTGCCCAGTTAATACACCAAACTGGTCAAATGAAGAGCCTTAACTCAGAGCTATCAATTCAAGTTATATCTACAGCTGAGGATTATTCCCTGGACACACTTATGCTGGGAAAACTCTAACTTTCTTTTACAGCAACTTCTGTTGTACTCAGTATGGTCCCTTTAACTCGTTTATACCTCAACAGGCAGGGAAAACAGTATAGCTAGTTTCTGGCCCCTAGTGACCTTCACTTTTCTCACCTTCTGGTGACAAACTAGCAACTATTTTTGTGCAACAGGCAGCTTTCCACAACTGGATATTTAAACCCTTCCTAGCGAGCCGATTTCTGCACCGTCAAGGCACAACTCAAGCAGGAACCCTGGAACATGCACACAATGACATTAAGAGGTAGAGAACTGCTGCAGCACACCACAAGGTCCACCTAGACTGGTACTGCCTGACCAACAGTTGGTAACAGATGCCTGGGGAAGAGAGTGTAACTCTTGCTTGGCCTACACCTTCCACTCTCTACCAAATCAGCAGTTTAGTTATTGCTGAAGTGAGATCTGAAACTGCTGTTTGAATGACATTCATAACTTCTGTGCTTCTTATATTTCTACTGCCTTGAGGTAAGGGCTACATAAACATATTTGGAGACCAAAGGTATACATCCAAATGCTACTCATTTGTTAATTCTGTCCATATGGCAAGTGATATCCTCATCCCACACCTCCTTTCACAGGGTAATGCAGACAAGTCTTTCTCCGGACTTTACAGAAAAATCAGCAAACATCAGAACATTTTTAAAAATGCCTTGCAACTCTGTTGCAGAGTAGGGACTCAGCTTTTCTGAAACTGCTGCCTGCTTGCATTTCTCTCTGTGTACAGAATAACACACAGGAAATAAAAGGGTCTTGGAGGCAACAAAAATATATCCTCTTGAATGCTGGCCTAATTCTAAAAAGCCTAAAAAGAGGCTCAAGAACCACACTGTTATTTAAGACAGTATTTACATATGGGTGTATGATTTCTGGAGTCTGCATACAGGTTAAACTCATGTGATCAAGCTTCATACCTGCATTGTGCAGCAAAAAGATTTCTTAGTTCTTAAGTTTATTGAGCATCCTTTGTCTCATGTTACAAGCAGCAGCACTCATTCATTATTTCTCTCTCTCTCCATACTAATAATGAATTAATAAAATTATTGTATCTCTCCTACAATCACCTCTACTTTAAACTATTAACTACTTTGGTACTGTAGTAAGAAGTTAAGTAGTCACTTTGGTACTCTCTCATTAGTAAACACATGAAGGCAGCTGTTTATCCTCCTGTCCTTTTCTAATACTGTTTTTGGGCTATTGTTTTTGAGACAGGCTCTTGACATCTTGACACACACCAGATGTCTTGGGATCAGAGGTATAGAGGCCCAAGGTTAAGAGCCACCCAGCTTGCAAGGCTCAAAGAAAAAGCAAGTCAGCAAGGGACAACCTCATTGCAGTCTACAACTTCCTCAGTAGGGGAAGAGAAAGGTCAAGCACTGATTACTTCTCTGTGATGACTAGTGACAGGACCAAAAGGAATGACCTCAAGTTGTGTTAGGAAAGGTTTTGGTTGGGTATTAGAAAAAAGTTATTTTTCTAAAAGTTTCTTTTCACCCAGAGGGCTGTTGGGCACTGGAACAGGCTCCCCAGGGAAGTGGTCACAGCACCAGCCTGACAGAGCTCTGTGAAGTGTTTGGACAGTGCTCTCAGGCACATGGTGTGATTCTTGGGATGCCCTGTGATGAGGCAGGAGGTGGAATCAATGATCCTTGTGGGTCCTTTCCAACTCAGCTTATTTTGTAATTAAATAGTCTGCTGTCAAATCTGTATCAGTGTTAATGTCATCCAACAACTGTTTCAACAGATGGAGAAAATAAAAGGCTATATCCTGAACTTCTTACTTCAGCATATCAGTCAAGGAAACCTCTCATATTTTCTAATTCACAAATGTAGTATGACCCATTTCTTACTGAAAGTTTTGAAGGACTATGGTAACAAAATTCTTCTATGAAGAAAGAATTCTGAGGATGAACTATGCCCTGAATAAGGTGAAAGCATATTGTGCAATATTTCCATCCTGGTGCTTGATGAGTAGAAAAACTCTTCAAACTAACTTACTTCATCTTGTAATGACTCTTCAACTTGTTCATCATAGTCTTCGTCTTGTCTTTTCACTAAATTAAAAAAAAAAAAATTAAACTACTACCTTTCTATAAGTGCATAAGAAACCTGTGAAAGGGAAAAATTGTGCAGAAACAAATTTAGAAAGCAGGAAACAGTAGCTGAAGGTGTAACAGGAATTTTCCATTTTTAAGAAGCTTCAAAAAACTTTCACAGAAAAGGAAGTACAGGACAGCCCAGTTTAAGAATGTGTAAAAATGCACACAAAATAGAAACAAACACACCAGCTTGTCCACGAAGACAAGAAAAGTGCCTTAGAAATGCGAAACTACTATTGCTCTGAGAAAACTGCAAAGACTTCAGATGAAAAAATCCCATGGAAATGATAACACCATAGATGTGCACTGTCTTTCAAGTAAATCTGTCCATTAACGTTTGATTAAACTACACTGTTGCTGAAAATATGCCATCTTCATCCTCCAAGAGCTTACAAATACAACTCATGGATTCTGTTGGTTCACAGTCCAATTACTTTACATAAATATACAAATCAGTGAAATCTAAACAAAATTTTTCTCTGTGTTCAGAAATAATTGGAAATTCTGAATTTAAAGAACAGCCACATCACGTGTTAACAGGATTTGTGTTAACTTACCCTGTCTTAATTCTTGATTTTTAAAGTGCTCTTCTAGTTTTTCTTTCAGTATTCCTCCAAGTTCTTCAAAGTGTTCGTTGTTAAGGCATCCATCTCCCATTACCTCAACGCACTTGTGAAATAAAACAACCAGTTTTTCAGCTTTAAAAGCTGAGCAGTCTTAATGAAATCTTAGCACGCAAAGAGCATTAATACATGCTCTGGATCACTAGCAGGAATATTATTAGAAGAACAGTCATACTGTAATCAATGCTCAAATTATACCAGTAAGGCACAGTACCACTGTACATTTCATACCCATAATTTCAGTCACTCATGGTTAAAACGAAAAAATTTGGTAACTGTTTTAGGTTAATACTTTGGTATTCTTGCAAAACAAAATACAACTTTTTCCATCAGCTATAAGAACATTTATAGTCACAACAAATTTCCTGTAGAGGAAGCCTTGCATTTATTTGAGCCATTTAAAGGAACCCCAAACATGTCCGTTCTTATTTAAAAAAGCTACAAGCAGCAATGCCATGAAATTTGTAAGAATGTTACCTTTGCAAAAGAATGCATTATTTCTGAGAGGACATCAGACTCCGGCTCCGTCCCAATGGCTTTGATGAGAGCATCACACATGAAGTGCCACATCTGCGTGAGGTACTCTGGCCCACGAACCCTGGCACATTCAAGAAGGAGGGGCATGGACTCTGCTGCTGCCACTCGGACACGTGTCATTATTAAGGAAATGCAGCAATCAACACCAACAAAATGCTTAGAATTGAAGACCCCACCACCATAATAAAGTTCTTAGTTTTCTACCCGAAACTCATTTCATTACAATCCATGCATTTGATTTCTTAATTAGATATAGATTAAATCATAGGAAAATTACACTCTCTGCTATTTAGAAGTGGCTTCAAGCCTGTTTCAGGCCATGACAGAAAAGCTGTTCAAGTTCTCTTCTGCTTTGTTACACAAACATCACTTTTTCTACTGATTGCTTATTTCAAAAGAAACTAGGGGGAAAAGTAGGAATACATTGCCTAAAATAGGGTGTGCAAACCCACATTCTCTGAAACCATTTCTGCTATAAAGTCACAGACTATTTTAACACTAACTCTTCCAATTCATTTAGGAAAACAGCAAGCACAATTTTGATTCTAAGTTTCCATTTTCACAGTGGAATTCGTTAATAGGATATCATCATGGAAATAGAACTTCAACAAGGGAACCATCAGCTTTACAACTTGCTCTGTGTATTCCACAAATCCTTCTTTTAGCTCTTTTGCATAGCAAACCTGAAAAATAGAGCACAGATATGCCTCTTTTAAGAGAAAATACTTATCTTTTTCAACTAAGTAAAGATGAGAGGGAGATTCTTGAAAGTGCAAGGGTTTTTTAGTTTATTTTAAAAAACATGTAATAATCCATTTCCCTTCCCCCTCAACTGTGGTAATTTGAGAAACCCTGATAGCAGCATGAGTTCTCACTCTTAGGGCATGCATGTGTTTTTCAAACCCAATTCCAAAACAGCAGTATTTGCAAAAGGGAACTACTTTTTAACATATCCAATTCCTTAAGTTTTGCTAACAAAGGAAAACCATCTGTTCATTTAAAAAAATTTAAGCTCTTAACTAAACTATTTTTAATCAAGTAAACCACATGCAACTAAGTGTCTGTAATCCCAACTAAGTAGCATCACCCAAAAAACTCTTTCCTGTGAGACAAAAGAGTATTTTGGTTACAGATTTTGGCTTCAGACTCAATTGACCAGAAACACACAGATCACCAAAACCATTTTATTACTCACCAGCATTTGACATGCAGTTGCTTTTTCTTCAAGGCCTGCAGTTTTAATTCCAAAACTCTGCTGATCGCCTATGCTTACAAATTCCCAACCATCATCATCACTCATATTCTCCATATCTTGTGCTGTTACACAGAGGAGGAAAAAATCTGAAAGTGCTACAAAATAATTCAATGCAGTATACTTTTCAAGAAAAACATTATCTTAAACCTACTGTCTAAAAGAGCTACTTCAGGTTTAATGGATGCAGTCTTCATTAAAGGTCCCATGACAACAGGAAGGTACTGCTGAAATTCCTTTCCAAGAATTTTACACATTCTGGCCCATGCAGAGATCATGTAAGAAATCTAGAAAGAGAAGGCAGAATTTTCATGTCCCACATTTTATTGCAATGCATACTTAAAGGAAAGCACAAAGGAAATACATTACACAACAGGACTTCTGAAAAGAATTTGCCAGCAGTCCATAAAGCTTATTTCAAAGACAAGTAATCCAATATGCAATCTACACAAAACTGCATCTTCAGAAGACATCTCAAGTCTAACAACACCTTGACAGCATCTCTCATTGAAGTTGCTATACATGTAAAAATGTGATAGTGTAAGATTCATGATTGCATTGCAAGTGTCTGTTCTGAAAATTCTTTTTCTGAAATATTTCCCAGATTTAAACAATACTACCAAGCCACATTCCTGAAAATGGTAAAATAGAGCAAAAAAAGTAAAAAAAGGGTGCAGTACTATGTTTTCAGAGGAGTATTTGTTTTCAAACGTAACAGTTAAAATAGCTCTCTGCTCATTAGAACAGCTGCTTAACAAGTCTTGCTGATCTATTTATAAGAAGGTGACAGCAAGCTCAAATTTCTTCTGCAAATATAGGTCCTGGAAGTCTCATTTCCTAACCACGCTTCTGTGAAAGATTCTAGGGCCATCTCAATGTCAAGCTTTGTAAGACAGGCTGGACAATTAGCCTGAAGGGCCAGGGAGGGGGCAGAAACATCATGTATACAAGGGACATGTTTAATACCAATGAGCTATAAAGACACAATTTTAACATACCTGTGGATCATCATCTTCTAAATCACTGAAGTCTGTCTGTGTCTTCAATAATAGCTGCATTACATCTGATGCATCCTGCATAAACTAGATACAGGAAACAACTATGTTTTTAAAGGCAAATTAAGATGCTACTTCTCAGAGACTTTTTAAAATGCCCACTTAAATTAAACTTTTTCAGGCATCCACATACAAAACTATACTAAGTTCCCTTTGAACTGCATACATTTTGCCCCCGCACTGCCTAACTGTGATGCCATGTAATTTCTCTTAAGGCAAAAAAAAACCTCAAAAGAAGAAAAAATTCTTGCTTTCAACATTTTTCAGTGTAACAAGAATTACTTAAGCTACAATAAGATTCTATTGCAAATTTGTGAACCTAAGCAGCAACACAGTCACCTCAGAAATGGAAACATAAAGACAAGCATAGAAATCAGTAACAACATAGCTGTATGTTTAACAAGAGATTATATTAATTCAGTGCTAATACCAAAACCAAAGGCATTTAAAAATATATTTAGACCATTACATAAAATCCAAGCTTACCTTTTCTTTGCCAACAGCAAGACCAATTAGACTGATGCATTCAATAGTCTTTCCTCGTAAAAGTCTTAATTCCTTCTGTACAGCATTTTCAACAATGTGTTTTAAGGAGGGCATAAATAAATCATAGTAGGGAACAAACTTCTCCTCTACTGTATCTGCAACTGACGCAATTGAAGTCACAACTTGCTCCAAAACTAGCTTAGTGCCTTTCTGTATCAACTTGGAAAGAGGAAGAATAAAGTGTTATATTTCTAAAGCACACATTTTACTTAAAAGCATGCCAAATGCAAAAATCTGCTCTTGCATATATGCTAATTCTTGTCAGTTTAGACCAACATCAGCAGATATGTATACTGGCTCATTTCTGAGGTCTTAGTTCAGCCATACTTATTCTGCCTATGTGACAAGGTTACCCTCCATTAAACAATTTGTTCAGTGTATTATACCTCTTGTAATTTTATCACCATAATGGAATGAAGATGCTTCACTAGATTATCCAAATATGGAACAAGCAGTGACTTGGGACAATCTTCAGTGAAGTTTATGAGTGCTGCAGCTGCATGGGCTTGAACACGCTGGCTGCCTTGATCCTCCATGGTTTGTAGGAGAGCTCCTATCACCTAAAAATGAAATACTCCTTTTCAGACAACAAGTTTCTGAAGGGGACATAGTTTTACCACATTTTTTCCCTACTACTCTACTACTTGCCTTCTCATGAAATTTCTTTTGAAACCCAGGTGCAAAGTCAGTTGCCATTTGTCCAACAGCGTTACAAGCGGCGTATCTTACTCTGGGATGCTGAAAAAGTATTTCCCTCAAACAGTTAACAAGCAGTTATAAGAGCAAAAATTAAAACATTTTAAAATAATTACTAGAACTATACTCACAGGATCCTGAAGGAATAGCAAAACGAAATTAACTATTTCATTTAAAATTCCCTCCATCTGTTGGTGGCAACCTTCTCCAATGGCAGAGAGTGCCATCAAGCCAGCATGCCTGTATTTCCAGTCAGCTACAGAGAGTGAAAATGAAGTGTTACTCATTTTGGAAACTACCAAGAACCACAAAGATGAATCACCTTTTCTTTGCAGGGGCTGGGGGACACAGGAGGAGGCAGAGTGAAGAACAGGAGATGGAAGGGAAGTTAATGCATCTACTTGATTTGTTAAATACTTTTCCATTTTCCTTATACATACTTCCAGAGATGCACAAAAAATTGAGTGTCTAATCCAGGCCAAATCCAGACCTAGAAAAAAGAATTCTTAACTGCTGATACAAGTAAGTACATAGTACTAATAACTGGAAACTGCATTTTAATTAAATGAGCTGACTAGGCAAACATCAGGACAGTATTTTTATTATTTTTATTTCCCTCTCCCCCATCTTTTTTCTGTTTTAGTAACTTTGGAAGAGCCCATACCTGCCTCAAGAAAAAGGTCTAATGACTCAAACAATATCGTAATTTAAAACAAATAAATGATTGGTATTAAATCTTCCAGCAGTCTTCTCAAGGCTGCAGGAACAGTAACATTCCACTTATGATGTAAACTTTCCCCACCTCCAAGCTGTATTAACTTATTCTCAGAGTAGTGGGTATTGTTGAAATGAATCTTTCATGCCCCTCTCTCTGTTTTTTTTTTGAGCAACATGTGAGAAACTCCAATTTCTTTTATTTCTTTTTTACAAAAATCTTTCTCTGTGCTAGAAATCATTGGGATTACAGAAGAGAACACCAAAGGAATAAAAAGGTTTACCAAATGACCTGTGGGAAAGGCATGTTACAGAACTTATCTCCCAAAATAGCACAATATTTCATTATTGCTAGTAACATATTACATTCCTGGAATGAAGAACATCACAGTTCAGAGCAGTAGAATCCTGGCACTCAAGCTTCTGTCTGACCAGGATGCGATGAAGTATCATCTTGACAGAAGGTACAACAGAAAAGCAGCAGTTTATTTTGTGCTATTTCAGTTCATTAGATGTTCCTAGTTAAGCCTAAACCTTGTGACTCCCACTGCATTACTGTTAGCATGTATTCCAAACTTGGAATTAATGAATCTACAAAATGAAACACAATCTTCTTTGGACCATCTGGCCGCTCAATCAAAACTCCAAAGTCTTAAATTATTATTTCAATAAATATTTGTAAGAAAGAGGGGATAGGAGAAGGAAAAGTTTGACTTCTGAGAGTACTGTAAATGTTTTAATCTAAGGGTCTTCATCTTTCCTCCCAAGTCCCTAAGAGTGAGAGCTTCTGATCCAAACAACATCTTCTGTATTTCCCTTCTCCAAAGGGTATTAATGGTTACGGACAGCTCTGACCCACAAGAAAACAAGCATCAGGCATGAATTGCATCACCTCCCCTTCACAGGAGTCAAGTCTTTCAGTGATTATTAGACTCCACACTTCTCTGAATGTACTACAAAATTAGCTAGTTGCTAGCCTAGAAGCTACCAACACTGAGTCAGGTTAGCTCATTTCATAAAAAAAAACTTTCTTTACAAAAAAAACTTTAATTCCAAACAGACTTTGTAAGCGTTCATTCACAGCAGGTGCTACCTTGAGTAGCCCTCTGTTCCATACCCAAAATGCTAACAGCCTTTTCTGGACTGGTCATGAAGGCAGAAATAGCACCCAGAACTTCTGTGTTATCTTCTACTCCAAAGGCTCAAACCACAGGTCAAGTGAAAGTGCATGAAAGCAATGCACAGTATTTTTTTGAATAATTGGCTGAGCAGGCATTACAGGTATTTTAAGAGGAAAATAAGCATACAAAAAAACCTGATAAGAATATATAGAAACACCTCATGAAACAAGTATTAAAATCAGCATACCAAATAGACAGACAGCCTACCAATGACCTCTGTCTATCAAATTCCAGGGGGAAAAAAACAACAAGTTTTCCTCTACGAACTGTAACGTATTAAAATTTCCCTTAAACGCAGCACTTCTGAAGAAGCAAAAACACTGAGCTACAGAAAAACAGGTGGCACTTTAGACAAACTTAGGGTACTGTGAGGGTCTGTTTAGGGATCTAGAGAGAATATTTTGAAATAAAAAACCCCAAGTATTCCCTTATTTTTATGTAATTCCCAGTGTTTAAAAAAATTGTATTGTTTTTATGACATCTCTGCACAGCTGTCCATGTATCAGAAAAATGTTGTAATGCACGCTATATAAGTTTAATATATCAGTCTAAGAGAAGGTATAAATTTTCAAGTTTACAGCAAGCATTTACAGTTTTTGCTGCTGACATCAAAAGTGGAAATGTATAGTAATATATCAAGTAGCTAAACATGAAGACCTAAGAGGTATTGAAATTCCTGGAAAGGACAGAATTGTTAAAAAATAATAAAAGAAAATGCCGTTACTTACGATTCTGAAGCATTTGCATAATATGTTCTTTAATCATAGGCAAAACAAGTTTCCCTCCAAGGCCACATGCCATCCTGTCCAGCGCACTCTCACCAGCCACTGCATTGCTAAATATCGATTACACAAATATCAGTGGTTTGATATCTACAATAAAACAAGCAGTCCAACAGAGAGCTCTTTCCTGCAGTTCTAGTCTTCAAACTTTTGCCATCTGAAAACATGAGCCTCTTCAAGTAAATAAACCATACCCAAATCTAAAAATACACACACCAGTCACAAAATAGTTATTTACTATTCACTGAAACATTTATTATCTGCAGGCCACTAATTAAGTCTACTACTAAAGAAACTTGAGTCTTACTAGCACTAGGTCCAAAGGTACAGACTGCAGTTACACACACCTGGAAAGCTGAAACTAAATTTTCAATGAATTAAGCAATAATATTGGTCATTGCCTTTTTGTCAGAACATAAACCAGTTCAGACTTGCTATGATTCAGGTGAACCAGCAGAATTCAAACTTTGGCACACAGGAGACCTTTCTTGTACGGCTGTACTCAGTAACACGGTCTCTTGTCAACGATTCAGGCAGAATACATCCAGTCCAGGTGACCAATTTGTGACTCTTGGCCAGTTAGAGAACTTAGAATAGCCCAACATTATCTGTGCAAAGTGATTTGTTCCACCCAATAGAATTATTCCCTACAAAAAGGCAAGAAAGTTTCCAGGATGTAGATAACTGTAACTACTGTTACAGTCTAGGTATGACTGGCAGTATAGTAACTCAAGATTATTACAGTCCATCCTAGACACCCATGATGATGAAAAAGCTGAGTAATGGTTCAGAAGGAATCAATCTCCCCGTTCTTTAAAGTTTTAGTCAGCTGGGTCAGAAACAGGTCTTCAAATTACTATGCTTGAATCCCCAAATCTCATTACAAACCATAAATAATCTAGAAACTCACATGTTGTGAACAAAGGTGATTGTGAAAAGGTATTGACAGCATTGTATTTGTCCCTCAGATTGCTCATGTTCAAATAACAGACACATTACCAGCAGGACAATGGAGCATGGGCACACAGGGTTAAACTGGAGCAAACTCATCAAAGTTAACAGCAGCTTTCATCTGAAATTCCATTCCTTGAGCTTTCTTCCCATCATTAATTCACACATTCAGTTTCAAGAAATAAAGATTATATAGAGAAATGACCACACACCTTCCTCTAATGTTCACAAGGCTTTTGCCAAGAAAAGAGGAAGTCGAATTAATCTTTTCCTCCTTTAGAATTTCACTCCTTTATGAAGCTGGAGCAACAAAAAGCTGGAAATGCTAAAGTATTCCCTGCTGTATTTGTGTGGGCTGACTCATATCCCCATTCATCAGATCTGAACACACCCTAACTAGGGCGCAGCCTGATGATCATTAGCCTGTTCCTGGGACTGCACAAACATTTCAGGCTTCTTATGAAGCTACAAAGACCCAAGCACCAGGAGATGTCAGCATGCACATCAGCCACTGAGCTCTCCACAAAGGTGAGCTTCAATGGTGGGAAGCACATAGCAGCACTAGTAGTGACCCTGCTAAAAGAAAAACTGCCCTCACACACCATCACCAGAGACCAGCTCATGTCCAGTTGTTTGTGTCTAAGCCTCAAACTCTCCTTTTACTTCGACGGCCAAAAGATCTCCTTCAGGCTAAAGTTGTTGAGCATAACTTGTTTTCTGATCTGTGCTCACTCTACTTGTGACTTCTAACAAAGAAAAGGAAAATTTTCATTATAAAATCCATAGGCAGCTAAGCTGTATTTAGAAGAACAAAGTTATTCTGCTGATAATAAAGAGAAAATGGCATGCCTCAAGTGCACGATTCAGCATACTTACTAAGCTGCCTAAAGCAAACCATCTGAATAAATTTCCACACCCTGAAAGGCTTGATAAGAATATGAACTTGAATATTCTATTCCCCCTTGAAATTTTATTGACTGAAAAGATTCAAATACTTAACAAACCTGAATGTAGTGGTTGTGCCTGACACCTGTATAGAAAAATTTTGGCAAATCTCAGAAAAATCTGAGGAAACAGATTAAAAGGGTATGGTTTAATACGTGAGGGAGAGAAGAAGGGACAGCTCACTTACAATTTCATAATCAAAGGAAACTAAAAAGATTATTTTAAGTAAGGCAAAGATTAAATGGATTATTTCATAAATTCCTGTGTATTGGTTCTACAGGTGTCTTTACATGCCTGCTATCTATCAGAAGTTGCTTTACAGCTCAGGGTAAACGAGCATCTCTTCTATTGTCTATTTTCCTGTGAAGATCTCTAAATGTTCTGAGAGAAAATGTCTCAAAACACTAATTACATCTGAGTCTGGATGAGCCAGGTATGCCAAAGAAGTGTCTAGACTGGTAAATAAACATCCATGTCTTTATAGAAGTGTGGAGATAGTTACCTCCTACACCTATTTCTGCTTTCTTCCACTTCACTCTAACAGCAGCTGGACAAGAGCAGATGTAACAGGATGCTTTATGCAAACCACTATTTTAGTAAAAAGTTGGAGCAAGCTACAAAGCATGTAGGAATAAGCAAATCCAAATGACTGGACATCTTGAGATCTTTCTTGCCTTACACACAACAAGACAAGCTATTGCTAGCCATACCAAGGGATGTAAAATAATAGCAAAATTGTGGTATTTTTGGACTAGGTGAAATCCAACAAGGAATTCTGCCATGCATGATGACATCCTTCCAAAGTCATCTTTTTTCTAAAGCAACACATTTTCAAGGGCATAGATACAGGAAAATACAAAGACATTGGCTGTGGATGATTTAACAGGTCAATATACTTCAACATGGCATCCATCTAACCTCAGGACGAGCCCTAAATTTAGAGGATTAGGAGGCACTGACTTCTGAACTGAGTAATTTAAATGACAGAAAAAACAAAAGGTAAAGGCTTTGAAAAGCTACAACAGTACAAAACAGCACACACGGGGATATGCAACTTGTCTAATTACAGCAAATATGAAAACTGAAGTAATTTACTTCCTTGCTGAACACTACCTAAGTAACCTACATATAAACTGCTCATGACTGAAGGAACAGAATTACAATAGTTATTTGAATATAGAAAAAGTAATGCACTACTTTTGCATTTGCATTCTGCACTTTTAATGTGCCTTTAGCCACAGCCTTGATAAAACATTGTAACAACTGGTTTCATAATTACCTGTCAAAATCATCATCTGCAAGCTCATCTGCATTTGCCCAATCTTCATCTTCTTCCAAGTCAACCATCATTGCTAACATCTGAGGAACTGAAAAAATAGTTCTAAATTCAGTCTGATCTCTTAAAATAGATTCTCAAATAACAAGTATGAATTTCAAGTTTTCTCCATTCAAAAACTTTTGAAGAAAAAAAACCAACTTTTCTTCCAGTAGCAGATGGCCAGGTCTGTCAAACTGCATCAGCCAATAATCCAGAATTGACTGCCAGAGAAGTATTTCCAGAACATTCAAATTGAGAGTAAAAAATCTTGAGTGTATAACTTACCAATACTCAAAAATTTTTTTGTAGATCATGACAATTGTAAACAGCAAATTCCTTAATAAAGTCTATATTCTTGAAAGAGTTAAAAACAGTATTATATGCCTTAAGAACTCTGATATACTTCCTTATTTTTTCTGAAATTCTGACATCATCCTTTGAACATTTACTAATGAAAGAGACTATTAATAAAGAAAGAATACTACTGAACCCGTAGTTTTATTAACATAATAAATTTTGTTATCTATTTATACAGTGGTTGCTTAGCATAAAGCTTTTCTCTTACAATGAGGCCATGGTTTAGAACTTGAGATTTCCTTTTTCCCACCTAATGCATTTTTTTCTTTTGTATAATGAACATATCTTGCACATTATAATCCACCAGTTTTCTACTTCTACCTCTGTAGTTTGATTTTCTCCTTCTACCTCTGCAGACTGTCCATTCCTTCTCATTCTAAGTCTTTATGGAGACTATTACACAATCTCTACCACAGCAATTAAACTATTACGCAATAAGCATTCTTACGAGTTCTCACAGGAGGAAGCAGCACAGTGGTTTGTCTGCTCTAAGTCTGACAGTTGCTGTGCCCTTCAGAAGCACAAGGGGTGAAAAGTCTACCTTGCACTTTCAGAGCAAAGGTGCTTTTAAGCACTTCTTTAGTCTGTATCACACAGCAATCACTCAGAGCAGTTGTTTGAATTTAGTATCATTTATGCAACAAAGTTTCACTTTGACCTGGAAACAAAAGATTTCAGTCAAATACTCAACCTTTGACCTTTAACAACCTTTTTAGCACAGCCTACCACACACCTTGAAGACAGACGTCACAGGTAACTGCCCTTTACAGCAACCCACCTGAAAAACTAGTAGACATCCAGTAAATGTTCATGCTGCTGAGATTTACTGGAACTGATCAAGTATTGTAATCTACCACAGAGACAACACCCTAAGCAAACTCACCACCACATATCTGGACAGATGAGAAATTTCTGGTCAATTGATGACAGAAAAACATATTGCTCACTGATAGCATTGTAGGGCAAGTATCAAAAAAAGGTCAAATTATGGATATATTTGCTTGATGTGGGTATGTATTTTCAGACAGAGAATATTTTATGGCTACAAAAACCTCCAGAGGGCTCTTATGTACTATCAAGGTAACTTAACAGACACTACGGTATCTCTAGCATGATGCCCACATGTCAATTTTATATACACTGATTAGGCCTCAAAAACCACCAAAGTGTTACAGTCCAGAAGATTTTTCAGACACAGACATGCGTAAGTACACACATGAGAACCATAGATTGTAGTCACATCAGTGTTTGTTGCTACTAACAAACAAGCCTGAGAACACACTCTCATCCAATGTTCTCTGGCCATCATTATATCTAGAACCTACAATATCTTGTTTCTTCTTGATGTTTTGCATGAATGTGGCTGCCAGTATGTGTAGCTTCACAAAGAGTTTTTAAAAAAATATGGAGCATGCATAGAAATTTCAATGTTGTCCCAACAAGCTGTCAAAATTTAATTACTGCCAATATATAGACTCTTACAAACAAGTTAAGCCTAAGCCCACTAAGCCTGCTTCTTATCAGAGCAATAAAACTCTCTGCAATCCTGTGAGTTTAAGAAGGGAAGTCTTAATCCAAGCAGATTCCTGAGCAGCTAACTGGCACACAGGACACAGACTCCTAAACCTGCACTGTGCTCAGTAAAACCAGCACAAGATGACAACTTTGCCTAAGTCCCAATTCTGGTTGTGAGTACCAAGTGTTTTAGCAACTTCTCAGTTGAATGAAAACAGAAAGCCTTTTAAACTAAGACACAAAGCCAATACAAAAAGCAATCCTTTTTTGCTACCTTTTTATCATTCCCTGAACACAACTGCTTTACCAGCTCTGCAAAATAAATGTCTTTCTCCTTAATGATCTATTAATAATAATACTAATTTTATGATGAATCACAAATGAAAGGCATTTCATTTCCATTTCCATTTCACTTCTATATGCTTTATCTTAATAGAAGTATTTCATTTCTAAACAGCAACTAGCGACCCAAAATAATAGGAATACATTCTAAAGAGCTAAGAGGTACTTCTCTCCCGAACAAATAAGAAGTTTGTAATGATGTGGGGCAGCAAGAATCAAGCATTAATAATTCCAACAAGCAACAGGATGAGTGAAAATAGAGTGTTCTGAAAATCTACATATTTCAAAATATGTTCTAAAGAACCTCTTCTTAAAAAACTATTCCACTGGCAAACAAAACTTCTCATCAATATTTTAAACACTTAAGCCAAGCAGATCCAGTTTACAACATTTTCCAACAGAAGTTTTATAATTTTAGTGACATCTATACACCTTTCCTTAGGCTGAGCACACAGCAAAATTGTAGTATTTTTGAGTGGAGCACATAGCAAAAGTTGCTTTTATGCAAGTTTCAGAAAACAAGCAATAATTTAGACAAACACAAGTGTGACAGGGAGGGAAAAAGCAGGCTACACTGCTCTGCCAGTGCCCTGATCTAGTCAAATAAAACGTTTAAAAGGCAAAGAAACACCAGTGCAAACAGCATTGATGCTGGAGCTGCCCAGAAGACATTTATTTTCAGCATTTCAAATAATAATGTATGATTTCAAAAGTGCCTCTTCAAAGACTCTACCATCCGTATGTTAAAGAGACTAATTAGATTATTTCTATGTATTTATACCAGCATCTGAGTTTTTAATTCACAGCTTTAACTCACCACTGATGCTCAATATGCATGCTGAATTCCTTCAGTCTTGACTTGCCAGCACCATAGAGTATCTGGTCTACATACCAAAGTCCAAATGTAGAACTTCAGAACTAAATGCCTTTTTTTTCGTTACAGTAAAATTTTCCAAAGCCAGCCGAAAAGCATGCAAGTAGTGTTTTCCTTGGAAACATCTAATAAAAGTCTACTGTATTTTTATTCAAATTTTTAGTGCTGCATAGGCATGGATTAATTTATGAAGAGTCATAATAGGAAGGGGGTTACTCCATTAGGTGACACTGAAATGAGTTTTCTTAAGTTATGAGCACCAGCAAACTCTCACATGTGGTTTTGCCACTGACCAACAGCAAAGTCAATTTAATACTGTAAAGGAAGACTGTTTCAACAAAGAAAATGAGGAAAATACTTACTGGCTTGTGCAATAATATTTGTATGCCTCCTCAGCATAGCAGCAGCAGTTTCTGACAAGGCCACAATTACTTCAAGTGCCAACTGACGCTGCATGTTACTTAGACTGGCATCTGCACACAACTACAACCCAAAAGATTAGAGCAAACGGTTAGAACAGAAGTTTTGGGGTGGAAAAAGTGATTCTTAAAAAACATTCCTAGCTTTACCTTCAGAGTTAGCTGCAAAGTAGCTTCTAAATGTGGTCGTAAATACTTAGGAACAGAATCTGCAATTTCTACAAGGGATTTCAGAACAGAATCATCATTTTGGTAGCAGGAATCATTTAGAGCCTATAAAAAGATAAGATTAAATAAGATTAAATAAAAACAAACAACATTATGAATAGGACCAGCGTTATAGAAGGAATTTCATTAATTGTATTCTTGTTTCTCTGAACAGTCCCATTCAGTATTAATAGCTAAGCAGCCAAAGCCTGAGGCCACAAGAACTGACCAGAGTAAACTTTTTGTTAAAACTAATGCTTCTAACAATGAAGTCTCTGACTCCAGCAGATGCAAGCTGGATTAAGAAGATAAGAATCAATCAGACAATTCCAAGAGAATGAAATAACTTCATCAGATCAGTCTTGCAACAGTGAAAACCAGTAAGAAATCAAGAGACCACCAACCAGAAGTAAGTGGCTGGGGACTGGGCCATCAGTGGCATATGTACAACTGAGAGACATGAATTGGGGCAGGAGTCCCTCTCTGGAGGCACCAGCTCAGGCTGTAACCTGAGAACTAATAGAATACAGTTAATCAGAAGCCGTCACTCCAACTTTCAGCAGAGTCAGACCCTGCTATGGTGACCTGTGTGCATAAATCCATAACAGGATTTAACAATGCAGCATCCAAAACGACAAGTTTTCTACAACTAAGTTATGACTCACAGTGTTCAAATCTAACACTGCAGACAATCAGAAAGAATAAAGGTCACACATCAGAGGCTCCAACATGCAAAACTACAGAGCTCTGACAAGAATTTTGAAATTCATTTAAAAGGAACTAACTCTGCCTGAAAGAAGGAAAATGAGCCTAACTCCTCTTTTGCCTGTTACGTGAGAAAAGTTTTGAATAGCTTATGCTTATAAACACCAGAAACCACAAGATTAAAGAGGTTTTTTCCAAGACATCCCTCCAGAGCCACCAAATTAAAGCAGACCTTTCAGCCTTCAGCCACAGACATGGAAAAGAGAAAAAGAAGTCAAGTTTTTTGCAACTATCTTTCCTAACCCATATTCACATTCTGAAAAGTAATTTAAAACTTACTTTTAACTGATCAGGGTGATATTTTAATGCCAAAACAGAACACTGTTACTCAATGGTGTTAGAATCTAGAAGGAAACAAAACTCCCAAGAAAAGTCTTTACACTCACTTCTGAGATTTTGAAAGTAATTTTCATTAGCAAAGTATTTTATGTCTTCCTAATGGTGAAACATTTTTTGAAGTGAGTAACTAAGTAATTTTTAATATTTAAGTCTAGAATTCAATGTTTTTGATAATGGCAGTTATATAACCCACACTTTCAACACAGAAGCAGCATCTTCTAGAGCTAGAAATGTTCTGAAAAAATCTGGGAAAAAAAAAAATCTGTCACGGTTAAGGCCTTTTGGTCTAATAGCTACAACATCCTCTGATTCTTTGAAATAACAATGTAATATTTACTGGAATTTTCTGCAAAACTGTATTTTACACTAATTGCAACTCTGACAGTTTTTTAAAGCAAGACCGGTTTTCTGAAGAAAGCAGCTCAAAGTGAAAAGTGAGCCCTAAAAGGCAAAAGCACTTTTCTGTAGTATCAAACAACATCCAAGGAAGTCAGTGAAATTCCATCTGCTTTTACCTCCCTTTGCAAGAGAAAGCTTTGGGTAAAAGTTTCAACTGTCAGTTTTTAAAGTTCAACTTCCAGCATAACCATTATATCTCTCTTGTACTAAAAGGACTGATATGCCAAGTCAGAATTTTACTTTTACGTTTTTTACCACATCAGTGTTTCAACAAAATGAATTTCAACAGCAACAAAAAAAGCATCCAACTGTCTCCAAAGGTCACTCACCACTATTCTAACACATTCCTATTTATAAACTTGGATCTTCATATCCATCTTGTGTTACCACAGCCAGAAATCTAGTTCTTCTTGCAGTAAGTACTTTAAAAAGACAGATTTCATAGCATAGCTCTGTGCCCTGTATTAGCAAAAGAAAGCTTGAAAATTTGAGCCAAGTGCGTATGTTGTTACAGTGTCTAAATAGTGTAATAGTAGCATTGAAACTTACAGCACACAGAGCGGGCTATTAGCCCGAAATCTAAAACCCACACATTATTTAAGTGCCACACATCAAGACAAATGGTATGAGCACCCCAAACCCTGCCTTGCCCCCACTTACACAGTACTGTGTAGCCAAGGTCCTCTCAGGCAGTTACAACTTTTAAACACCAAAATTGTTATTGACAAAGGCACAGACAGGGACTAACCACCAAATAGAGACCTCAATATAAAAAAACTTTTACATATTATAGCCCATTTCAAGTTCAGATGATTTGAATAAATTCCTCTCAGTTTGCATTTAAGATCAAGCAGAATTCCATCAGTTGCAGATGACAGTAGATTTGGCAAAATTTTTCTTCAGCTTGCCACAAAGCACACACAGTTTACAGCTCTCACTGTCAACAGGAACCTGCTGTTCTGACTGTGGTGAGAAGTCTGTCTTTAATGTAAATTTACCCTAATTTAAAATCACCAGAAGTTCACTTCCTGTGTTATCATAGGTACTTAGTTGCTTCCACTGTTTCTTGATATAGAAAGGGAAGTGTACTGTATAATTGTCATCCTTCAGAGCTGCAACCATTTCTGTCTCTGGTTTGGTTTACAATAGGCTTCTCTGCAAAAGTAAATAACCTTACACTAGAATTTCAACTTTTGCTCAAATTCATCCATCCAAGAGATCTAATCCAGCTTCAGAAATTATATGAAGCTTAAAATGGCATTTTATTTGCAATTTCCTAATTTATCAAACAATAAAGATCATTTCTACAGACTCTTGTTCTCAGGCTGAGAATCTATATTCAGAATAATTCTGTTTCCTCTAAAGTGAAGAGATACAGGATATCACAAGTCCATGAATTCCCCAATTATAGATTACTTCAAATCTCAGGGTAGCCCATATTTAAACTATATTTCAGTATCATGGTTAATTTAAAAGCTGTATAACTTTCACCTATATACCTCACGAAGAAATTTAACTAATTTATCTCTGTAACACCGCCTAAGTTGATCAGCACTGAGCTATTTTCCTTAAAACCCTATCAATTATCCTCTGTTTGCAAAATTCCTTATTAGCCTCCACTTCATCTGCTGGCAAGTGCTGTCTGGCTAAAAGGCTCAGTTAATTCAGGTCTCAGCAAAAATTCACGAATTTGCAGACCAATAATTTCCATTTGTATATAGTCAATACAGATGGTAATGGCACATTTGAGTGTAACTTGTTTGGTTTCTTACCTGCAACATTCCAGGTAGCAAGTCTGCAAAATGTTTAAGAAGGGGAGCATTGAGTTCATTAGCAAGCACAAATGCAGCTGCAGCTCTAGCAGATAAAGTCTTGATCTAAAAGACATGATTGGAGAATTAAATGTGAGAAGCTAGTACTGAAACATGCCTCTGTTAGTTTTTAACATGGGATTTTAAATTTTACTTCAAATTAAGGTAAAGTGGTAATGAAGACCTTCAGCATCTACATTGTCTACAATACAAAAAATTTACCATATGAGGCGAGTAGTGGCAAGTAGTCCCTAGTTTTACTTTTTGTTTTGGTAGTTTTCATTTAATGAAAGAAAAGAGGAAAAAACCCTATTGTTTTCAACCTCCATCAAAACTTCAAATGTGCATGCAAGTGTCAGTCTCATTTTTCAAGAAGCATGATCTAAGTGTGTAAGACATGCTTCTTTAAAGGCATGACTTGTGGTTCTTTAGAAAATGCTATTCAGTTGACTTTCAAAGGTCAGAAAAAGTAATCCTTGGGGGAGCAGCAAACTGAGCCCATATATCACAGCAGGGTTTCCTATCCTTGCCCAGCATTTTCCATAACAAGAGAAACATTTTCAAAGTACAATTCTCTGCACAAATCAATTAATCTGAAGCCTTCCAGAAAGGCAAGGCTTGCTTACACACCCTTAGAGCAAAACATGCACAAACAGTTCAAGGAGCTGTCTTATATTCAGAATTTTGAGATGTATCATGTACAGATACTGTATGTACAGACATGACAGACTTACACTGTTAAACACAAAGGCCAGAAAGAGAATTTAACAAGGAGTTTCTGACCCCTCAATGCTGCTGGCTAAAACCCCATCTGCTTGGGGCCACTGCAACTGGGTTTACCCAAGCACAACTAGGGAAGAATCTGGGCCTAAACAACACAGATATGAGCAGCCAGTCAGCTTTAGGACCACAAAAGCCTTTGGTTTTGCAGCAGGCACAGTCAAAACTCCGTATGTACATCAGTTTCAGGTAATGCAATTCTCTGGCTGAAATCTATGGTTTAACCTTTATCTTTCAGACTACTGCACTGAGTTTTTATGCTCAGAACATACTAAAATCCCAAAAGAACATAAAGGTCTTACTGAGGGATGCTCCTGATCTTGCATACACTGAACCAGCATTCTCTTAATGACCTCCAAATAGTGTTGCTGTTGATTTCCAAAAATCCCAGGAAAATTCCTAAAGGGAAGACCAAAACATTAATAAAAATTCACACAAGATAAGGTTAAACTGCTACTTCAAACTTATCCATTGTTCAAGTTACAGGTTGTAACTGTACACATTTGAGTTAAGTAAGCCACAATACAAGAAAATAAATGAAATAAATATGATTGCTAGTTAATTACGTGATGACCATTTTTCTTTTATTTTCAGACATGATTTGGCTATCCTACAAAAATGTAGCTTACCAGAAGATATGTAGAGCAGCCTCACGCAGTCCCACATTCTGAGAGCTGACAGAGTCAAATAAGAATTTCAGAACTTCTGGCCACTGGTTGTTGCCATCTTCATCTACAATAAAGACAACAAAGTTTTAGGATAAGCAAACTTCAGAATGATGAGATATCAATTGTGCAGTAAAACCAGTCATCACTGACTCCCTGATCTGAAGATGTGCTTAAGTCACAATGTAAAATATTGTGAAATGTTTAATCTAAAAGCACTTCAGAACAGAAGATGATCTCTGTTTACTGCTATATAGCAGTACTCAAAAAAAGAAACTGATGCAATGTTCAGCATAACTCATGACAATTTACACATAACTGGATTTATAAACTTTAATCTCACCTAAACTCGAGCAATTTAAAAAGCAGAGTTTAAGAATCTTATTTTTATCTGGTCAAGAACAGTGTGAACAAATACTAGGTTCTATTATAAGCCATGGAATCAGTTAGCACACCATGTGCAAACGCCTAAGTAGGACTAGAGAACCAGAGATACAAATACAACTACTATCAATACATAAACATTTTACTACAGTATCAATTTATATAAATAAAGTACCTATTAAATTCCTGGCCAATTCAGCGACTATGTCACATATTTTCTTTCTCATAGTGGACTGCCCTTCTAACTGGATAAAGAGCAGCAATTCACTCTTGACTGATGTCTGATCCTCAGGTGACAGAGCTGGATAAACTTCTTCAAATGCAGATGACAACAGGCGGCGCAGAAGGACAGCTGCCATCTGCCGAGCCTGTTGAAGGAGAAGTGTGTGTGTTAAAGTGTTTGATATGATAATCATGCTCCTATACACAGCAACATCGACATCATGCTTCCAAATGACACTTCCATTGTGTAGATTTCTTTGGTGAATGGAATACCTCTCAAGCAACAGATGACAATTATGATAGTAAAAAAAAAAAAACCATAGTAAAGAAACATCATCTTACAACCATGTTTCTGACAATTACAGCCCTTCAAAGAAATAATCACAGTACTGAGGTATTCAAGTTTTTCCTGCAGCTGAACCTCAGACATATTTTGTGGCAAGTTAAGAACTGAGCTTTGTTATTGAAAGACTTTTAAAGCATGAATTCTTTCTATTTTAAATGGCCTAATGAGGTCATAATCCAGACAGGTTTTTCTGGATTAAAAAGTGACTTACTGGGGCAACTTTATCAGATAATTAACCTGTAAGCCCTCCTTCACTTTCTCAAACAACTAAACTTAAAGATTCAGGAACCTACAGTTAGAATTTGGCAAATAAACCTCTTCTCTGAACAATAAAAAAACCACATATACAAAAAGAAAACCCAATTCCAAGTCAAAGCAAAGCTTTCAGTGTTTTGCAAACCTATGATGAAACCTGTTTCTTTAAACTTGAACTTAAACATAGGAACCTCAAAATCACATATTACAATCTTGTTTCCTGTATGTGTACACCTATTTTACAACAGTATCATTTACATATCCATATTTATTTACAATTATACAAGAAATAGAAGCAAAATCATGGCTTAGTAATTCAAAATTAATAGAGCAACACATGCAGTAAAGGCAAAAAAAGACACATGAAGCTCTCTGAATAACTTCATAGAATGTTCACCAACTGGTGTTTAAGGACACACAGTAATTAAAAATCACCACCCAAACTTCTGAAGTTTAACACATGTAACAAAACTTTCAG
The DNA here is from genome assembly GCA_013399835.1 of Leptocoma aspasia. Lineage (NCBI taxonomy): Eukaryota > Metazoa > Chordata > Aves > Passeriformes > Nectariniidae > Leptocoma > Leptocoma aspasia. The sequence goes on from VXAX01007965.1 coordinate 2,433,475, forward strand.
TGAGCTAAATTCTCACAGAAAATAATCCAAACTCAATTTTTTCCTAAGATATTCTTATTTAATGTGCACTTGAATGACAAACAGTGTCATTTATAAACCTTTGAAATTCAAAACTGTTCAATGAGCAGCAAAAGTAATCAATTCCAATTTCTCAATAATGATACTACGGCATAACCTATAGATGTGAAACACAAACTGCTGCAAAGTGTCAACTTCCAACATACCCTGTAAATACCAGGTATTGCTAGAACATCATCGAAGATACTATTCTTGTGTTCTGCAGTCTCCAGACTCACTGTGTCTTTTTCTAATCTATCCAGCTCTCTTCTGTACAGCTGAACAGTAGTGCACACAAAGTGTCTCTGTACCAGCAGAAGGAAAGGAGTAGAACTGGACCCAACTCTTAATAATTCCTTATCTCCTCCTCACCATCTCCAGTGTGGACTAAGGTCACCACATATGCAGGATTAGCTCTCCCTAGCAGATGTAAGGAAGGCAGCAGGTGAACAGTCACAGCGCCCACCTGCGCTGTAGTTCCCATCAGAAGCCAAGATTCTCTAGCAGTGGGCTGTCATATGGGGAACTTGAGTTCAGGAGGACATTCTTCCCTCACTGCCTGTGGGAATCGCACTAACAATGTGTCCAAAAACTTTCATGGTACCGCAATATACTGGTATCTTTCCTTCTCTCATCCCTTGGAGCACCAATATTGGGAAAGATTAAATTTTTCCTCATGAGTATGGTAAACTTACATAGAAATGCCTTGAGTGGGGAGAAGGTTCACTGGGACTAAACAGGGCACAAACTCTGGTGTTCTGTCTTCCCTCACTCAAGGCATCGTGTTTCAGTGCGTATTTCCTGACATCTGATAATGACTGAACTCCCATTATGTTCTTTCATGAAGTTCTAACAGGTGGACAGACAGGGAATTGAGGTGGAGACTACATGCTTCATGAAAACAAGCATAAGAATTTCCAACTCTGAAGAATGTAAAATATTAGAAGACTGATAAACAAACTGATTGCAAAGTAAAAACACAAGTAGTAAGGCATACAGAAAGACACAAGATCAGCACTACATGAATTATCTCCTAGTTATAGTTACTAACTTAGGAAAAAAACAATCCCCAAAATCCCTAAAGCAAATTCAAGAGTTTTAAGGAGTGACAAATAAGCAACTGACTTCTAATAATAAAAAAATGGCATACTTTCCCCAGCAGATATTCACTTACATATGAAAACTATCATTGTCAATTTAATTATGACAAACATGGCTGAATTAATGGTACCTCCAGGGCTGTTTCTTCTACTCTAAGAAAGAATATATGTATTTTTTACAGACCCCAAAGGTTCTTTTATGTTTAAGTATTTCAAGATATGTACTCAAACAAGCATTTTAAAATCCTGCAATTTAGTGGCAATAGCTTTTAATGAGGAGAGGAACAATCTAAAGCATACATCCCTAAAGAAGGAATTCCAGCTACCAATGAAGCATAAAGAGAGCACATTTTTTTTCCCAGCATTGGGTCTTCCGCATGTCTAAATTACTGAGATGCTCACATACAACTGAAGTGTTAGTCGTATAAAAACTAGTCATAATACTCAAATTTCAACATATTGCTTCTGATTAGTAGAATTTATAGTGTGTTAAAGATGTTTTACTACTTTAGGGAGGATGGAAACAAGGCACAAGAAGAAAATCAACTTGATGAGCAGGGCAGCAGCAGATTTATGAACAGCAATCTGGGATGCCATGCTCTCCACTGATATTCAAAGCATCCACATAACCCTATATTTTTTATAAGAAAAAGTCTGACTATCTTGTGTAGCGCTGTCATACTGAATTTTACTTTTGTTTTGTTGTTCCTCTCAAGTCCTGAAGGAGGAAAACATGCAGGGATGGAAGTAAAGAACATTTAGCACATGGTCCAAAGATGGACTTGCACAATGTCATTCAGAGATCTAGTCCTATGTGGAACCCAAAGCACAGAGTACCCAAGGTCCATGGACAACTCAAAGGCAGAACTGTGGTGCATCCTTGGGCTGCATTCCTTCCCAAAGGCTAAACAGGAAGCTGTCCACAACAGCAGCCTTCAAACTAAGAAATGCATCCCTTCATATGACAATACGGGCAGAGGTTGGGGAGAGGTCAAGACCCTCCAAGAAGGCTGTGACTACAGCAGAAACAGTTTTACAGAGCATTTGTTATTTTACCAGTCATCTGTAAATTAGGACAGAATCAAAACCTGCTAATCCAGAGTTAACCAAGAAAAAACAAATGCAGGAGAAAATGCAGAACTTCTGCTCCTCTCAAAGATCCATGTGGAAAATCACAACTGCAAAGTAACAGCTTAAAATATCTAAGTCCTAGGAATAAAATGAATCAAATAAACTGTGAATATATATCACCTATATATATATTACTAATATATATACAGCCCTTTAAAATGCAGTTGCATAGAAAGTAGAGTCTTAACTTCGTAACAGTGAGACTACAAGAAAGTACTGCAGGAAGTAAGGACAAGCCCCTCCCTCAGACTGAGGTGTACAAACTTGCACATCACCTGGCACAGAAATATTCTAACTGCTAAGTCAGATGCTTCCCTCCACTTCTTTGAACAGTGCTACTTTGCTATTAGGAAAGTATGAAATAAGAACAGAGGGAAGAGGTGAATATTTCCATAGTTTAAGCATCTGGTCAGGAGAAAACCTGTTATACAGGTAGTTTAAAAAGTTATTCCAAATCTGGCTTAATGGTGTTTTCTATGTCAAATGCAAGGGGTACTGGGAGCACGATCTGCATTCCTGTTTCTCCGTTTAAATGACAGAACTACTGGGTTTCAGAAGCAGGACTTCCCCAACTGCTGTCCGAATAGTCCCACAAATCTTGTACTCTCTACAGCACAGACACCCAACTCATGCAAACAGGATGGGGTATTTTCTTCAGCCTAGTTTTCCTGCAAGGAGATAAGCAATACAAAGGCTCCAAGATGAAGAGGGATCTGAAGCCAGCTTTCACATAGCCTGGACAAGTCATGTTTAAAGTTCTGAAGTGCCTTCCAGCATCCTGTGTTTGGTGGCATTGGTACATTCAATGTGCTCAGAGGACACACACCAGGCCCAAAGCTCTATCCACTGGTGACACGCAATATTCTGCTCAGCATTTGGATCTCTATAAAACATATGCAGAAAGTACCTGCTGATACCAGCACCATATTAAACATGCACAGAATGTTTCCCAGCATGTTTATATGCAGTGTTTAGATTGAGCATGGGGATTACTTCACTTAGGCTCTAATTAGGCTACTAAGTAGTTGGATTTACAGGGAAGAGGTTGTAGATTTTATTAATCAGGATTTTTTGAGTCCAGCACCTAATGCTTACTTATGTTAAGAGCTAACATTTAAACCTTTCTTTGATTAATCCATTAGTGGAGTTAAATGCCAAGTTATTCTACAAATGTTAGCCTTTGATGTCTCTGGCAAGAGTAACTTCTATAGGTGAAAAGTTGTTTTTGTACTTTGCAAGTTGGAATCCAAGTCATTGGCAAGATTCCTAAGCTTTACACTGGGCTATTTCCTTAGCTGATGTAAAGGGAATAAAATCAGCAAACATATGAAACAAGTATTTATTTATACTTTGTAGTAACACTGCTCTACAGTTTTCTATTATTTGAAACATCTCAGAGGAGCAGAAAGGAAAACTAGATACCTCTTATGCAACCAGTTGCTAGTATAATATTGAAGGAGTCCGTCAGAACACAACATTGTAGATTGATAAGCATCAGTACAGGTAAGCTGATACTTTCTTAGCATTAAAAAGCACAAATGGCAACTAAGTCCAAATTGAATACAGTCTGCCAGAAGAGATTGTTATCCATAGAGAAACAGCACACTTATGCTCTTATAATATTGTTCAGAAATTGCTTAAGTGACTCTAAAATTTGTAATATCTTGAAAGTTTAGTAGTTCTTCACTCTGCATATCCAAGTAAATAATAGTTTTACCAGTAAGTACTTTAACTGATTGTTAAAGTTGTGAGCCTTATAAAACTAAGGAGTAACTATCAGGCACTCTTACTTTATGCCCCAATTAAAAAATAAGTATAATGTTTAGACTACTCTCTACGCATTCCATAATTCCACCAGATGACTTAAGAAGCACTGTAAGTTTCAGACAACACACAAGTCTAATATGTTTAGGCACAGGACCCCAAGTGAGAAATCACTTCTCAACTGTAACTTGAAACATGACAGTAAGTCACATATTAGTTACACATTTAATGGAAAATAACACTCATTAAGCAAAGCACACAACAGAAAACAATGGAGATCCAAGCAGTTGCTTATGAAAAACTATTCCTGAAACTAAACATCCTGCACCAAAAAGCCTCAGCTAGTGAACTGGGCAGGCAACAAACAAAACGAGAAGATGAGTGATCCCTCTACAAATGTGTAGTAAATTAAGATGCTTCAGTTAACACCAAACTTATTCATTTATCCCAAAATGATCAGCACTGATTTCTTCCCCTCTTCTCCAAGTCCCCTTGAAAGCCTGCACGAATGCAAGGTTACTGAGCCATACCTCCTCGGGAGTGGCATTGTTCCTGATTGCCTGCAGGAGGTAAGTGATCTTTGATGGGCCTGGAATAGTCTCGTAGGTCTCCTGCATAAAAAGAGATGCAGCTTATTGTAAACATTTATTAGAAAGCATGTGTTAAGCACTAATATGAATTGACTTTCCTTTTAAAACAACATCAGTATCCATTCAATTAAAAAAATAACATAGCAGAAAAAAGAATTAAACTTTTCAAAATAAAAATGTATGACCTATTTTAAAATTATGAGTAAAATCTTAATTATCTAGAAAGATCTGTCATATTGGAATGATCTATACAGGCACATGACCGGCCACTTAGGAGATTAGCTACAAAATATAAATAGAACATAAACTCGTAGAAATACAACATACACCAAATATGTCCTACTGGGAATCCATCATAGCTTTTATCATATCAAAAAAAGAATTAAGAACTTGGGAAGCCTGAGACAGAGCTGTGACCAACAAGTTAATAATCACAGACATATGTATAGTCCAAAAACTGGATCAGGTCTGGTTTTGAACCTTTTTAAAACTTCTACAATGCTATGTGGCAGCCACACATCTCAATCACACATTCTGAATAAGAACACCTTATTTTTAAACTCCTGTCTGAATTTGAGAAAGAGAGGTTATTTAGTCTCCTCCTTACAAAAACCCTCTTAACAAAATGAAAAGGTTAATGAGAAGTTCAGTTACATTGTCTTACATGCTTCTGGCATGCATTTTATACGTCTCCTTTCTGAATTACATTGTTACTTAGAAGCTAGAGTGAAAACACAGCAAAACAACTTTTGCTATCCAAAACATGGTATATAAGAGCATATTGAAACGAAATGTTTTTTGTTTAATATACTAAACCTATATAGGTAGGAGCAGGAGAATCACAAGCTAAACAGCAACCCCTCATAACATCCAGAGACAGTTCTATACTTTGTAACTATGAGTTACGTTTTGTGGACAATCTTAAAGATTAATCACTTCCCCTTCCCAAATATTAATTAACCCATCTTGAACTCAAGGAATGAGCCTATTCTGCAAAGCTCAGGTTCATTTCTATCAGTTCTCTGCCTGCCTACTTCCCACTTCCAACACTGCAGTAGCTCCTTCCAATATAACAAACTCTTACACACCTTGACAGGATACCTGCTACTGACAATTAAGCAGTTTGCATTTAATATTAGACATCATCTTCCTCCCTTTCTGTACCTGCTTCCTAGTAGGCCTAGTAGGCCTTCTTCACAAAGTCAATCCTCATTTCATATTCTCTCCAGTTGCCAACATACACTCACAGTCAATGAGACATTGAATCCCCAATGAATCCCTGCATTTAATCTAATCATTTCACGGAGACTGCAAAATTAAATGAGGTTTAGGGTCAAAATAGAAAGTCTTCTCAGGTTAACCTCTTCCATGAATGTATATATTTATGATAATATTTTTTCATAAATATTTTTTCATAAATATTATATAAATATTTATATATTTATATGCACTGTTATCTACAAATCCAAAAACTAATACAGAAACACAATGGTTCCCCAAACTCAGGCCCAGCACAGATTGAAGTTACGCTTTCACAGATAGCTGAAGCACAGTAAAGGCTGGCTTCCCTCATGTCAATTCTGATAACCATAAAATTCTATTTTGAGTTGTTTGTTTAACTCACTAAAAATGGCAGCAACCTAAGCAGTTGTTCAAGGGTTTAACTGTGTCAATTCAGTAAACTGGATCCAGAGGATGCTAAAGCAAAGGGGCACAAGGAATACATGGCCCAACAGAACCTCCCCTCCGGTCTGGTGGGAGACGTCTTTGCTTGCCCTACCCATCTTACTACCAGTCTTGCCAACACTCTATGTACCTGGATCCTGCTACATCTTACTGTATTCTTTAAGTTTATAATTAGTTCTCCAGTTATCTTATATAGAAGTACAAATTTCTCACACACCATGACCAACTTCTATAACACATGCAAGAAAGTATCTATCGTCTACACTTACTACTCATGTTCTCCCAAACCTGAGAAATGCATTTTTAAAAAGAGCATAAAATCATCAAAACAAAGTAAATAAAAGTTTCTCTATTAGAAGACAGACACAGAATTAAGAAGAAGACAGGCTTTTATAGTCAACAGACAACATTCTAGGATGGATGGTAAAATAAACCAACCAGATTTCAGCCAACTAGTAAGGTTAAGTTATGAGCATGCTAGCTCATACACATAATCACAGAATGTTTTGGGCTGGAAGGGACATTAAAGACCATCTAGTTCCAAACCCTCTGCCACGGGCAGGGATACCTTCCACTAGAGCAGGTTACTCAAAGCCCCAGCTGACCTAGACCTAAATACTTCCAAGAATGGGGCATTACAGCTTTTCTGGGCAGCCTGTTCCAGTGCCTCAATGCCCTCACAGTAAAAAATTGATCTAATCTAAACCTGCCCTCCTCAAGTTTAAAGCCATTGCCCCTTGTCCTATCACTGCATGCCCTTGTAAAAGCCCCTCTCCACCTTTCTTGCAAGTCCCCTTCAGGTACCTGAAGGCTGCTTTAAGGTGCCTCCAGTCTTCTCCAGGCTGAACAACCCCAACTGTCTCAGCCTGTCTTTCACAGGAGAGCTGTTCAGTCCCTCTGACCATCTTTGTGACCCTCCTCTGGACCCACTCCAACAGGTCCATGTCCTTCTCCTGTTAGGGGCCACAGAGGCAGACACAGTACTCCAGACTATAAATCCATACACATCAATTGAGTTTGGAGTCATTTGAGGCTTTCTTCCTCACCCCTTTCTTTTTTCATGGCTTTTACTACAATCCTCCCAAACAGGACACTACTCAGCATCTCCACCAAGTTCAGTCTTCAACTGAACACCCCTCATTCTCATTTCAATGACCAAACCTATTTGAAATAACCTGAATCTGCTTAGTTCCCTGTCTATCCATTTCTCATTCTGACTGGTTTTCACCAGATACAAATGAAAATCTACTAGTCAATTTACCTGCAGTTATTTGAATTCTTTATGTATTCAGTATTACCTTCCAACTTTGAAAAACTGACTGGACTGTGTGAATGTTTAAAACCATGTATGAGTCTTGTATGATTTTAGGAAGCAAACATTTTAAAGGCTATGCAATACTTTTATCCAAAGAAATCTTACTTCAAGAAATATACAACTTAAGTCAGTCTAGCTACACTGTAGAGAGACAGATTTGTGTTTCTAGGTGAAAGTTCAATAACCCACCATGAAGACAAAGGGGGGTTCTTCACAGCCATGCATGGTGGAAAAATGAGAGACAACAGGCGTAAATTGAAAAAAGCAGGTTCAGACTGGAAGAGGTGCAGATCTCTCTGTCCTAATGAGGACAAGTCAAGCAGGAGTGAGTAACTCAAAGAGCTTGTGCAGTCTCCATTCTTAGAGGTTTTCAAGAGTGTGCAGGACAAAACCCCTGTGACCTGATCTGACCCAACAGCTGACACTGCTTTGAGCATGACAGACCTCCTGAGGACCCCTCCACTCTGAATGATCCTAAACCATAAAATAATTTGCAGCACACCTTGGAAATATTCAGAAACTAATGACAAATTCAGTGCAGATAAATAAGTAAAAAGTTATACTACTCCTTGTATTTTTATAGGAAACTAACAGACTTGAAAAGCTTGGTATCTATCATGCCAAACCCCCAAAAATTAGGGTTTCTTATTCTGATTGACCACAGTGCATATGTATTTATGAAAATTAAAAAGAACTCCAACTCAGTTCCATGCAAGTTTCTGACAAAATATACCAGTTTTAAGAATCTAAGCTTTAGAGTTCTTAACCAATGTTTTATTTCATAGGCATTGTGACACAGGTGCACAATGAACTTGCTTTGTTACAATTCCAATAAAGTTCAAAATTTTTTAGAAATGTTTTTAGGTTATATGTAGGCCGTTGAGAAGATAAAGAAATTCAGGTCCCAGAGAATGGCCTCCATTGCAGCTCTATATTCAGGAACGTGGGAATAATTCTTGCTGACTCTCTGGAAAGTGCAGTTATCGATACCGAACTTCATTAACTTTCTAAAAATGTATGTCTCCCCTCCTTCTCACTCTGGATTAATATTTGAGGAATTTTCACTGCAGCATCAGGAATAATGCTTTTTATTCTTCACCAAACAATGCGCTGAACTCTGCTGACCGCTGGAGTGATGAGAGCGATAAAAGACCCGATGCAGCCACGCAGCGGGCATTCATGCTAAACCTAGACGCTGGTATTTAATTCAACGGGAGAGATTCCCCACCAGGCTTGACAATGGAGCCTTAAGCATGACAGAGAGAAAGAATTAACGTGGCTTAGCCGCCACAAAGAATTTCAGCTGAAACAACACGTCTGAAAACTTTTTGCTGATAACAAGCGAAAACTCAGCATATTGAAAACACTTCTTCTGGGTGAAATACTTCTTAGCTGACGAAACACTAGAACACACACGGGGCCGTTCCCAAAAGTTAAAAAACCGAACTACTGCGTGGCAACAGAGAAGGACCTCGGTCCCGCTCCTGCCGGCCCAGCCGGGGCGGGGGCACGGAGCCCCTGCGAGGGCCGCTTCGGGGGAGCACACAGGAGCGCTTCCACCGCGCCGGGCACCGCTCTGACCTCCTTCGGGAAACGCCTCCGCTCCGGAGCCACCGAGAGCCGGCCCCCCCACACGTCGCTGCCGCCACACGCCGCTGCTGCCCCCCTGCGCGGCGGGGCCGGGGCCGCGCTCCGTCACGCCGGGCGGCTCAGGCAG